>CM060886.1:61568008-62075508 GCA_030762935.1 Hymenopus coronatus
GTCGATCTTTGGATCTTCCGCTCATCCTGTCCTACCAGATGTCCCGTTAGAAGAAGAAGAAGACGAAAACCATTCTCTACCCCGCTTCGGAAACCCATCCCTGATACGTACTGCTTGATGTTTAACATAATTTTCGGTTTTTAATTATTCTGGTCACAAACACAGAAAGTTGTTTTTAATTCTTTTCTTGGATTAAAAGAGTTCCAAAAAGGCGAAATCTTACTGTCAATTTGGGGCGGAATAAAATATTTAATCTACTCACTATGAATAAGCAGTAGAGAAAGTATAAATATGGATATCGACTTAGTAGTTTAAAAAGAGAACGAGTTGTATTCACATGACTTTCTCAACTCACTTATGTCTATTTTATATGCAATCTGTTGTCACAATACGTTTTGTGTTCTAACACAGGTAAATCGAAATAAAAATTTGCAGATCTAGTTTCATTACATATTTCTTTGTAGGCAAAAAGAGGATACAGAAGAATCGAAAGTCGAAGTTTTAAAAAGGATCATTACACGAGAAAAGAAGATATTGGAAGTAAAACGTATGTTTTAAAAATAAATCTAAAGTAATGAGAGAACGTAGGCTTTCACGGCCGGAGTCAGTGTAACTAAGAAATGTAAAGTGTAAATGTAGTTGTGGACGAAACGTCTGGGACTTCTAACACCACCAGACCACGGCAAAACAGCCCGGAAACATTTCTTAGTTACAAATCTAAAGTAAGTTTTCTTCTATTCATATTATCTATTCGTTAGACAAAATTATACCATATATTTGCCAAACGAAGAGGACATCACACGTTATTCTCAGATAATTCTAGATATACATTTAGACAATTTTCAGGGCTATTGCTGCCAAAAATTGTCTCACCGCATGTATAAACCAAATAATTGCTACTGCTGAGTATACCTTGATGAGTTGCAACGCTTATTAGTAAGCCTTGTGGTATTTTGAAGAGTAGTCACACCATAATTGCTATCAATTGTCCACAAAAACACGATCAATAACTAATATTTTACTCATTTCGGTATTCTACGATCTTACAAGTATACTATAATACTCACAAAAGGGACGACACTTTCACCAGCATATGAATAAACCATCTAAAAGTTAATTAGTAATTATACCAGTTAACAAGAGTAAGTGCCAATAGATGTTACATGGACAAAGTATCCCATTTATTTCTAGACTGCTTTTAGCAAACAAATTACCACATAGTACCGGAAACTATATGAATAAGTAGTGATTTTATTTCATACTGTGATCGCCGCACGACTGCTCATGGGCGCTGCAGACTGCCGTCCAACCAGTCATTATACTGTCTGTTCAGCAGTGTTATAGTTAGTGGGCTGGAGTGGCTTATCACTCAAGTAACACTTTAACCTGTGGGAGGGGTACACGTATGCTGAATTCGTTTCGGCGTGGCAAAACGATCAATGTGTTGCAATACTTTACTCAGAGTCGGATGACGAGTCTTCAAAATCTACAGGAATCAGACAGTACACAGTGGACACACAATTATTATCGGCAACAGTGCTCCATTCTTCACTCTATCTCGTTACCCCTCACTTGCTTCAGACTAAGAAAACAACACCTCTTTCTAATTGCTAAACCCTTACCTGATTGGAAGGGCGCCCCATCCCACTAGCTAAAACACCGCCGAGCAGACAATATCCCTACAAGTGTCTCACGTTTACATGGTTACAATTACAATTATAATGCTAATAAACATATAATTTGTAAGATATGTTGAAAATATAATTTTCTATCCACACGTTTTTGGCAACTTCTCAGAAAATTGATTTACTCTCCAGAGTTCAATGACCGAAACTGAGTGAATATCTCGCCTGATATTTTCTTTTAGTTCTTCCCATGTATTGTGTTTATTGAATATAACTAGTTTTCATTTTATCATCAGAGTCGGATGATTTCTAAAACTGGATTTTGCGAATTGATAAATGTAATTGACCCACCTTAATTGTCTTCTCTATGGTTATGTTTCGTTGCTAAATAACAATTATTGAAGTACAGAGAAACCCTATTTAAATAGGTGATTCCCTTGCTTGACAAGAAAATTTGTGTGCAGTAAATTCATACAGAATAATACAATCTATACTTTTTATCTAATAAGCGCAGAAGGATATAGAAACGTCAATTTTAAAAATTTGGATTTTTGCAAAAAGGACTCTACTATCGCGCAAACCGCAAATGAGTGGTAGATCTAATTCAAGAAATTTTAGAAGACAGGGAAGTTATTAATTAGTATATCTATGGAGAAACTTGAAAAATAAAGAGTATGCACCCATTGGAAGAATTAAAGTAAATTCACTCATTTTCAGATATTGATTTTTGGAGTGTTAAATGTAAACTTCCTGTGAATATGTTAGAAATGACTAGATAGAGGGGGACATAAAGTATGTGTTTATTACCATTGCAATTGTAACATAACTATAATAATCTAAAGCGGTTGCGTGGATATTATAACTTTGTCGACGGTAGATCGAGACAAGGCACCCGGCGCATTATCCGCCCACCCGGTGGTCGCAGTGTGAGGCAGAAGCACTGCACTTCTTTCGAACCCGGGACCTACCTCTTACCTACTTGAAAAGGATTTTATCACATTTAAAGTTTGGTACATTCCGTCTACCAACTATTCCTAATTAATGACCCTGCAATGAGCATAGGGGCTTCATATACATAAACATTAATACATTTAATTTACATTTATTTTCAGTAGTTTGCTAAATTATCTATTACCTATATAACGGTTTATCTTAATGAAAATCAACCTTGATATTAATTTATGTTGCGAATATTTATGGACGAGTTTTGAAATCAATGTATAAAACACATTGACTTCTTCTATTATAAAATATGTTATTCTATATTATGCTGAATTTTATTATTTGTAATAAATGTGTATGAATAAAACATATTTAAAATATACGCATGTAGTCTAATGCTTTAAAAGCTATCACTATGCGATTGCCATTGAAATTCGCTTCTTTGCCTGGCCAGGAGTAAAACAAAAGAAACACAGACGACTTCCTGTTTGAAAGAACTACAAGTATTTTAAGATGAAAACAAATAACAAGAAATATCGCGGAAAAGGTAAGCTCCACAGGAAACATGTACCGACATTAATTGTGTGTTTTTAAGAGATCTATATTTTTGGTGTAATATGTTTTGTCTATCTCTTACGGTTTAACAGCTAAGCTAAAGTCATTCTGAATGAATTGGACTTCAGAGGCTATTCGTAGAAAATTTGAGACATACATTTCGGCATATAACTATCTAATATACGGCATTCTTATCAAAGTCATCAAGAGCCTTTCATGAGAAAATTATCATTTTCAACATTTTTCCATGCAAAAGGTTGTTCGGGGTGGGAAAAATTGCTTGAAAATCTTCGTGTCGCATCCTTGGAAGATGCTAAACTTAAATATCAAGTTTGATATTTAACCGACTTTTCACTTTAGAGTTATCGTGTTCGTGGACACATGGACACGCTCGCACGGACTTTTTTCTAACAATGTTTTGTTTTTATTCAGGGGACCCTAATACATGTATTTCCAGTGAAATCTCGGTATAGAAATTGAGGGTGGAATGCAATACTTTCTTTACCTAAGTACTAAGTAAAAAGTAATAAAAACAAATACTTTCTGCCAATTTCAGGAAAGTAAAACTATGCAGAAACGCTTTCACATAAAAATGCTTTTTTAATATTTTATTTTTGAAAATAAGCTATCAGAATTAAATAATTATTTTGTTTTAAGTTCTCGAAGCTTCTATCGGGTATTACGTGATAAAAGTATAACTTTATGAAGAACCTGCGATTAAAATTCTCCGTATAATCTCCTTAATACAACCTTCAGAAGGCAGCATTTATTTAGGCTAAATAAGGAACCGAAAGTATCTACAAATTATTGGAATTAGGGAGAGAGTGTAAGCTAATTTCAGACACTGTCCATAGAGGTGCAAACCATTGTGAAACGTTATAAACTGTGAATGACCGTTATTATATATTGGGAAACTCAAAATGCAATAGTGCAGCAAGTAAGAGATGGGATAGTTTTTGTCCTTCTATAATCCTTGCGCAAACTATTGACATATTTTTGTTAATAGATAAGCATTTAGCGAATTAGTAACAGTGAATGCGACCCGCCGCGTGCGCACGTGTTTAGGAGTAGATACAGTATCTGGCTTCTGACGTAGGCACACAAATTGAGTTCCGGTCGTATATTCCTAATCCTATAATCCCAATTTCAATGTCTGCGCACAGCGGCTTTGGGCTCATTGCTTAATACATTGTTGTTAGAGCTTTTAATTCCCCATTGTGAAAATGTAACGCATGACAATATTTCGTAATGTTGGCTTGTTTTCCTGCTTTTAACGACTCTCCCAGTCATGGATGCCAGCTGGCGACAATGTCGAATAGTAACCCCACATTGGCTGCCGCCTTTCAATAGCCACTTAAAATTTAACTATTTTTATATTCCTTTCTAAAAAAACGTCTCATCGCCTTTGCCCTTTCATACATACATCTCTATTCTTCTTTGCTCTATTTCCTTCCATTGCAGTCTGTCTTCTGCATTGCATTCGTTTTTCATCCTTCAACTCCAACTGTCCATAAACCTGACATCAGTTAACTAAGCATCTTATCAATTTTTCTTTCCGGGCTTCTTTTTCACACGCTTTCTGACATTCCATGCACATGCTCTAGCCATTTTATTCCTCGTGACTTTATAAATCTTACACTGCCTTGTTTATCTTTTTTGCATCCTTAACTTGTCCATATATTCTTTCAAACTGGCTCAATATTTCTTCATCAGTAGTTGTCATGTTCTAAGTTGAAAGTCCTATTACTTTGAATATGTACGTGCACATTATTTCAATTGCAGCAATAAAGAAAATAAACTACCCACCAATGAGGCGTGTGTGCTTCAATTTAAGAGATTCTGAGTTCGAATGCTTATTTTGGGCCATTTCATTCTCCATTCACCATCCCATTTTACCTGTCCGGTGACTGGACGTCATACTAAAAAAAAAAGACGCGACGAGCAGAAAGTACAGTAATTTTGATGAGGAAAACGACAGGCCGAAACGTAGTTTAGTGTCCTTTAACCGGTTAGGTTGCATCGGGCGATGAATGAATAAAATCGGTGAAACGATTATCTAATGAGCCTGGTTTCCATCTATCCTTTAAGTTACCCGACATTCATCTTTTCTGGAAATAGATACGAAAAAAAAAAAAAAAAAAAAAAAAAAAAAAACTTATCCGGGTAACTCACCCCTTCTGAGGTCGAACTTGGGACTCCTTGAATGTGCAGAAGACATGCTATCCCCACACTACAGAGGCTGATTCAAGGCTGTATAAAACTGTCAAAAACAACCGAAAATTTAAAAATTCGGATAAACAGAGAATATAAATTTACAGTATTGCCTACTTATTACACGTATTAAATATAAATTCCTGGGAAATAGTTTTATTTGTTTTCTCTTTTTTCCAAGAATGGTTGATATGCGTTTCCCCGAATATTACCACCTTCCGCTCGCGACATTGCTGATTCTAGTTCAGTTTTAGATTTGACTCTGCCATTGGTCGATTGACCAATATGTCTGCCCATGCGCAAGTAGATACAACGAACGAAAGACTGTGCATTTCGCATTGGAAAGCAGAGCCGATTTTCAGAAAGTTCATTTTTACCCCTTATTTCGATCCAGTTCATTTACATACACCTAACCTAACGTAGCCTACGAAATCTCGAAACCTATCGTTCACCTGTCACGTAACCAATAGGAAAGACTCAGGAAAGGGTTGAACTAGAATCTGCAATCTCGCAATGCTGCACTCATAAAAATCCTCTCTTTAGTTAATGCCATTGACGACCACTTATGGCCTTTATTTTCAAATGATCTGACGACTTTGGTCTTTCATGCAATACCTATTAGAAGTTTCAGAATTGCAGTCCAGAATAGAATCTTAAGAAACTTACAGCTCATTATTTAATTTGCTTAAGTAGGTAATAACTGAAAAACGTTTTGAGAATGCAATAGGGCTTTACTGGCAATGTCATTATTGACACATAGAGGCTTGTATGGCGAATGTTTATTATTAAAGACTGTTCTAGATCATGAGTTACATAATGAAATTTGTGTGCGTGATCTTTGAGGTCGTGGTAGCACGTTATCATGCGATGTCACCTATATCACGAATGACTGCAATAAATGGAACTAAGGTAGCACAGCAAATTTCTGAAACTTAAAAGACAGTTCAGCAAATATCCCCATCGAGTATAAAATAGTTAATTACATAGAGTATCTTACAGAAGTTATGAAATATACAATTATTGCTAAAATAATGCTGACTATAAGCCTAATTAAATTTATTGCATTTTTTTTCGTTCCATTACTCATACGATTTATTAACCTCTAAATGAAAACATTCCCAAATTTTCCAACAAAAACAAAACTTTTAGGTATATCGTACCTATGTACCTCGGGGATATAATTCTAGGAAGAAAACGTTAAAATATCCAGGCTTACGCCTCGTTCTTGCAAAACGCAATCGAGCAGTAATGATGCTAACTTCCCACTAAATAGTTATTTATTATACAAGTGGATAAACAGAGAGTTTATCCATGAGTAGAACAAATTAAAAAATGACCCGAAGGGGAGCGGTTTAAGTTCTACGAGTGGATAATAGAGGCTTGTGCACTTGTATAATACATTATTTTATCCTACAGATACGATAACTTAACCTATGACAAATAGTCAGTTAATGATTTTACAACAAATAGTAATAAATTAAATAAGGCATTGAATTGCGGCGTTCTTATAGTTATAAAATATGGTAGGCTATGTATGAATACTAATTTTATTTTTATTTCTGCTAGTTTCAAATTGATTACGTTTATGATGGGCGTTGAGAACGTTAATATATCGGTTCCAAATGATATGTTAAATAAAGCAAAAGAAGCAGTTGAGGCTTTATTACTATTGACTTCACGAAAATTATACGAAAAGAGTTTCAGCAATTTGATGTTGCTTTTAAAAGGTTATAGAACATTTATAGTTATCAACCATTTATTTATTTACTTTATCCCACTCGTTACCGAAGCAACGAGTAAATTTTGTTTACTTTATCCCAACCGTTGCGCTAATAACTATCACTTCGATTTAAAGTCCAAGTTTTTTCATGTCGTTTCTGCATAGCAACGGCGTCTATTACAAGTAGATATCTGTAGGATAAAGAAAATGAAAGCATAGAAAACTGGAGTAATCAATGATAAAACATTCAAAGAGGAAAACTTTTCGGGTAAATAATGATGAACTGCGTCAGTAAAAGACGGCCTCGGAATGACTAAATTATAGGCCGACACAAGCCTTAACGTAATCCAGGGGCGGAAAGAGCAGCAGAAAAGCCGTTCAACTGATTCCAATTTCGGTATTAAACAAACGCGACAAAATTTATAATATTGAAGCGGTTCGGGAATGTTCGTAACTTTATGAAAAACAGAACAATTTTTTTACATTAATACGACTGGATTTTAGTATCATCTATTTATTACAACTTGCAGGAATGTGGATAACACTAGACAATCTGTAATACAAACAGGAACTTTTATTAATTGCCGGAAATGTACTGATAAATACGGCCACCATGTCCAGCGTTTTATAGTTTGTGTTAGCATTCTCTAATTCTCTTATAATTAGTAAAGATTAAATTAGGATTGTTTGAACTACTCTGCTTATTACTGTTAACGGAAGTCATAGTGACGTGCTTTCCGGAAATGTTCATTAGTAGTTATTATTGCATTTATCGTTTTCGTGTTAACTGCCTGACCTATTTAACATGATTTAAGCATTTTACATATACCGCACAAAAATGCGAATGTTGTTTTCCCCTTTGGTTCTAAACTTTCCTTTGATCCTTTGTTTCGAGTCCCAGAGGCACAAATGAAAGGATTTCTTTGTTGTGAAACTATTGTGCATATCTCTTGTCAGTACCGCTCAACTAAATGTTGAACTACTTTTTGGAATAGTAAAAGGAATAGTATAAAACTCTTTTGAAGAAAACTAACACAGTTTCAGTAATAAGTTTCGAATTTATAAAACAACAATGTGTTCCATTCACATGACTTCCTCTACATTTCTGCAACAAATTATTGTTAAAAAGCTTTTGCTTCTATTTATTTCATTTTAACCAAGAAAATATTAGCAGAAATAGTCTTATTTCTTGTTTCCTTTTAAGTAGAAGAGAAATGAGGGGGTACCATAGTTTAAAGTGATAGTCAAACGCTGGTTAATATGTGACTGAAGTTCCTCTGTTTATATGAACAGAAATTGACAAATTCCTGTATAAGAAAAGTGTAAGTTTTTCCAAGCTAAAACCAAAAACAAGGAATATCTAAAAAAACGATCAACTCCAGAAAAATGCATATAACATACACTGTATGTTTTCACGTGCTCTACATTTTTGTGTGGTAAGTTTTTGTCCATCTCTTACGGGTTTTTTTTTTTTTTTTTTTAAACAGTAACGGAGTCTGATCAGGACTCCGGTACTGTATCCCTATTTACATTTCCCCCCGTAGGTTTTACTGATTACTGGTTTACTGGTTTTACTGTTTCTTTTACAAACGTTTACACATTGCACAAACATATAACACCCATGCCCAAGGCGGGACTCGAACCCACGATCCCCTGCCCACGAAGCACCAAAGCGAGACGCTTTAGCGAGCGCGGCCACGGGAACCGGCACACGGTTAAGCAGTTATGCAAAATTCCGTAAAATTAATCCAGAATAAAGTAGTCTTCATAGGCTATTCCCAGAAAATTCAAGATATACATTTTATTTGGCATGTAAATGTCTTAAATATAAGAGATTTTAATCAAAATTGTTAGAGCCATTTTTGAGAAATTTGGAGATTTCCTTGAAAATCTTCGTGTCGCATCGTATCGTATATTAATGATGTTTACCTGACAAATAAAATGTATAACTTGTATTTTATGGGAATAGCCTCTGAAGAGCCTCTGAAGACTACTTTATTCTGGATGAATTTTACGGAATTTTGCATAACTGCTAAACCGTAAAAGATGGACAAAAACCTACCACGCAAAAAATGTAGAACACGTTAAAACACACAATTTATGATATATACATTTTTTTCGTGGAGTTGATCGCTTTTGAGACATTCCTTGTTATTGGTTTCAGCGTTTAAAAACGTATACTTTTCTCATACAGGAATTTTTCAACTCCTGTTCATATACACAAAGGAACTTCAGTCACATACAACCATCTATCACTTTAACCTATGGCACTCCCTTATTATGCTTCTACTTACAAGGATGCAAGTAATATTTCTGTTTTTTTTTTTTTTTTTTTTTTTTCGATTGGCATGAAGTAAATAGAAGCAAAAGCTTTCTAACAATAATTGTTACAGACATGTAGAGAAAGTCATGTGAATGGAACACATCAGATTTTTCTAAAGTAAAATTTAACATATAAGAACTTAAAATTATCTCATTGTAACATTCTCTACGACTTAATATTTTCTCTTTTATTTGGTATAATTAATCGACCGGCAAAATCTCTATAAAGATCAGTTAGAGCTTGGCATCTACCTGCTTGTCTATTTTCTTCTTTTGTTTATAATCGCAAGCTTTGTATGTATAACATGAGCTTGCCGAAATAAAATATGTTTTTTTTTTTTTTTTTTTTTTTTTTTTTTGGCTTTTTGTTTATTGTCGCTTCAGCTATTCATATCCTGACTACTTTAGATACTGCATAATTACAATGAGACATGAAAAAATGTACTGGCTATATTGCCTATTTTCATGTGTACTTTTTGTAGCTTTAATCTGTATTTTTTTCTATTAGGCACTCTTATTAAGGCTTTTCGCTTACCGTAATTCCACTACTCTCTGTTATTAGTGTTTTTACTTTCTTTACTTAATACACAGTGCATAGGTACAGAAAACTTGATACCTAGATTTTACTGGATATATACCCTAAATAAAAGGGTCCACTAATTAAAAAAAAACACACATTTTTAGAAAAAGGTCTCTATGTGTCCGATAACTCAAAAACAAAACAAACTAAAAATTGTTAAATACCAAACTTAATTTTTAAATTCAGCTCTACCAAGGATACGAGATGAATGTTTTCAAGAAAATCCCCCCTCCCCCCAAACTACCCTTTATATGGAAAATTCTTCGAAGTTCCTGATTTTTCTCAAAAATGACTAATGATTTTGATTAAAATACTATATGTTTAAGATATTTTTATGACAAAATGAAATGTAAGTATATCTTGAATCTTCTGGGAATAGCCTCTGAAGATTTCTTCGTTCTGGATGGCTTTTGTATAACTACTGAAGCGTAAGAGACAGGCAAAAACTTACCACACAACATATGTAGATCTCGTTAAAACACAATTCATGCCGTATATAATATTTTTGTTAGAGTTAACCGTTTCGAGATATTGCTTCTTGTTGGTTTCAATTTTAAACGACTTAAACTTTTCTGAAACAAGAAGCCATTTTTCATTTCATTTCTCTTTTGTTTTACTCCTGGCAGGCAGTGAGAACCGAGTTTTAATTGTTACACATGGGGACCAGCTTTTAAAAGATTTGACTATCGCTCTTAGTGTATTTCCTTATTTCCCTCCTACTTACAAGGAAGTAAGTAATAAGCCAATTTCTGCTAATGTTTATCTCGAGTAGCACGATGTAGATAAAAGAATGATATTTTATAACAATAGTTAGAAGAGAAAGTCATGCGAATGGAACACACCAAATGTTTTTATTAATATTGTGTATTGATGTTATAACCTTACTGCGCTCTGGGCCAATGAGCTATTTTTTGACAGCATTTCTCCGGCTTCAAGCCAGGCGAGGTGATAAATCACGAATTTATACTGTACGCGGTTATAAATATTGTCATTCGCCCTACCAAGTTATTCTTCATTCTGAAGATGGGAGAGATGTACGGTCCCGAAAACATCATGACTTATCATTACCTCATCTGGCTTCAAGCCGAGAACTCTATAAGTAGTATGTAGGTACATCGCAGGAAAGTTTTAGCTCGTATTTCACGTTTGAGGAAGTTTGTGATACTGTAAAATAAAACATCTAGTTTTATTATGTTAGGTTAGTTCAGTCTCTTGTTATTGGAGTGTTAAGTATCTGTCATATTCATTAAGTTCATTGTGTTGAGCAGTAATTATTTCATTTGCTCTACCTAAGTTATTAATTTATTTGAAAATTTATATACAAACAGAAAATATTCTAGGGTTGATGTTGCCATAAAATGTATAGTAACTGAGAGTCCATGTTTACAGCTTACATTCCATTAAGAGAATAATGGAATTTGGTAAATGTAATGTATAGAATATGAACTTTTGGTATTTCTATATTGTTCTGTCATGTTAAAATATGATTTTAAATGGTAAATATTGTGCCTACTTCGAGTTTATCGTGAGGGCTCAGGGTTTGTATACTGACCTGCAGGACTACCGGAGTACAGACACCACATCAACTCACGCTTAGGCGTGGGAAGAGAGTAAGTTGAAGGAATTCTCAACACATTGTTGTAGCTTTTCAGGTTAAGTTCCACGTAAAAGTAAACAAACCTTAATGTACCACTACGCGCATCACCACGAGGAAGGATGACGGGAGTACCCGAGGGAGGAAATTGCTTCAGCCTGCATGTGAATACGGCACATTCCGCAACTTGTGGATCATTTAAACATTTTCTATATCTTACTCCTATATTCTGCCTTACACCCTAAACTTCTAACACATGATATTGAAAGTAGATAAACGAAAGTGATACCTTCTTGAACACTTCACAATTATTCCATCTATATAAAGATACTGGATCAAACATTTTTAGATTTTGTAACTCAAGTATTTAATGACTAATATCAGTATATCACTTTGGGTTTAAATTATCATGAGTCAGTTAAGAAAACGATGAGCACCCTAGTTATAAAATACAATAGAAGACGAATATTCGCCTCTGCAGCGGTGGGAGTAGCGTGTCTGCCTCACATTCAAGAGGTCGCAAGTTCGCATCTCGCTAAGGCTCGTTTCACACTGGGACACTGGTCACCAGTTACGGTCACTGATGATTGTGGTGAACACTCCTGGATCACTGATGTCTGTCACTAAGGGTGTTGCCAGCTGATTAGTTAGTGAAATGGACTTGAATGAGGAGGAACTAATATTAGTACCTACGCACTTCTAAGCAGGAGGAGAATGAAGAGAAAACGTTCATTACATGTAGGTGCATCCACTTGTACGTGATCGGCTGGAGAAAGGATTGTTTTACCCTCTTTATGACGATCTGAGACAAGATGCTATAGTCATCGTTTTTGATATCCCAAATAGCAGGACGACGTTCGACTTCATTTATAAAATCTTTCCTGTTAATCAAATCTAAACTCATGGCTACAATCTGTACAGTATAAGTATAATGTTTCGCTGTATCCCTATGCTCAGAAATGACTGCCTGTCTGTTGGCAAATCTGCAACGCTGTGTCTGTGTCCCAGTGCGAACACTCCAGTTCAAACTAATGCATGTCTGACGGTGACTGCTCTGAACACAGTGACCTTGTCCGTCACATGTGGCGAGGGTGAGACATTGCTGCGTCACAGTGACTCGGTGAGGCAGTGTAGTGTCCCGATGTGAATGCTCCAATTCAAACAAATGTATCTCTATCAGTGACCGTCACCAGTGTCCCAGTGTGAAACGATCTTTAGGGTGAGTTACCCGGATAAGGCTTTTTCGAGATTTTGCCTTATCCTGAGAAGACGAATGTCGACTAACTTTAAGCCCATTTCGCCGTTTTCATTCATCGCGTTGACCATCCGGACGTTAAACTAAAAAACTTGAAATGCAATCAAAACAGGTATAATCAATGTAAGAAAAGATTAATTGCACATCTAATTCAATCCATGTAAAACCCCAACCAGTACAAATTCCACAAGCATATGATGTTTACATGTAGAACAAACATTATACGTATAATCATTTTATAGTAAGCTTGTAAGTAGTGCGTACTCGGTCACTGAGAAATTTTCTACCAATATATTCCTCTATAAAGAGAGAATGTTTATCTTTAAGTTTATAAAATGGTATGCATATATATTAGCACATTCATTATTATACACAGATCTGAATAAAGAGTATATTCATCGTTTGTTACAATTATCCCTCATAAAACAGTTTCAGATGGTTCATGAGTTTCCCAGTATTGACACATTTTGACGCTTATTTGCTTTTAGCTTTACATACTTTGCAAAATAATGTATAATGCAACTGTAAATTATTTGTTTCCGAGTTCTGCTGAAAAGACAGACAATGTTACTCTCTTGATGGATGGCATTGTAAATAATCGTCTTCTCCTTTATCTTTCTGTAACTATAGAACTAAATAAACTTGTATAATACTCGTACAGTGAATAAACCATTGCTGACATTTCATGATGAGAGAGAAAATACAGAGAAGCAGAAATGCATAAACAACTCAACCCCCGATGCATTCAGCAATAAGTTATGATTAACGCGGTGCCAAAATTTATGATAGCCTGCGGTACTGCGTCACACACCTTTCTCCGTTCCACCTTGCCGACAATCCGAGTTGCATACTTTTTCTTTTGGTGTATAACCCCTTAGCCCTACTTATCATTACTAATAGTGCATATGAGAACCTATTTGAAATGTGTTGCACTGGCTATATGCCAACCTATTTTAAGCGTTTAGTGTCAATTGCGCCCAGCGCAGCATGTAACAGATAGTTTTGAAGGGTGGCAGGCACTACACTGCATCGCACCTGGATATAAAAACTCGTAAAGTAATTTAAGAAGCTGGTAGGTGGATTTGTCTATCGGGAAGGCTGGACGCATATTTTGGCAGATTGCGTGCAGATGGAGGATGTTAGGAAAAACTTATTTAGCTTCTAACAGAAGAAGGACAGTATTCTGGGATATGATTCTAAACAGCCAAAACTGGCCAAGCCTGGGCACATACTTAATGAACGTAGTGCACTAAGAGAAAATATTTATGTAAATATTGTATAGACTTATTTGGTGTTTGAGTAATCTATATGTGTGAATACGTGGTGTAGTTATCAGTGCATGTGTGTGTGTGTGTGTGTGCGTATGTGGGTGATCTTTCTTTCATTGTTGTGTGGTTCTGTTGCCGTAGCGTGCGTGCGTGCGTGTGTATGTATGTGTGTGTGTGTGTATTTCCAATATTGTGAAGATATATTAAATAGATATGTAGGTTATATTTTAAATGCAAGTATTTTTAGACAGCATGTACGGTCACTCGACCATATTTGTGTAACGCATATCGTTTTATTGTAAACCTAGTAATAAACACCACCACCACCACCTGGATATAGGTCCCCACTGGCGTTAAAAACAGAAAACCTGTTAAGAACTAACCTATTAGCTGTGGCCTTAAGACACTAAAGACAGCAGTTGGTTTCCACAACCAACGACACAAAGCTCTTGAGCATGTTTTTAGTGTGAGACAGACTGCTCCATGCTCTTTTATCAACAGAGCACACCTTCAACATTTAGCAATACCTATTTACATTTGAGCCATATTTGTTAATATATGAAACAAAACACAAATAACACGCTACACCTAGAATTTCTACTATTATATTTTAACCAGAAATTTTGTTAGTAAATTATGAAATTATAGTTTATAAAGGGCACTATTTCTTGCTAAACAACTATCAAAATACATGAATACTAGGATTATCGTAATATTTTAAAAGTTATACTTGCAGCAGTACTTAAATAAACACGCTTCAATAGCTCTTAAAACGTTGTTACTTGAGGTCCAAACTTTTTCAGTGCGAAAAAAAAAAAAATAAACAAGATCACACAGAGTTGCGATGCGGTAATAATAAATGTATTTTAAGGGAAATTGAGAAATAAAAATAATCACTTTTACCTTCTCTCCTACATCCTTATAGTAAGTGAAAAAATCAATACCGAAATTTCACTGGAAATCATATTTTGTGGCACCTGAACCTTAAAAGAAGCATTATTAGAAATAGATATTGTTGTTTGAGTGTGTGTGTGTGTGTGTGGTGTGAGTGTGTGGGTGTGTGAACAGGATAACTCAAAAACGAAAGGTCGGTTAATTACAAAATTTGGTATATAGGTTGAGCATCTTCAAAAGATGCGACAAGAAGATTTTTCAAGAAAATTTTCCCATCCCAATCTACATTTACATAGAACATTTTTCAATGCAGCCCTAGAGAAATAAGAGACGGGGTCATAAACGATGGATCCCACAGACTACTTCGGCGGAACGGGATATTTAGCCTAAGCCATGCGGAAGAAGATGATTTTAAATAATGATGATTTTTTTAAAAAATGGCTCCAAAAACGTTTATTAAAATACCGTGTGATTAAGATATTTTCATGAAATACGGGATGTACATTTTGAACTTTCTGGGAATAACCCCTGATATACTCTTCATCAAAATGAGTTTTGCACAACTTGTAAACCATAAGAGGTCTTATTACATAAAACATGTAGATCGTTTAAACACACAATTTATGTAAAAAAAAAGTTTTTGCGGCGTTCACCATTCCCCAGACATTCTTTTAATGGTATGAATTCTCAAATTCTTAAACCCAGATCTCTTAAGAGCAATATCTCTATTCGTTTTTCACTTTCTCCACTGCATAAACAATTAGCTATGGTAAGTAGGAGACATGTTTTATTCCACCGAGAAATCCGATGTCGTTGTTTCACCAGAAATATGTTTTAAGACCTCCTGAACTCAAAAAAATAATTAGTAAAAGGTCCATGTGTAAATGTGAATAGCATATCTCAAAAACGAAACATCGGTAAGTAACAAACTTGCTATTTAAGTTCGGTTTCTTTTACAACTGCGACACGAAGATTTTCCAAGAAAATCACTCCATCCCAACTACAATTTAAATGGAACATTTTCCGATTCTTTTTTATTTTGAGAAAAATAACTGATTTTGATTAAAATATTATATATTAAAGATATTGATATAATAAATAATATATATTATTTATTATATCAATATCTTGAATAGCTTCTGCAATCCTTCGCAAGAAAGTTTGTATAGTCTTGTATAACTACTGTGTGTATGTGATATGTGTAAAAACACATTTATTCCAAATAACCTTTACTGTGCCTTAAGCCACCATACCACAGAGACAGTGAACAGTTTTTTTAAAGGAACCCTTAATTAAGTTCGCACAATAGATATATATCCAGTTTTGTTTTATATCGAATCTCAGAAAATTAAGAGTAAGAAAATAAAAGTTCTTAATCGATTCTTAATATGTATCAGATATATTTCAGTTAACTTCGCATGGAACGTTTCACCAATTAAGACGAGTACAGGATTACGTTTCCCAAGAAATGTTTTACTGTTACGTGATGTAAAGAGCAGTACCAGAAGCACTTTAGTAATAAACCTAATTTTCAGGAGTGCCTGCCTATTCATGTGAATAGGTGTACGATAATCGATCTTCGTTGCCTTCTAAGGTCAAAAAGTAGAGCTAATTTTCCAGCTACAGGAGCTACATGGTATGTTTCTTCCATTTCTCTTGTTCTCTGAGAGAGCAATTTCTTCTTTTTTTTCCGGAGGCGGGGCTAATCCGGGACTTTGCTTTAACTTCGAAATGTGCGAGACGTATTATACCGTCTCTGTAGACCGCAGCTGTTAAGGAGACATTAACCACTTTTGATTGTGTCATTGAGTTTGATAGTTCGTAAACTATTCCTTCTTTAAATAAAACAACCATAATAAGATCAATGAAAGTATCCGGTACGAACATTTTGTTTTGTTTTGTGAAGCACTCTACAATACCACGAAAACAATAATAAACCTGAGTTCATAATATGAGCACATTACAGCTCATCAAAAAGGGGGAAAGAGAAAGATAAGGAGAAATATTTTTCTGAAGGGGAGGAAACTATTTTGACTTTAATGACAGGGCATAGTACATTATGGGAATGCAATATGCATTTACCAAAACAGCTAAATTACTGTTATTCTACGTCCATTTAAGTAATTGGGAAGCATTCAATGGATATTATATTTTAAAATTTTTGGGATATTTTCAATTATATTTAGTCTGGGCCAGCATTGTCTTTCTATCAAATTAACAGTCATATTTTTGTTTCAACACCAGGGGAAACCTTCACGTAACTTTAATTATCCTATGTTTGTTGGATTACAGCTTTATATAAACATTGCAGAGCCTACTAAACGACCAACAATAAATTACCACAAGAGTGGCAGCTCTGTGCGTTCCAAATTAAAAAAAAAAAATATTTGTAGCACGAAAACTGAAGAAAGAAAGAAGGGCGGAATAAAAGGGGAAATAAATTGTTAGGAGGGAAACAAAAATTAAAACAAATCACAGAACAGGTTATGGAAGAAATAGGGCATGAGAGGAAAGAAATTAGTTAAGAAACAGAAAACTCTGAAGAGAAAATGTTATTGAGGATGACATGTCAGAACAAGCGAAAAGAGATAAAAGGAGAAGTAAATATGCGGAGAGGTTTTCTTTGTGGAATTGATAAGAGAGAGGCTATAGAACTAACAGAAATACTCGTAAAAGGATTTATTTTTGAAAATGGAGAAGGATAGAATATGATAAAAAAAATAGAATAGTAATATATACATTGTTTAAGAAAAAATCCCCCCCCCAAAAAAACTTGGAAAATTCTTTTTTACCTGAATGCGACAGAGTGCTATGTTGCAGAAAACATGAATAGATATAAAATCTATTTCGAGAGAGAGAGTAAATCAGGCGAATTACTTAAATAAAAAAGTGTAGGAATGATTATTAATGATTAAGTTGCCAAGTATGGTAAAATAGAAGCTTCTAAACAGAAAATGCCATCCTTCAACGAAGTTCATGTATTAATGAAACTCTGAAAAATAATGAATAAAGGTTTATCTTATTTTCCGTCTAGTAATCCCAAAGAACGAGTACTAAGATTGCCTCAATGGTTGAGTGGTCAGCGAGCTGGGTGGATAAATTTTCTTTAGCCAAAATAATTCCCTATTCTCCAGAGAATCTGTAAGTATTCAAGTAAGAGTGAATGTGTGCATATTTGAAGACAGAAACGGTTAAAAACTTTAGGTTAAAGAACCTACATCAATAAATTGTTTTACAGGTCAAAACCTGCGATATGAACATAAAGTTAGAGGCTATATAGGTGTAGAAATCGTATATATATAAACCATTAATTAGAGATATAAGTACACACAAGAATCACAAAGAGAGGAAATGAGCTAGGAGTGTACATAGTGTACAGAGAAGGTATTGTATTGCACCCAAAAATTCGATACCGAGATTTCACCGGAAATACATGTTTTGGGTCCTCCTAAATCCAATAAAAAGAAGCATTTTTAGAAAAAGGTCCGTAAGTCTGTGTGAATGTGTGTGTGTGTCTGTGCGTATGCGTGTTTGTGGACAGCATGGCTCAAAAACGACAAGACCGTTAAATACCAAAACCTAGTATTTAAGTTTGGTATCTTCCAAGGATGCGACACGAAGATTTTCAAGAAAACTCCTCCACCCCCTACTACCCTTTTTATAGAAAAACTTTTGAAATTTTGATTTTCTCAAAAATGGCTCGAACGGTTTTGATTGAAATATCGTATATTAAACATATTTATATGACAAAAAAAATGTATATCTTAAGTTTTCTGGGAACAGCTTCTGAAGACATCTTTATTCTAAATGGATTTTGTGAAAATTTGCATAACTGACAAACCGTAAGAGATAGGCGAAAACTTACTGTACAAAACTTGTAGAGCTCGCTAAAGCATGCAATTTATGTTACAAACAATTTTTCGTGGAGTTGACCATTTTTGAGATATTCCTTTTTAATGGTTTCAGCTTTAAAATACTTATACTTTTGTCAACTCCTGGCCGTACAAACTTCAATCACATGGCAACCAGCTTTTAAAAGATTTGATCATCACTTTAGCCTAGTGTATTCTCTTATTTCCCTTCTAAGTACAAGGAAGCAAGTAAAAACACCATTTGTGATAATTTTTTCTCGATTAACATGAAAGAAATGGAAGAATAAGCTTTTTAAAAATAATCTGTTACAGAGATGTAACGAGAGGCACTTGATTGGAACACATCAGATTTTTTTACCCCCCGGTTTTCCTTGGTCGCTAATGTTGGGTTGAATAATGTTTCTACCATCCCTTTCATCACTACATTTCACTTCTGCTTCTTCACCGCCATACCAGACAATAGGCTGATCATTCATCCCGGATATGCTTTGATCTAAAGCTTGCTTGCTCCTCGACAGGCTATTGACCCAAGGTATTGGCCTGTAAGTCCTTGGAGTGCAATTCCTCTAAAGAGAAGGATAATCTATTAAAGAAGAATGTTCTTCTCCATTTCTGTTATACAAAATTTACATTTTTTGACAGATTTTGGGTTAAATCAGACTTCTTTGTCCTACTCTTATAATATTCCTTGTGCACGTCCCACAAAGATATTAAGAACGTATGTCCTCTGTTGGCGCCGTATGAATACACCCTTAAACACGTCCATATCTGCAGCATGTTTGTAATTTGTTGCTGCACTTTATTTTCATATCGAATAAAATATGCACAAAAGCAGAAAAAAAGAAGAAAAAATACACACAAAGACAATTAAAAGATGGTTGACGATTAAATTCCCATAAGGTGATGAAAGAATATACTAAAATATTTTAAGCGATTTGAAATTAAATTATGCTGCCGAGTTTAAAATCATTAGCTTACTAATCATAAACAAATGTTCATAAATAGATGTGAAAAGTTTTTCAACAGTTTGCATGCATATGTTTGCTTGCTTGCAGACCTTGGAAAATATCCGCATTCTTAGGCTAGTTTTTAGAAGATGCAATGTGACCAAAGCGAGTCTAATTTTTGCATCAAAAGGTAGTATCACAAAGGAATATAGAAGGATTACGTCAAAGTAGCAGGCTAGTTTACTGCAGGCAGGCGCACTACCTAACCTCCCTTTCTCCTTCTGACAGTTCCGGCCCGGACGGGGGAAAAGATCAAAAATATCTCGAGACGACTTGAGGAGGCCAGAGAGCCTGAAGCCCAGAAATAAAGATCCAGACAGAAGGCCAGGCTGCAAGGAATTCTCATCATTTGTTTCCCTTGGTAAAAACAAACGTATAACAAATGAGTGAAATGGATTGGATTTAATAACTTATGTGGGGAGTATCTTCATGCGCAATGCACTCGTCATGGAGTGTTGTTTAGATTTACTTTTGGGGATTGGGCATAATTATTTGTAGAAAAGATGTAAATATATAAACAAGTAATGAACTATTGGTGAGATATATGAATGTGGGCATAGAGCGATTTAGGTTATATGGGGCTCAACTTCTCAGATGCGTTGTTATTCGTCCCAAGAGGATGTTTGTAAAACTAGCAATTGTGCCACGCGGAGATGAATTTGCCTCCTAGTATATGAGTTTTTAATTATGTAATTACTCTCAAGTTTCCAAGAAGTGTAATGCTAACACTAAGTTAACTCTATTTTCATAAACGAGGGGAAAGGATACATGAAACAGTTGAAGGTAGATGATATAATAGAAGCAAAACTCGCCAAGAAACATGGATCCCTAAATGAGTCGAGAGATTACCGTGAATGCATGACCAGGAGATGCCACTTGTTTGTAAACATTGTACGTTTGTCTCCTTGGTCACAAAAGGTTTGTTCTTGTTTATGAATTTAACAAGTTGTAATTAAGGCTTACTATGTACAGGACTGCCAAACCAAGCCACCTCTCCAAGGAGAGAGGCCCGTGCCCCCAGGGGACGCAATGGGCTAATACTAATTCTGATGTACTAAAGCCAGTGTGAAAATATATAGTGAGAGCATTGCTTATCTGAGAAGCGCGTTGTAATCAAAATGGAACAATTTTACAGCAATGAAAGATGTGAAAATGCGTCCATGTGTGTACATATAAACAGATGAAGTCATTGACGGGTGGTGACCACATATTCGCGGCTATCTTGCAAACTAGCGCATTTTGCTTATTTTACTTTAAACTTTCAGTATGCGTTATCAATCACTAACAGCAAGGACATATGCACAGCAGATATTACACACTGTTAAAATTATTTACATATCTTGCGTCCCATTATCTATGAACAGAAAGAGGGGGAAGCACATATGTAAATATCACAGTACGTAAATGCATAGTAAAAATATATAGGTAGTCACCAACATTTTTATGAAGGTTCCTTACATACCAATGGAGATTATAGGTATATATAACACTTGTTAGTATATTTTATTATATGGGGGCAAACATTGGGGTTAGGAAAGTACGGAAAAATTAAACCAAATGCAGCATTTTCTGAAGTGAATTGTATAGATAGAGAGAGGTTGTGCAAATTGTGGAAGTTTTAAAGATTTGCCTTATATAGTAAAATCGAACATTTAAAAATAATGGCGGTTAAATAGTGGTTACATACAGTACGGGGGGTTTAGGCACTTCTACATGCAAGTGTGTTTCAGGGAACAAGTAAGGGAGGGCTTGGATACGTGTTGGGCAACACGAATTGGAAATTGATTTGGGGTACATATGGCTACGTGGGAGGGACATGGGACGAATTGGATGGAAGATAACTCAGGGACGACTATGTGATACTGGTACACAAAATTTGGAATCACTAAGTGCGACTAAAATTTTACTTAACAGTGTCAAAAAGGTGGGAAGTGAGAGTAAACAGACGACTGATATCTGACCAGAACGCTGTTGTTATTATTATTAATTATTATTATTATTATTATTATTATTATTTTTATTATTATTATGACTAAAGCAATTCAAGCTATTTATCGTCCAATTACTTTCACCTTTATTCTTTTATATTGTTTCCAATGTTCCAATAAACGGATTATCACACCTGCATACGTTTTCACTGTAATTGAGTATGTATTCATTACGAAAAATTATCAGCTTCACCACAATTTTTGCTCTTTTCTTTAAGCATGGACTCCGAAACCAGTTCCGGAAGGGAAGTCAAAGCGATATCGTCCGTACCGATAAGAGCGTTAGTCACCATACATGCTAAATCCGTGATTGTTTAACTTGAGCTCACCAAATATTGTAGTGGCTGTTCACACTGGTAATGAAGGACAAATGTGTATTTACAATGACAATTTCACTATCGAAATTACTTCTTAATCGCATTTCTTCTGTATGAAGTAAACTTTTATGTGGAGGAAATTCAGATTATCAGCTGTGTACTAGTGAATTATAAATATTGGATTGAAAAGAATTGCTAAAATTTGGTTATATATAAATCATTCGTTGCTAAGGGCATGTTTCCATTGTTGCGTCCTATCAACAATTTATGTAATATCTTTATTTTCTGGTCGTCGTTCTCGCAATTAAGTTTGGTTTCCTCCTCCCTTGTGAGGATATCTATGTGCTATGGGATGTACATACATAGTAGATAGAGGAGATATTGCATTCCACCCAAAATTCGATTCCGAGATTTCACTGAATATACAGAGTTTGAGATCGCCTGAATTACAAATCCCTCGCCACAATGTACACATAGTGGCCAACTCCCTCGGCCTGGGTGGCTTAATTGGTTATGATTAGGCGCTGGCTTTCTGATCCCAAGGTCGTGAGCTCAAATCCGGTCTAGACCGATGGTTTTTAATTATGCTTAATAGCGACTGACCCGTGTCAGTAGATTTACTGGCATGTAAAATAACTCCTGTGGGACAAAATTCAGGCACACCGGCGGCGCTAATATGATATGACAATTGTCGTATTTAACAAAAAGGATGGAACTGATGGAACTTGGATGAGTGAATAATGAATAAAAGCAGTATTTTTATAAAAAGAAATATCCGACGGTGCGTGTCTGTAGGTGAACATCGGTTGAATAACAACCCTGATATTTAAGTTTAGTGTCTTCTAAGGATTCGATCCTCTCCCATCCATGGAACATTTTTCGAAAATTATTAGTATGTATTACAAAAAGACTAGCAATTTAGATTAAAACTGAATTTTATGTCAAGTAAAATATATATCTACAAATTTCTAGGAATTGCCTTCTGGATGACATTTGCATAACTGGTAATCCGTAAGAGATATACACATTTAATATGTAAAAGCGTAGATCTAGTTGAAGTAATATTTTTTGTTACGTTAACCGCTTCCAAGGCATCCCTTGTTATTGATTTAAATTTTCCAAAATAGGAAGACAAGAACCGAATTTCTTCAAAATTAGCGATCAGCTCTTAAAATATTGGAGTATCGCTTCAGCTTAATACACCGCTTATTTCCCTTCCACCTAAGAAAGTAAGTCATTAGACCATTTCTGTTTATTTTATCTCATTAACATGAAGTAGATACAGGAAGACGTTTGTAAAAATAGTTTGAAGCATAATAGATACAGAATGTCATGCGAATGGAACAAACACATCGGACTTTTTTTTTACTTTCTCTACACGTACTATGTACATAGTGCATAAAGAAGGTATTGCATTCCACTAAAAAATTCGATTCGAGATTTCACCGGAAATACGAGGTTTCGGTCCCCCTGAATCAAAGAAAAACATTTTTACCAAAAGGTCCGTGTGTGTGTGTGCGCGTGTGTTTCTGTGGGTCTGTGGACAGCAAAGTTCAAAAACCGTTGAATACCAAACTTGGTATTTCAATTTGGTATCTTCCAAGGATGAGACACGAAGATTTTCAAGAAAATCCGCCCACCCCCATCTACTATTTACATGGAACTTTTTTCGAAAATTTTGATTTTCTCAAAAATGGCTCTAACGATTTTGATTAAAATATCGTATATTAAAGATATGTGCCTGACATATAAAATGTATATCTGGAATTTTCTGGGAATAGCCTTGAAGACTACTTTATTCTGGATGAATTTTACTGAATTTTGCATATCTGTTAGACCGTAAGAAATAGACAAAAAACGTACCCCATAAAAATGTAGAGCACGTTAAAACACACAATTAATACTATATACATTTTTTCGTGGAGTTGGTCGTTTTTTAGATATTCCGTGTTTTTCTCATACAGGAATTTTTCAACTCCTGTCTACAAACAAAGGAACTACAGTCACATAGCAATCAGCTTTTGACTATCACTGTAGCCTATGGTACTCCCTTATTTCGCTTCTACTTAAAGGAAGCAAGTAATAAGACTGCTATTTTTTCTCGATTAGCATGAAGTAAATGGAAGCATAAGCTTTTTAACAATAATTTTTGCAGAGATGTAGAGAAAGTCATGTGAGCGGAACACATAAGATTTTTCATTATTCTTGCCAACATTTCACTTTTAATTTGCCATGGAGTTAGAGCACAAACAAACTCAGCAGTCGTGCCATGTCCTTGTGTGCTACCTTCTGAAATAATTAATCCTGTTCTAGTCAGTATAACATTCCACAGAACCTAAATACATTACAGCTGCAAAACTCTGGAGCAATATTGATGTGTAAATTAGAACCCTATTTAAGAAAACAGGAGTGTCGCCGGAAATTAATTACCTCCTAGATCTACCAACGTAAACGCAATATACTCCACCAGGAGCCCATTCCTCAGAAAGTGTTAAAAGAGGGTTTATCGGGCATTGTAACCGGGTTGTAATGCTACTCTTACACGTGGATAATGATATTGAATAGGCAATTACTCGTAACTCAGTCGTCTTGTAAAGTAAGAGCTCAGGAACTAAAAAGGGCATGCATAGATCTGTAGGTGGGCATATTAAGTTGAGGAAATTTGCTTAATTTTAAATCATCTTAACCGGTGAAAACACCCTCTGAAAACACAAAAGCAGCGATGTTTGTATTTTCGCACAGGAAATGAAAGGTGTAGTACTGGGTTGATAGGACGCAACGTGGGAATATGTAGCATAATTTGTAGATATGAGTTGTTATGAAGTCCATTCACAATGCACACTTATAAAAGAAGAGATTTTTTCTACCATAACATCAGACACTACACAAACAATATTTATAAATGAATACCTATGAAGATACTTTTTATGAATGATAATAGACTTTAGAACGTCTCGCTCAAAATAATTAATAGTGGCTATTTCCATATCAGCCAATTTATACGAGGGGCGTTCAAAGTCCTTGGAAAAAGGTAGAGAAACAAATTATTTTTGGTAGATTTTTTTTCAACATAATTCTCCTTTTAGATCGATATACTTTTCTCAGGGTTTCTCCAACTGTTTTACGCCTTCCAAAAAGAAGTATTTCGGAAGGTCCTCAAAATAGCCCAACTCTGGTAAATACGGTGGAT
Organism: Hymenopus coronatus; assembly: GCA_030762935.1. Taxonomy (NCBI): domain Eukaryota; kingdom Metazoa; phylum Arthropoda; class Insecta; order Mantodea; family Hymenopodidae; genus Hymenopus; species Hymenopus coronatus. The sequence goes on from CM060886.1 coordinate 61,593,349, forward strand.
GTTGCAGTAATTCGAACCTTAATTCTATTATTTTCCTCATTGAAACTGCGCAGGTGTGCACCCTTGCATTGTCCTGATAGAAGAGAATAATGCCAGATGAGAGCGGTTTTTCTTTATTTCTCTGTTCAACCGGTGCAATAACGATGCATAATACTTTCCGTTTATCGTTCTTCCTTTGATTCCGCGTGCATCCCAAAAAAAAAAAACATCTTGTCCGTATATTTCACCACCTTTACCTTCTCGGAGCCGGTTCGCCTTCAAACACCCACTGTTTCGATTGTATTTTTGTCTCTGGAGTGTAGTAATACACCCATGTTTCATCCATCATTATGTATCAACACAGAAATTCGTTGCTATTGCGATGGAAAAGTGACAAACCAGCTTTCGAATCGATCGCGCGATTGTTTATTCTCCATTGAGAGCAAATGCGGTACCCATCTTGCCTAGACCTTTGTCAGACCTAATTTTTGGTGCAAAATTGAGAATACTGTACCTTGTGATATGCCTGTGGCCTCTACTGTTTCGCGAACTTTGATTCGTCGATCACTCAAAACCATAACCTGAATTTTCGATCACTCAAAACTATAACTTGGATTTTACCAATAATTTCGGAGGAAGCCACTTCTACTGGACTTCCGGAATGATGTTCATCATTTGTGGAGGTACTGCAACGTTTAAATCCATTTATCCAATTGTAAATTGTTGTAAATGCAGGAGCAGATGTGCCATGAACTTCACCCAACTCGTCTATCTCTTTTGGTGTTAAGCCTTTTAAACAGAAATGTTTAATCACCACATTTATCTCATTCCCCCTCTCCCATCTTTATAAATAAGCACAAGATTGTTGATTCAATCGCCTATTTCACCGAAACCACGTGAAGATATAGCTGACAATTTAACCGCCATCTAGTAAGAGACGACGGTTACAACTTTTTTCGATGATACGAGTGTAATTTCTTGGATTTTCTAAGGTCTTATTGAACGCCCCTCGTATTTTAATTTTTATTAGTACTCCGTTATTATATTTAAAATTTCACATGCCATGAGAGAGAGAGAGTGTGAGAGTGAGGCGGGGTTTAAAAGTTTTCCGGAAATAGAGTATGAGAGGGAGAGTAAGAGGGAATGGGAAGGACAGAAGGGAGATGGAGTGAGAGAGAAAACTTACCACAAATTCAAAAGAAATTACGTGAGTAAAACTACTGGTTCTGTCAGTACTTATTTATGCAGTTAGTGTAAAACATTTTGCGTTATTATTGGTCGAGAGACTATTTAGCGTATGAGTAATAGCAATAGGTGTGTTGATTTTCACAAATGCATATCAGGTATACACGAGAAGGGTACACTATTTTATGCAGTCGTAACATAAACTACTTTTTAAAATTTACAACTAACCGATTTAATTTTTAAACTGAAAAAGCAGATATGTGTTATTAATTCCAAGGTTAGGGATTGAGACTACCAATTATAGGTGAAAGTTATCTGAAAACTTTTTGTACTTCTGTTTTTTTTTCTCCCCCTTTTTTTTTTCTTCCTTTTTTTTTTTTTTTTTTTTCCTTACTGCTCTCTGAGTCAGCAAAGAACGAAAGTATTGTACGAGACAGAAGAGTAAGTCACATACATTACTCGCAAGTTTGAGCATTAAACTTTTAATAATTTTAACGCTGGTATATTAGCATGAAGAAAATTTCAACTGCGTCACACTATAAAACATAACTTTGTTCAACGGAGCGTGACGTCATCGAATTTATTGCTAGTCCAAATCAGAAGGAATTCAAAAGAGTTTATAATCTTGCGTGTTTATAGGAAATTAGAATAGGATCTAATATAATGGCCGGGTTTGAATGGATTTATTACATCAATGTTTCTAGGCAACCCTGTGAACCATGAAAGGCCAATTACACACGATTGTGACCTGGTTTTAAAAAAGCTTATGTTACACTCACATGCCTTTCTCTAGATTCTCTACAAACAAACGTCTTACAAAACATTATTCTTCTCTTTACACAATGCTAATCGAGATAAACATTAGCAGAATGTTCTTCTTACTTAATTCCTCATAAGTAGAAGGAAACTAATGGAATACCAATGCTAAAGTGATAGTCAAGTGTTTTAAAAGCTGTCGTTATGCGATTGTCATTGAAAATCGCTTCTTTGCTTGGCCAGGTGTAAAACCAAAGAAAAACAGACACTTCCTGTTAAGTATTTCACAATTGAAAACCATAACAAGGAATATCTCGGAAACGGTTACCTCCACAACAAAAACGTAAAGGACATAAACTGTGAGTTTTGATGAGATCTACATTTTTTGTGCGGTAAGTTTTTGTCTTTCTCTTACGGTTTAGCAGTTAAGCATACTTCGGCAAAATTCATCCAGAATAAAGAGGTCTTCAGAGGCTATTCCCAGAAAATTTAAGATATACAATTTATTTGGAATTCAAATATCTTTCATATTAGGGATTTAAAAAAATCGTTAGAGCCATTTTTGAGAAAATCAAAATTTTCGAAAAATGTTCCATGTAAAGGGTAGTTTGTGGTGGAGAAATTTTCTTGAAAATATTCGCGTCGCATCCTTGGAAGATACCAAAACTAAATGCCAAGTTTGGCATTAAACGGTCCTTTCATTTTTGAGCTATGGTATCCACAGACACACACTCACGGGCATTTTTCTAAAATTGCTTTTTTCGGACGCAGGGGACCCCAAAACATATATTTCCGTTGAAATCTCTGCATAGAATTTTTGGGTGAAATACAAATCTTTCTCTACCCAGTATGTACATTGTACATGCGGGCTAGAGAAAGTAAAAAGGAATATTACATAAAATATAACAAATTCTCACAGCTACCTTGACTTCTATCAATGTTGTGTACGTTCTTGAAAATGCAGTTCCAAACCATTCATGCACGGATACCATTTGGTGTGCAGAACAGGTTATTAACGTTCGATTGACGTCAAAATATTGTGAGCGTTAAGTTTAAGCTGAATAGGGAAGACCATCCCTACCATGTGGTTTATTATCACAAAGAATTTGCTGCCTCGTATTCATTAGCTGTAATTAACAAGGTTGGAGACTATCGATTCTTTTCTGCCCTAATTGCCTTGATGCACCTAAGAAGCAAAGTTTGGTGACTGGCTCGATGCAAAAATGAACTGGTAAGAGCTTCTACGGAGGTATCGGTTCAGAACGGATGTATTGTCAATGTGACGTAGGTAAACAGCTATTTCAAATCATGAAGTGCTAGAATGAATTTTTATAAATTAAATTAAAATGTTTATGTTGGTTGATAAGTTCTGAGAGCACGTTGCACTAAATCTATATTTACCATCAGTTTATATGTGTTTATTTCATGATCTGCAATGAGGGCGATTGGGTTTCAAATATATCTTCTAGAGTTTTAAGTTACGAACTTAAATATTGGCACAGTGTACTATATGACATACACACACACACACACACACACCCACACGAGGGCTGTCTCAGAAGTACCCAACCTAACAAAGAAAGCACAAACATTTGGGGGAAAAACATATTTATTTCTCTACATAGTCTCCTTTCAGCTCGATACACTTTTCCCAGCGATGTTCAATAGCATCGATACCCTGTTTATAATGAGAACTTCGAGGTATGCAAAATAGCCATAAACTACAAACTCCACCTCTTCATTGTTGGCAAATCCTCTACCACCAAGCTATTTCTTGAAGTTTGGAAACAGAAAAGAAATAGAGGGTGCTAAAAATGGCGAATAGGGTGCAAGAGGAAGCAATAACTCATTGATTTTGGCCATGACGATAATGGACGTGTGAATTGAGAGCATTCACTAATGACTGCCAAACATATGCTAAACAATGTAAAATCCTCAAATTTCAAACTTAATCTTTCTAAGGTTGGTACTTTCACCATTGTAGTTCGAAACGACAGCCCTATCTATACGTCAGGTTGGGTACTTCTGGGGCAGCCCTCGTGTATGTGTGTGTGTGTGTGTAGTATATGAAGTATTCTATTATAGCTTCAACCCTAATGCGTTAATAGTTTTTTTAGTTAGTGCTATTTTTTGTGTTTAAAAACGCGTGTTTCCAGTCTATCACTTACTGGAATTTTTAATGCAATGAGGCCAAAGTGTATTCACCTCCTGGAATTTTTAATGCAATGAGGCCGAAGTTTTACTGAATATTTTAGAAACTGTGATTAATAAAACTAAGTTTTAGATTTTTGATTATCTGCTTCCTGTGCAGAACAAAAAAACATAGTGTACATATAGCAACAATTTTGTGTTTTTTGATCTGATGTTATGTGCTTTATTTTCCCTCCATAAACCATGCAATATATAAACAACACTGGGTAATTAGTTACTACCCATAGTGTCTTGAATATATTCCATTTTTCAACCTCTTTGCACAAAATTTGTAAGAGGACCTTTGAAAGCAGCAAAATTCTACAAACATGAAATGGGAGAAGCTTTATTTAAGGTTTACATGTGAAGGATGATTAAAGTGTGCAGAATTCTAAAAACGATGTTTTTTATTAAGATATTAACGTCCTTGGGACTCCACAAAAACTCCTTAAATACGTAAAGTAAAGGTGACACAAAATAAATAAAAATACATAAAAACGTGCTTTTTTGACCAAAAATGCCAAATTGACACCCCTTAAGCAAGTAACTCTCGGTTGTTCGTCCAAATTTGTGAATACTTATAACTTAAATGCCTATTTGGCGCATATTTTAAAGCTTATAGCATTACTATTTCATTGTGCTGTTAAATATAAAACAGTATTTTCTAGAAAGTTACACAATTAATCCATACATTATTATTGCTGATGAGCAGTGGTTAGGAACAGAGCTCTGTATGAAGCGGCCTGGAGAATAATTTAGGATGTGGGCGGTATCCAAAATATTTAGTAGATTTAAAGAATGGTGCTCACATCGTATTACAACACAACTTCAATTTGTGCAGTGAGGTTCTGATGCTATTTCCTTAGTACTTTCAACCTAACAAATAATGCCTAAATATCCCTCCTCTTGCTCTGTACATTTTTAGGTAAATAAAACAGAAAGTTGCCCGCCTCTCTGGTGTGAGGATAGCGTGTCTGTCTCACATTCATGAAGCCTTGAGGGTTTTTTTTTTCTCGTCCGCTTCCCTTATCCTGAGATGACGAATTTAGGGTAACTTTTAGCCCTTTGGCCTCCGGTCTCATTTGAATATAATTTTGCCCATTTTATGTATTTATCGTCCCATATGACCTACCAGTTTAAAAGATGTTATGCTTGAAGCAAATAAATAAATACATTTAAAAACCCATAAACGGAATGCCTTACTTATAACCATGCTCTATACACGAATATTTAATTAGGCATTTTATTCTACAGCAGATCTGTGCTCTACAGATACGCAATGAAGTTGCTGAGTGGCGAAATATGTTCATATCTTTTATTTAACTAAGACTTTATTTTCCTTATCTAATCAAAAGTAAATTTTTTGCAATGCCCAAATGGATCGTATCTTGCTGGTAAATAAACCAGTAAGATATATTTAAAGGCTACCAGCTTTTGCAAGTATAAATTTAGCAATAAATATTTTAAAAGACAAAAAGACAGATCTATAATTTCTTTTGTGGGTAATATAATTTATTTACACGTTACGAAGTGTACAATTTCTAAAACAATAAACAAAAAACAAAATAAAGATAATCCTTATTCGGCATTAATGCTGTTTTTAATACAACTTTGCACTTATTGTTTTGTTTTTTCCCTAATCGTATAGGTTTTACAAGATTGATTCTTAAAGTGGCTGAATATAATTGTATCTAAGAATACATCTAATAAAAACACAGAATATTTCTTTTCTTAATTGTTGTTATTTAAGTCATCACTTTTGTTATAATAAATTAAATGAATTATAAGTAACATGAGTAGTACGTGCACGCGTGCATGTACTACATATGTTACATATTTACAAGATATAATGACACACAACATTTCATTCCCGCATCTTTCATATTTCTGATTGGTGATGAAAACCGTTTTAGAAAAGACAGCTATCAAATAAGAGCATGGAAGTAAAATGTACATATATTGGACTAAAATACCAAATTTAAAGAGAGGAGGCTTGAAATGTATAATTGGGCTTATGCTTAGAAGATAAACGACTTTTCTTAATTAAAGGGCAAAGTCCATTCTTTGAAGAAAAAGCTTAAAAAAGTTTTAAAACCTAAAAGTGTACGTTCTCCCGAAAGATTGTATGGTATTTCTGGAGTAAAAGTTGGGGAGTGTCGACTTAAGAAGGTCAAAAGTAAGCGTAATACACGATTTTTTTTTCTATTTCTGCCAGTAATTGTAAAAGCAGACTTGAGAGGTTTTCAAGCAATTATCTAAGAAAAATGTGATTTATTCCACACGAACAAAATATTCTATCACTGTGTGTCGTCACTTTACTTTATAAAGAGTACAGACATTCTAAGGAAATGAAGTTGTTTAACATTCAAACAATTCAGCTGAGCAACACCTACATATACATACGAACATGGCTAGATGTCTTAATAATGTTTGCGTTTATTTTGTGATAAAACAGTTACTTTCACCCAAACTTCGAGATCCCTTAGAAGATCACCAAGGCGTACACATAACTCAAGTGAGAGGAGTTTAATGCGTTTATGGCATTCTCTTAGAGGAGCTCAGTGGTCGAGCTTCAGGATGGATGTAACATCACGGTTCAAGTCCTAGTCTTGACATGAGATACCTTTAAACTTGCTTATATGCAGAAAAGGATTAGATTAAGGAACGACAACGATCCTTTTACTGCAGTAAATTGAATATTGAATGAAGATTATTTTGTCAGTAAACAGAGTAAATAGGTATTTAATATCAAATTTTATTAATAATTATACATAATTATATATTAGACTATACAGATGGCATTGACTTTAAGTTACTCAAATTGCAGCAGCCATTAGGTAAAATTAAAAGAACACGTGAAAGCCAGAAGGGAGAATCCCGTCACTACCTATGGATGAGAAACTTGGTCTAGCAAAGTAGCAAAATTCAAGACAGCAGAAGTGAGACTATTATTAACACTGCGAAATTTGATCAAAAATGTGAAAAATTAAACAAGTATATATGTTTTCACAATAACATAATAAAACTTCTAAAACTTAAGAAAACATAGTTTTCTTTACTTGACGAATTTGAACTATCAATAATTAACTGAAGCTATACATGAAGGGACCGTTTAAATAGAACATACACAAGCTGGAGACAGAACAGGCCTTGAAGAAATGGAATGTTAGCGCTGCAATCTTGGAAACAGTTTCCTATTTATACGACATTGGTAACTCCTTATTCAAGCAGGAATGGATCTACATGAGCAGCCAGGGCTCAGGTTACAACATGGCAATAAGTAACACATCACTGCGCTTCAGTTCGGCTTTCACCGACGTGAATATCCACAACATTTTGGAATATTATGCAAATACCAATCCTTTCTTGCTTTAAAGTCTTCGTGACTGTCCTCGACCCGCAGAGTGGATTTGCGTGACAATGAATAGGAAGAAACAAAAACCACAGCGGAGATATTAGCACTTTGAACCAATTGGTTCAGAAATATTTGAAATATTTTATTTGTTAGCGACGCTATCAATTGCAAGGATCATATCGGTGTATGTTTAAGATGTTTTCATAACAAACGAAATGTAAATCTTGAATTTTCAGGGAATAACCTCAGAAGACTTTTGTTTAACTCAAAAGCCGTAAGAGATAGGCAAAGACTTACTACACAAGAATATACGTGGGGCGTAACTTTAATAATGGCAACATTACTGTAAAAGCGAAACCAGACGCAGTTAATTGTTTGTCATTTCTACCACCTGTTAGTCTATGTCTCCCCCTGTAAATGGACTCTCCGTCCCGACTTATAGTGCATGCGCAGTGAAGAGTGTTGGTGTCCGTTTAAAAGGTTGTGTTTCGCCATGTTCACAAAGCAAGAGCAGCGATCTTGACTGAAAATTTAATCTGCCCGTGGTCATACAGCACGACAATGTCATGACGGACTTGTTGAGGCGGCGTTACCATACATGACTGTGACGAGTTGGGTTCGAGCTTTCAACGAAGGTTATGGCCATGTGGCAAACTTGCCTAGGCTAGGCCGTTCGAGTGTCAGTGAGGACATGCATGCTGTTTACATGCTATTAAACATCGATCGACGACAGACGTTAAGTGAGTTAGTCCAGGAGATAGGAATATCACACATGACTGTGTTTAGTATTCTAAAGAAACGCCTAAAAATTAGAAACATTTCATCTCGGCGTGTTCCTTGGGATTTGGCGGAGGTACAACGCTCAAACTTACTTGGACCCTCCCATCATTTTGCAAGACAAGCACGGACACATGTGGCGCACCCTGTACCGTTGGGGGTGGGAAGGGCCTTTCCATCCACCACATGCACCAGACTTAAGACCTGTGATAATGACTTCATTCCAAAGATGAATAAACACCTTCGTGACGTTCGATTCCGGACTGTTCACGATATCCTGCAGGTAATAGGATGGTCCATCAGAACATCAACAGAACAGGAGCTGCTACAGGAATACTACGCCTTGTACATCGCTGGCAACGAGCTGTTGACAATGCTGGTTACTACATTGAAGGACTGTAGAAATTTCTCAGAGGTATCACTTGTAAATTTGTAATAAGTAAATAGCTGCCATTATTAAAGTTACAACCTATGCAGATCTCATTAAAATACACAATTTATGTCATACATTTTTACTTTTTCTATACGTACTATGTACATAGTGTATAGAGAAGGTATTGTATTGCACCCACAAATTCGATACCGAAATTTGACCGGAAATATATGTTTTGAGACCCCCTGAATAAAAAAAAAAGCATTTCTAGAAAAATGTCCGTGCTTGTATCTGTGTGTGTGTGTGTGTGTGTGTGTGTGTCTGTGAGCAGCATAGCTCAAAAACGAAAAGATCGTTAAATACCAAACTTGATATTTAAATTTGGTATCGTCCAAGGATGCCACACGAAGATTTAAAAAAAAAAATCCCCCACACCCAAACTACCCTTTACATGGACAAATTTGAAAATTTTGACTTCCTTAAAAATGGCTCTAACGATTTTGATTAAAATATCGTATATTAAAGATATTTACCTGACAAATAAAATGTATATCTTGAATTTTCTGGGAATAGCCTCTGAAGACTACCTTATTCTGGATCAGTTTTACGGAATTTTGCATAACTGCTAAACCGTAAGAGATGGACGAAAACTTAAAACACAAAATGTAGAGCACGTTAAAACACACAATTTATGTTATATACTTTTTTTTTCGTGGAGTTGATCGTTTTTGAGATATTCCTTGTTTTTGGCTTCAGCTTTGAAAACCATACCTTTCTCATACAGGATTTTGTCAACTCCTGTCCATACAAACAAAGGAACTTCAGTCACATAGCAACCAGCTTTTGACTATCACTTTTACCTATAGTACTCCCTTATTTCGCTTCTACTAACAAGGAAGCAAGTAATAAGACTATTTCTGCTAATTTCTTCTCGATTAGATGAAGTAAATAGAATACTTTGTTGCAGAGATGTAGAGAAAGTCATGTGAATGGAACATATAAGATTTTTTGTATAGTTAACCGTTTCCGAGATATTCGCTGTTTATTGTTTCAATTTTAAACTACTTAAGCTTATTTTCAAGCGGGAGATCAACTTTCGTTTCGTCTCTTTTGTTTTGCCCCCGGCAATGCAAGATAGAACCGAGTTTTAATTGTTTCACGTAGCGTCAGCTTTTGAAAGATTTGGCTATCGTTTTAGCCTACTGTATTCCTTATTTATTTTCAACTTACAAGGAAGCAAGTAATAAGACCAATTCTATCATTGTTTATCTCGATCTAAAACATATAGAAAAGAAAAGAAAAATATTGTAAGTAGATGCTAGAGAACTAGGAGATTCACCTGATATTCTATATGTGAAGTGAACAACCTATCTTTTCTGCAAAGCATACAAACTAAAACGAAAGTATGATTTTGTTCATTAGTTACAAAATATCCATAGGCAGAATTACTGTGGGTTTCTCGATACATTTTTGAATTGCAAAATGGACTTATTATGCCGAAGAACTTTTCTTCCATCCTTCTCTTCCTTCCATTCTCAAAATCTATCATGACGCGCTTTATTTGCTAAGCTACTGATATACAAATTCGAATGGGTAAGGGAATTTCACTGTTTATAGGAACAGTTCCCAACGGATATCACGACGAAAAATCTGATGTGTACCATTCACATGACTTTCTCCAGATCCCTGCAACAAATAATTCTTAAAAAGCTTATACTTCTATTTACTTTATGCTAATCAGAAAAAATTAGCAGAAATAGTCTTATTACTCGCATCCTTGTAAGTAGAAGCGAAATAAGGGACAACCGTAGGTTAAAGTGATAGTCAAAAGCTGGTTGCTATGTCAATGAAGTTCCTTTGTTTATATAGATAGGAGTTGACAAGTTCCAGTATGAGAAAAGTATACGTTTTTCATAGCAGAAACCAAAAATAAGGAATGTCACAAAAACGACGAACTCCACGAAAAAAATGTATATAACATAAATTGTGTGTTTTAATGTGCTCTACATTTTTTGTGTAGTAAGTTTTTGTCCATCTCTTACGGTTTAGCAGTTATTCAAAATTTAGTAAAATTCATCCAGAATTATCTACTCTTCAGAGGCTATTCCCAGAAAATTCAAGATATACATTTCATTTGTCAGATAAATATGCTTAATATCCGAAATTTTAATCAAAATCGTTAGAGCCATTTTTGAGAAAATCAAAATTTTCGAAAAAAGTTCCATGTAAAGGGTAGTTGGGGGTGGGGGATTTTTCTCAAAATCTTCGTGTCGCATCCCTGGAAGATACTAAACTTAAATACCAAGTTTGGTATTTTACCGTATTTTCGTTTTTGAGTTATCGTGTTCACAGACACACACACACACACACACACACACACACACACACACACACACACACAGCGGACCTTTTTGTGAAAATGCTTTTTTTGGATATTGGGGACCCTAAAACATATATTTCCGGTGAAATCTCGGTATCGAATTTTTGGTGGAGTGCAATACTTTCTCTATACACTATGTACATAGTGCGTATGGAGAAAGTAAAAATTAGCGCTTGGTGACCCTCTCAAGTCCATAATAGTAATTAATTCCAGAGTTCCTGGTTCATAGAATTAAAATTTATGAACCTATGAACTTTACTATAATAAATATGGGTTTGTACTTACTCTAACGATTAACAAGTGCAGAGGAAATTTATTTTCGAAAAAAAAAATTATAATGAGAAAGAGTCCCTGCATTTGTATCCAAGATGAGTCGGATAAATACTAAAATCCATCTATGTACTTAAGTCGAGCAGCTTTGGATAAAAGGCTAAAAATTTCAAGAACTCTTCCCCATTAAAAAGAAATAAGACAGGCAAACACCTTAACTTGGAAAATGTACATCTTTTATTTCTCTAATTTGGCTATGCTTATTTTGATTAAAACACCATATAGGTAGAGTTTGAGATGCTTTTTTTATTTTGAATTTATATTTAATGTTATATATATATATCGAAAACAAAGACTTATGAAATAGAGGATGAAATTATATGCTACAACCACGCAACTTTCTCTAATCATCAGCATTTATTTTCGTGTCTCCTTACACACTATTTATATAATAATAGTTTTAATTGACACTTTGCAGATGTAACACAGGAGCATATAAATTGGTGCGACTGTCATCTGTTTTGCACTGCCTGCTTATATTTTTAATTTGATGACCTTTTTACTTTCTCCATACGCACTATGTACATAGTGTATAGAGAAAGTATTGCACTCCACCAAAAATTCGATACCGAGATTTCACCGGAAATATGTTTTAGGGTCCCCAATATCCAAAAAAAGCATTTTCACAAAAAGGTCCGTGTGTGTGTGTGTGTGTGTGTGTGTGTATGTGTGTGTCCGTGAACACGATAACTCAAAAACGAAAAGTCGGTAAAATACCAAACTTGGTATTTAAGTTTAGTATCTTCCAGGGATGCGACACGAAGATGTTGAGAAAAATCCCCCCACCCCCAACTACCCTTTACATGGAACTTTTTTCGAAAATTTTGATTTTCTCAAAAATGGCTTTAAAGATTTTGATTAAAATTTCGGATATTAAACATGTTTACCTGACAAATGAAATGTATATCTTGAATTTTCTGGGAATAGCCTCTGAAGAGTAGTTTATTCTGAATGAATTTTACTAAATTTTGAATAACTGCTAAACTGTAAGAGATGGACAAAAACTTACTACACAAAAAATGTAGAGCACATTAAAACACACAATTTATGTAATATACATTTTTTTCGTGGAGTTCGTCGTTTTTGTGACATTCCTTATTTTTGGTTTCTGCTATGAAAAACGTATACTTTTCTCATACTGGAACTTGTCAACTCCTATCTATATAAACAAAGGAACTTCATTGACATAGCAACCAGCTTTTGACTATCACTTTAACCTATGGTTGTCCCTTATTTCGCTTCTACTTACAAGGATGCGAGTAATAAGACTATTTCTGCTAATTTTTTTCTGATTAGCATAAAGTAAATAGACGTATAAGCTTTTTAAGAATTACTTGTTGCAGGGATATGGAGAAAGTCATGTGAATGGTACACATTAGATTTTTTTAATTTGGCTGAACTTTTTCTGTTTTCCACGTTTCTTTGTTTCCCTTCTAGTTTGCCTTTTTACTTAAGTTACAAATGCACATTTACAAGAGCACAAACATTCATGCTGGACTCAAATCCGCGATCCTCTGCATCAATACTAGGCATTTCCGCGAGTACAGACATAGGGACCATTTTTTTTTTTTTCTCGTCGGATTCGGACTCACTTAATAGTCTAACCTGCTACAAAAATTATCTTGAAAGATACAGAATATCTCATAATCATAATAAATGCTCCTTGCATAAATTTCGAAGAAATATAAGCCCATGGAAATATATTAGTTAATATTAGAATATTCAAAGAAGTGAGAATGTTTTGTAAATAACTAATAAACAAAAACATTTGACACAAACAGTATTTTAATGAGCTTTAAATTGTTTCTGGACACAACATTGTCTCCCTGTTATAATTTCTAAGTTATAGAATAAATATACGTTAAGTTTTACGGTTAATAACCTGACACATGCGTTATTGTAATAAAACTCACCAAAGTCATTTTAAAAAGTAAAAATAACGAAGAACGTTTCATGTAAAGCGTCAACATTGTCATACCAAAATTAAAAATCTGACGTGTTCCACTCACATGGCTTTCTCTACAGCTCTGCAACAAAGGATTGTTAAAAAGTTTATGCATCTATTTACTTTTTACTAATCGAGTAAAAATTAGTAGAAATAGTCTTATTACTTGGTTCCTTGTAAGTAGAAGCGACGTAAAGGAATACCATAGGTTAAAGTAATAGTCAAAACTTTGTTGCTATGTGACTGAAGTTCCTTTGTTTGTATGGGCAGGAGTTGATAAATTCCTGTATGAGAAAAGTATGTTTTTCAAAGCTGAAATCTAAAACAATGAATATCTAAAAAACGATCAACTCCAGGAAAAAAATGTATATAACGTAAATTGTGTGTTTTAATGTGCTCTACATTTTGTGTGTTGTAAGTTTTTGTCCTTCTGTTTCGCTTTAGCAGTAATGCAAAATTCCGTAAAATTTATCCAGAACAAAGTAGTCTTCAGAGGCTATTCCCAGAAAATTCAAGATATACACTTTATTTGTCAGGTAAATATCTTTAATATACGATATTTTAATCAAAATCGTTAAAGCCATTTTTAAGAAAATCAAAATTTTCTAAAAAAGTTCCATGTAAAGGGTAGTTAGGGGTAGAGGGGTTTCTTGAAAATCTTCGTGTCGCCTCCTTGGAAGATATCAAATTTAAATACAAAGTTTGGTATTTTACCGACTTTTCGTTTTTGTGTTATCGTGTTCACAAAAAATGAAATGGACTGTTATTTATGGACGCTCTTTAATTGCTTTGGTTCTCAGCGTCCCATTCTATATTGGGCGTGAAAGATCGCTTAATTTTGCTCAGAAGCCTCTCTTATCAGGCTTGAGGTTCTTTTACGTGCCGTAAATCTACGACACGGGACCCACAGCTTTACTTCCCTTCCGAAGGAAGCCATGCTAAGGATTTTACGCCCGAAAATATCCATCATCCTCCGCCGGTTTTGAACCCGCGACCTTGGGTATATGAAGTTAGCATGGTAACCATTACACCACGGAGGCCGACTATCGTGTTCACAGACACACGGACACACACACACGAGCCTTTTTCTGAAAATGTTTTTTTTTGTACACAGGGGGCCCTAAAACATATATTTTCGGTGAAATCTTGGAATCGAATTTTTGGGTGGAGTGCAATACCTTCTCTATACACTATGTACATAGTACGTATACACGTATAGTACGTGTAGAGAAAGTAAAAATCTGATATTTAATTTTTTGGATGTTCAGTTTTTGAGTTATTCTGTACACAGAAATACAGAGGGAGAAATACACACAAATATACGGATGCACACACGCATGCAGTGGACAAATTGTTGAGTGGAATGCAATCTGCCCGTATTAGGCAGAGAAAGTAAGAGAGATACACAAAAATCGACATGTTAGTAGAAATCTAGTTAATAAGAAACATCAAAAGAAACCTAGTTGAAAACTTGAACAAGCGGCTTTCCTAGTATTGGTGTGGACGAAACAGGAGACAAAAACTGTAGAAGTTTTGGAGATGAAGTCCATCCTATCATTACGATAATTTCACAACCTAAGATAAGAGAAAATAAAGAAACTGGGAACACAAAGCAAAACACATAGGATTAATTCCTGATTGTAGCACCAAGGAAAGATGGAAGAATATCGCATTCTGAAGAAAGCAGTCCACCCTGCCGCGAGAGAGAGAGAGAAATTAAGTGTCCAAAACCTCGATGAAATCAACAGTAACAGTGGGAATGGAAGGGGCTATTACGAGAGCGGTTCAATAAGTATCTGTGTTTCGAATTAGGTGTTGTTAAGGCAAGTTGGTGTTACCATCGTGTAATGCCATTTGTTATACGTCACCAAAATAAGCTTAGTATCTACTGATTCATACCTTAGTTTGGATGTGGCAGATATTTCAGTTAGTCGTTCAACGTGTTTTCGCTAAAATGATAAAAAGTGCTGTATCGTTCCGTGATTTCCTTTTTACTTTAGGGTGCGAAAACTTGCGAGGAGATAAAACTGAAATTGGTTGCTGCTTATGGTGACCTTTCGCCAGCTATGACAACAGTTAGATGTTATCTTAACGACTTTAAACATGACCGAACCTTTTTAGATGAGGAGCGCCCAGGACGCCCAGCGGATGTTTTTACTAAGGAAATCATTGAAAAAGTTCACGATATGACTCTCACTGATCATCGAACGAACTTTCGCAAAGTAGCAACAGCGATGATGAGACGACGGAAATGGAAATGCATATTTTGTATAGTTAGAGATGAAAAAGTTGTCGGCCCAATGGGTGCCAGGATTTCCCAGAGCTACAACAAGCAAGGGCGGCTTTCAACTTCGAATATATGTAAGTTTGGAGCTATATAAGCAAAATCTGAATGACATTTTGCGACGAGATGTCATCATCGATGAGACCTGAATTCATCAGTAGGTATATTCCAGAAACCAAGCAATAATCAACAATGGGTTGCTTCGGGTGAATCTGTTCCAAAGGCTAAGGCGGTCCCATCGGCCCCGGAAAAGTATTTGGGATACGAAGGATGTCATACCCATTGGCTTCTTGAAAAAGGAAAAGCGATTACTGGACAATGCTACAGTGAATTTTTGGCGTGATTCGATAAGAAGTTGAAGGACACGGGGTCTATTTGGCGAAGAAGAAGAAGAAGAAGAAGAAGAAGAAGAAGAGGAAAGCGCTATTTTATCACGAAATCGCACTCGCTCATTCATCCAGTTGTTGCCACCAAACTGCGTGAATTGCTGCACACTCCCACCCAAATTCACCAAATCTGGTTCCTACGATTTCTTCTTGTTCCCGAACATGAAGATATAGCTCGCAGGGACAAAATTTAGATTAAATGAAGTCATAATGAAGACGAAAACGCATTTTTCAGAACTTTGCATATTCTATTTTTGGAAAGGTTAGAAATAGGAATATTGAGAGAAGTGTAGGTATTTCCCTAAAAGTGACTAAGTTGAGAAATAAATAACTTGTCTTTGAAAATAATGGCGTCTACATTCTAACAGTTCTCATAGCTTACAATGGGAGGCTGAAGATAATAATGGTGATGCTCTTTCAATGGCTATTCCTCTTTTTTTACTCATTTACGTACTTTTTAACGCAAGGGAATTAAAAAATCTAGCCTGAAATATATTAATAATGGTAACAGTCTGTAGCGCAAGAATTCCGACGGGTCTGAGCCCGCCTACCCCGACTGAAGAACAACGCCTACACGTGCACGGCAAAGACCGACCATCATCCAGTCGATACGGGGAGATGTCAGCAACTTCCATCCCTCAACGGAATGTCGGTTTCCGTGTCCTACAAATCGTCTTACCTATCTTAGCCCCTCAAATTCCCCATGCTGTTGAGTGCCAGCGCCTATACTCCAACTAATAACAAACTTATGGGATTCTTGTTCGGGACCTCTCATAGGATGGGGTTTCGTGAGCGAGCTTGAACAATAATAAAATTACGCATGTTTGGTAAAATGGTTGTTTTCTGAATCAATTGCTTTTAATTTTTCTACTATATAGTAAGTAGGGGAAATGTTGTCTTCCACCCAAATTCGATGTCGAGAGTACTAAAATACTGTTTTGAGAATCCTGAAACCCAAAAGCTTTTTGAATAAAATTCCCGTTGTGTATGTATCTAAACAGCATAACGCAATAACTATATAGACAAACAGGCAGGCAGACAGACAGACACTCGGACGGACGGACGGACGGACGGATGGATGGATGGATGGATGGATGGATGGATGGATGGATGGATGGATGGATGGATGGATAGTGTAGGTATAATTTTCGGAATAGCCTCTGAAGCCCTCTTAATTCTGAATGACTTTAGCACAACTGATTAACCATAAGAGATTGGCAAAAGCTTTCTACACATAAAATATAGATTTCATTAAAACACGTATCTTTGTCAAATACATTTTTTTTGTGAAGTTTACCATTTCCGATATTCCTTGTTATCTGTTTCAATTTTAAATACTTTTCTCAAATCTAAAGTCACAGTCCGCCTTTCTCTCATCCTGGTCATACAAAGAGAATGGAATTGTAAAGCCCTCATATAGCAATCAGCTAATGTGCATATTCCTCTTTATAAGAAAATGTGTAGTAAAAGTATTTCGGCAAATGTTCATCTCTTAACGTGCAGTAATTAAAGAGTAAGCTGTTTTAAGAACAATATGTAAAGGAAATGGCAGCAAAGTAATTTGATTGTAACAAGTAAAATATTTTTACTTTATCTACACGTACTATGTATATAGTGTATAGAGAAGGTGTTGTATTACAACAAAAAATTCGATTTCGAGATTTCACCAGAAATATATGCTATGACACTCCCTGATTAAAAAAAAAAAAAAAAAAAAACATTTTTAGAAACATGTCCGCGCGTGTGTGTCTATCTGTGTGAGTGAGTGAATGAGTGAGTGAGGGAGTGTGAGTGTATGTATGTGAGTGTGTGTGTGGGTGTGAGTGTGTCTGTGGGCAACAGAGCTCAAAAACGAAAAGTCGGTTAAATACCAAACTTGGTATTTAAGTTGAGTGTCTTCCAAGGTTGCGACACGTAGATTTTTAAGAAAATTCCCCCCACCCGCAATTACCCTTTACATGGAACATTCTTCTAAAAGTTTAATTTTTTCTCAAAAATGGCTTTAACGACTTTGATTAAAATACCTTATGTTTAAGACATTTTTATGATAAACGAAATGTATATCTCAAATGTTCTAGGAGACCTCTTTAGTCTGGATGATTTTTGTATAACTGGTAAACCATAAAAAATAGACAAAAAATACACAAATGTGTAGATCTTATTAAAACACACAATGTTATATACTTTTTTTTTGAGTTAACCGTGTTTTTGAGATATTCCGAATTATAATTGGTTTCAATTTTAAGCCACTTAAACTTTTTTCGAACGGGAAGACATCTTTCTTCTGGTTTCTCGTTTGTTTACTCCTTGTAAGCAAAGAGATGGAATTTCAATTGTTTCACATAGCGACCGACTTTTAAAGGACTATCGCTTTGGCCTGTGCATTTTCTTATTTCTCTTCTAGTTACAGGTAAGTACTAAATCTTCTTATATTTAGCTTGATTAGCATGATGTAGATAAATGATTAATCTTTTGAATAAAACGTATGTTTCCGGAACACCTACAGAAAGTCATATAAATGGAACACATCAGATTTTTTAAAATTAGGGTTGCGTTTGTTCCTTTCGTTCGATCACAGATTGCACAACGCAATTACATTGAGCGGATAGCATTGCAATATTTACATCGACCCTTGTTATTATAATTTAGTATCACAAGTTGCTATTCTGAGAAACATTTAAACTACTTTTGAATTGAGAATTAAATTTTCCAATCCAATTTCCTCAGTCGCTTATGTTACCAAAAACTGTATTTCAAGCTCGATTTCTATTCTCCGCCCTTCTTGTCCAAACCTTTCTATCCAAAGGTTTATATCTATCAGTGTTTATATCTATTCTACAGCGAAAATCGAGGATGTTGTATGTGCCTAGTTATTTAAATACCTGTGTTATATCAGCCTTAATTCAAAAAGAGACGTAAGGTATTCGGTCTTAGTATCGGGAGCAGTCAAGAAACTTTGAAATATCCACGAGATGTACGTGTAAGATACACGTAACCTTTGAAATGTCTGCGAATCAGTTCGGTAAAACATTCATAGGAGTAGTAAACTTGTGGTTGTAGGTAAACTTCATCCTTCCTTGTGTGGCACACTGAAATAAAGTTTAAAGAGAAGGCTTACACAGAAGCCATACCGAGGCAGGTCGAGCTCGGGAGGGCTGAGAAGGCTCTATACAAGAAGAAATTAATGAGAATGAACAGCAGTCACACAACAGAACAATTGATCAATTAGGGAAGCGTGATGTTATCCTTGAGCACTAGTAGGTAACTATAACTAATTTCTCGTGTAATGATATTCAGCAAGTAAAGCTTTAGAAAAACTGTTTTGGAATTTTCTAATTGAGAAAAAGTATCTTGGAAAACATGCCTCATAAAAACACGTTTCGGAAATGACTCACTGAGATAAATGGAAGAGTAAAATGTTGATACATTCGCATAGTTTTGTCATCCAGCTTTGAAAATGAGAATGGTGACAATAGTACTTTAGATTTCAAATAAAAGGCAAACGCAAGAACACCACCTGGGACGACTTGAATCAAGTATGAATAGTTTGCCGTCTAAGACAACACCGCTGGTGTTCGGAGGAACGGCATATCAAAAACATTAATGACTTCTTTTCTCAACAAAGAAGTTAAACTAGAAGCCTGGTCAAACACACTTGTAGAATTTGGAGTCATCCAATAGGCAAAACTCTCTTATAATCTGAGAGTTGTAGCGGCCTCTGGGGTATATGAAAGAAAGTAAGTTTCCAGTAGCTCACTGTGTTCCAACTATGCATATACTTTGTCCCTATCATGTCCTGTGGTTTGGAAGCGGCTTGGAGCATTCTCTTTTAATTTACCAAATGATCTCGTTTTGAGCTACACGAGAAATTGTATGTCTGTCGTACTGTCAACGGTTGACTTTAGGTCAGCGACTAGTGGTCACTAGGAACACGATAGGCTTCATGGGAAACGCTACTGATCGCATCTAGGTGTTTCGAAGAATGTAATCTACGATGCTATTACTCAATTTGGAGCAGCAAGGTGTGTGCAGAGGTAGATAACAAGGAGGAAAGTAGCCGGTGTCTTGTGGAAATCATCATGACCAAGAACCGGGTTTTTAGGTTCTGGTCTATTTTATTCTCAGCTCTTAGTCTCCAAATTTCAGTTTATTTTGTCTCATTTACCAATGAATAATATACTTCACTTTTATAGAGCTTAAATTGACTTAATTTTACATTAGTACCTAATAAGAGCTAATTTTTGTGATAAAACTTAATAATGCCTAATTCGATTTAAGTAAATAGAGTAAATCTATCTATATATTTTCATAGTGAAAGTATACCGATCGAATAATGAAAATATTATATTACGAGGATCTTATGAAATCTTGCGTAATTTCCTGGACGATTTATTTTAGTGCGCAGCCCATATTTTAAGGTCGAAGCAACAATCGGTAGCGCTGCAAGAATAGATGTTTTAGAACCCTAAGGAAATAGCCGAAATGAAGTTCGCACTTTTTACCTCAAGAGAAGTGGAACACAGTTTATTCGCTTTCAATCTGAAGATTCTCGGGAGGTAATCCTCTTCTAAGTGCTTAATTATCCGGTGTCATACTAGGAGTGCAAAATGAGTGCTGTAATATTTTGCGCATGCAGTGCTTAAAATTAATTATGTTTTTGGTGTCGTACTAAAACAAAATGAGTATATCGAAAACTTTTGCCCATGCAGTGCTCGAAGTTAAATTATTTTGTTTTTAGTGCTGTATTTGCGAATACAAAATTAGTACCTCTACTGAGACATTTTGAGAATGCAGTGATTAAAATTAATTTGTGTTTTTTATGCCACACTAATCGTTGGTGTATTAAAGTTGGCACTTTCAAATACATAGTAAAGTTACAGTTAATTTAAAACTTTTAAAATGACAGTGTTTTAAACACATACACATATATTAATTTTTACAACTCTGTATTCCAAAAAATCCTATAAATTCTTAAATTGAACATATAATATTCTATAAAATCCTAATATACTGATAGATACCACATACTTTTAACTTTTTAGGACCTAAAACTCCTGGGCTTGATGACAGAGTATGGCGTCGACAGGGAGGAGCAAGAAAAACATCACGGTGTCCAATATGGAAACCAGCCTTAAATCAAAGAGATTCACGACTAACAAAAGTTTAGGAAGGAAGAGAGTGTAAGAGGGTCGTAGGAGGAAGTAGACAGGTGTAAGAGGGTGTTCATAAAATCCATGGATTCACAGTAGCCCAAATTGTTAAAACGTGGTTAATGCTTCAGAAGTTTTGTTATGAATGCCGGCATTTTTCATATAAATAGTTTTATTGCTTCTTTCGTAGAATGGTAAATGCCATTGCAGAAACTAAAGCTTCTGGTAACTAGCAGAAGAATCATATGACTGCTGACACAAAATTTATTCTGAGGCTTGAAAAGTGGAAACAGGAATGTTTCAACATCCTTAAAGAGGATTTACAGTTATCCTATACTTAATTATATTATATATAGAGTATCTTACATATAAAACATGAACGAAGGAATGCACAAAATTTCCATTAACAGCTTCACTCCGTGATTAAACGAATTAATGTAGTGCAGTGCGAGATTCGATATGTTATGCATTTTCCTGTTGATGTAAATATTGTTAACATCATAATATCGAAACTTGTCGTTCCTACCTTGACCTTTCATTTACTTGTTTGCATGTATTACGTGTATAAATACATACGATGTCCTTCAGACTATTACGGAATCAGCGTGTTAGTCTTTGGGTCTTCGCCAATACAGACGTTAGATAGTTATGAAAATGAAAAACGAGCACACTGTATGGAAGTGTGAATGCCTTAGAACTGGGCCAGCATTTTTATAGAGTGGGTCGCAAATTTTACTATTGATCAAAATTTCAGGTCGCACTAAGATGAGTTATCCAGGGTACGCATCTGGTGTGTTCCATTCACGTGACTTTCTTTAACTTCTGCAACAGGTTAATCTTACAAATGCTGATAATTCTCTCTACTTCGTATCAAGATAAACGAATGATAGCAAAATGATCGATTGTTTCCTTATAAGTATAAGGGAAATAAGAGAGAACACTAAGCTAAAGCAATAGTCAAACGCTTTAAAACCTGCTGCTATGTGATTGAAATTCGTTTCTTTGCATGGTCAAGTTGGAAGTTAATTCCCATATAAGAAAAGCATAAGTATTTTAAAACTGAAACGATAACAAGGAATATCTCGGAAATGATCAACTCTACGAAAGAAACTATATATGAAATAATTTGTGTGTTTTGACAAAAATATAGTAAACACACGTAGTAAATTTTGGTCTATCTGTAAGGTTTATCGCTTCTGCAAAAGTCGTCCAGAATAAAGAGGTCTTCAGAGGCTATTTCCAGAAAACTCAGGATGTACATTTTACGTGCCATGTAAATCTTTTTAATATACGATATTTTAATCAAATCTTTAGAGCCATTTTTGAGAAAATCAAAATGTTCGAAACTTTTTCCATGTAAAGAGTACTTTGGGGGGGGGGGAGGGAGATTTTCCTCAAAATCTTCGTGTCGCATCCTTGGAAGATAAACTTAAATACCAAATTGGTGTTTAACCGACCGTTTGCTTTTGAGCTATTGTGTACACGGATTCACACATACACACACGTTGTATATATACATGGACCTTTTTACTGAAAATGCTTTTTTTTTTTTGAACACACGGGACTCTAAAACGTGTTTTTCCGGTGAAATCTTGGTATTGGTGGAATACAATATTTTCGCTACCTATTATGTACGTTGTATATACGTACTAGGGATATAAATATTTATTTAGACGAGGCAAATAGTTGGCTGGTATCCCAGCTACATCGAACCTCCTCCCAGTCACTAAATAGCACAGTCCTAATTTCATTAAAAGTAATGAAAAGTATCTTATATGTAAATACGTTCCATCCTGTTATAAGATTTCTTCTGAAAAGAACCATTTATTTCGGAAATTCAATAAGTTTTGTTTTTTAGCCCGAATTTAAGTGCTTCATCGCAAAACCCATCCCTCTTCATTCATCTCCGCTTTTCACACACTTTGCCTCCGCTTCACACACACACTCACTCACACACACACACACACACACACACACACACACACACACACACATGTACATACATATTGTCTATCATTTGTACCCTCCGCTCTGTTCCAAGTCTTTTCGTATTTCATTATTCCCACTAGTGTACTCCTTAACAAGCTGTTTCTTCTCATCCGCTAGCCACTTTATTTTACTCATTTTGACCAGTCTCAACATTGTTTTTCATTTACAACTTCTTTCTAAACCATCTTCCTTAATTTTAATCAGATCATTCTCGCAGCCTAATTTCTTCTCCATAGCCACATTATAAGCATAATTTCTCATTCCGTTGCAACGTCAATGTTTCCACGCTTCACATTGCTATTATCTGTCCAGCCGTAGTTCACCGGAAATATAAACAGAAGCAACAGGTTGTAACAGTTCTGATTGGGTGCTGAACGTTTTACTGCTTTCCTCTATAAAAATAATTCCTCTTAATTTTCTGAAAGAAGTACACAAATTGCACATTAAACTATGCAATGTTGTCGAAATAGCATAGTAAGAACTATTATTAAACGGAAATTCATCGAATTTTAATTATTATTCCCTTGCACAACAAAGCACGTGTGCCGTTTATTGCAAAGGATGATTTTCAGTTACCACGTGGAGAGCGTGGTGTAGTTTGTAAGCAATGGCGGAGACGTGTGATACCAGTGTAGTGAAACATAAGTAAGAAATACCTTTAAAAAGTGGCGAGAAAACAATTGTTCTTAACATATACAATAACTTTTGTGAAAATATTATACGCTTGCATTAGATATTATTCTCAGTTTAACGGCCGAATTTACTGGTGTTTTGGTAGGCAGCACAAAGTGTGCAAGAAAAGAGTGGTCAACTACGGGAAACTTTTCGACACCTGGGAAAAGAGGAAATGCAGCAGACGTGTTTTGGAGTACAGTGTGACGAGTTCGTTCTTGGAGAAAAGAACATATTGTAAAGTGGCTTCAGGAGAAACACACATTTAGGAGAGATTACAGTTAAATCTAGTGCGGTCATATAAAACTCAGCATGAGAAGTTTGTTGTAGACGATTTGGCCGAGAAAGTGGATCATATAATATTGAGATTACCTCCTTATGATTGTTATCTCAATCCAATTGAGCTTGTTTGGAGTCAAAGGGATACACAGCTAGAAACAAAACTTTTAAATTAGCCGAGGCGCGACATCTGGTGCAAACAGCATTTCAGCACGTGACAGCCAAAAAATGGAGCGAATGTGTATCACACATTGTTCGGGAAGAACAAACAATGTGGGATTTGGAGGAACGGTGGATATTGTCGTTTATCGATTAATTATCAATCCCGGTGATGATTCAAACAGTTCCATTGCGTTTCTAACGGATGACTCGGATCTTGAAGGAGAAGACCCACTACCCACTTCCAACTTCAGGTTAAATCTTCTGGGTGAGTCATTGTATTATTGCAGCATATCAAAGTAATGTGCAGTATGTGGTGCGCTCACAAAATATTGGCGTTTGGAGAGATGAACACATGCAATACGCAAAAGAACAGCACATCTGCATTTTATAATTTTACGCGAGAATTTCATCTTTCGTAGCGAATATCAACTGGTCTACTTGTTTTATTTACTTTGATTTATTTTATATCTCATAGCTTTAATCAATATCTGTGAAGAGTGAACGTAGACAGGTATTTATTTCCTACCATTAGTGCGTGTGTGTGCTCTTTTGAACTTGTCTAAGAGACGAACACAGCTAAGCGCTACGCGGTCCGTCCACGTGCGTTCGCGGAATAATACATTCTGGTTTGTTGACATCGCTGGTGAACTAAGTCTGGACAGATAATACACCATGTGCAACAAATATGTGTTCCATTCACATAACTTTCTCTAGTTGTCCCAAACACATTTTTCTTATAAAAGATTATTATTTTATCTACGTCATGCTAATCTAAATAAACATTGGCAGAATTGGTTTTAGTACTTGCTTCCTTGTAAGTAGAAAGTAAATAAGGGAGTACACTGGGC
Organism: Hymenopus coronatus; assembly: GCA_030762935.1. Classification (NCBI taxonomy): domain Eukaryota; kingdom Metazoa; phylum Arthropoda; class Insecta; order Mantodea; family Hymenopodidae; genus Hymenopus; species Hymenopus coronatus. Next base: position 61,618,389 of record CM060886.1, read on the forward strand.
TAAAGCGACAGGCAAATCTTTTAAAAGCTGGTCGCTATGTGAAACAATTGAGGTTCATTTCGTTTTGCATGCTCCCGTTTGAGAAAAGTTAATTAGTTTAAAGTTGTAACTAATAACAATGAATATCTTGGAAACGGTCAACTTTACAACAAAAATGCATATGATATAAATTATGTGTTTTAACGAGATCAACAGTTTTGTGTAGTAAGTTTTTGTCTATGTATGCAAAATTCTGTAAAAATTAACCTGAATAAAGTTTATTCCCAGAAAGTTCAAAATATAATTTTTTTCGTGTTTTGAATAACTTTAATATAAATATTTTAATTAAAATCGTTAGAGCCAGAAAAACAAAATTTAAAAAAAAATCCATATAAAGGGTAGTTTGGGGTAGGGGGATTTTCTTGAATCGTATCCTTGGAAGATAATAAACTTAAATACCAAGTTTGGTATTTCACGGTCTTTTAGTTTTTGACCTATGCTGTCCACAGCCGCGCGCACACACACACCTGAACCTTTTTCTAATTTTTTTTTATTAAGGGAGTGAGTGATCGGTATGAATTTTGGGTGCAGTACAATACCTTCTCTATACACAATATACATAGTATATGTGAATATAAATATTGCCAATCTATTCTTCAGTTCTTTCTTCAAAGGACCACAGAAGATTCTCCGTTTTTATGGGAAGCTCAATTTATCGTTGCTACCCTCTGTTGCGGTATGAGGGTAGTGTCTCCCCTCACATTCAAGAGTTCTCAAGAGTTCGCATCTCGGTAAAGAGAAACCTTGATCCGGGGTTTTCCCTTATCCTGAGAAGACGAAGACGGATAACTAAACTCTATACAGGGTATTTGACAATTTCGTTCATTTGCCCTCCGATATAACATAAATCGTTGAGCTAAAGAAAGATAAAAACAAAGAAACTTTGTGTTTGCGCATTAACCCACTATTTACACTTGAGTGTGGTGTATCAGTAGTTACGCTCGGCATTTTATCTTGGTCCTTAAACAGTTACAACGTAGCCTCTCTGCTACTTTACACGATGCTTTATATAGTGCGTATGTATAGCACAGTGTTGCCATCCTACCACTTTCTCTGTAATCAACCGAATCACATAAAATGTTTTACATTCTACAAATTGTGTGTGGATTTCTTCGTTTTATTTCATTACAGAACCAGCGTCAGAACCACTTGTATTAACTTCTCTACCATGTACAATGTACATTTGTATTCCACCCAAAAATTCGATCCCATGATTTCACCAGAAATACATGTCTTGAAGGATCCTGAATCCAATAAAACATATTTAGAAAGTGTTTATGTGTATGCGTGTTTGTGTGTGTCTGTGAGCATCATAATTAAAATACGAAAATCGGTTAGGTACCAAACTTGGCGTTTAAGTTCAGTATCCTCCAAGGAAGTGACCCCAACCCAAACTACTCTTTACATCGACGATTTTACGAAATTTTCAATTTTTCTCAAAATTGGATCTAACTATTTTAATTAACTTGCCACATATAAGATATTTACATGACAAATAAAATGTATATTTTGAATTTTCTGAGAGTAGAATCTGAAGCCCTCTGCAAACTGGATGACTTTTGCATAAATGAAAGCCATAAGAGATAAGACTAAATCTTACCACATAAAAATAAAGATCTTACATAGAGATTGTTAAAACACGCTTTATGTCATAAACATTTTTAGGTGTGGGGGGGGGTAATCAATTTCCAAGACATCCCTTGTTATCTGTTTAAATGTTCATACTTAAACCTTTTTCAAATACGAAGCCTCATTAATTTTTGTTTCATTCTGGTTATGCAAATAGAACGGAATTTAAGATCACCAGTTATCATATAGTATCCAAAGATTGCCATCTTAAAATATTTAACTAACTCTTTAACCTAGAGTATTCCCTTATTCCCATTGATTTTATAAGAAAATGTGTAATGAGACCATTTCTGCTAATGCTTATCCTGATTAGCATGAATTAGATATTAAAATAAGATTTTGCAAGAATAGTTGGTTGTAGAATAGGCATGTAAAGGTATGTGAATGTTACATCACTTTCTTTCACATATTTACTAGAACAAATCACTGTTGTCACTAATAAATTAATGAAATGAAGTGACTGGGAAAGTGTCAATGACACACGTTTATTTAAATATTTGAAACAAATGGAAATGGCCTGTTATTTATGGACGCTCTTTAACTGCTTTGGTTCTCAGCGCCCCATTCTATATTGGGCGTGAAAGATCGCTTAATTTTGCTCAGAGGCCTCTCTTATCAGGCTTGAGGTTCTTTTACGTGCCGTAAATCTACGACACGGGACCCACAGCTTTACTTCCCTTCCAAGGAAGCCATGCTAAGGATTTTTACGCCCGAAAAAAGCCATCGTCCTCCGCCGGGTTTGAACCCGCGACCTTGGGTATATGAAGTTAGCATGGTAACCATTACACCACGGAGGGCGACTAAATAAATATTTAAAGTGACTTCCTACCCTTTACATGGAACATTTTTATTTTTTCAAAAACGGTTTTAACGATTTTGATTAAAATACCCATATATTGCAGATATTTAATGTATACTTTGAATTATCTGGAAATAACCTTTGAAGGTCTCTTCATTGTGGATGACTTTGCATTAACTGGTGGACGTAAAAGACAAACAAAATTTTGCTACACAAATTTGTCATGCATTTTTTTTTAATTAACCATTCCTGAGATGTTTCCTTGTTGCTGGTTTGAATTTCCCAATGCATCTATCGCTTTGGCACAATATATTCTCCTATTTTCCTTCTATCTACAAGGAAATAAGCAATAAGACCATTTCTATTAATGTTTATCTAGATTAGAATGAAGTAGATCGAAGCAGTAAGAATAGCTTGTTGCAGAATAGGTAGAGAAAGACATGTGAATGGAACACAGACTCATTTAAACATCGCCTAGTTTCTGTATGCTGCAGACCATCAGTAACAACGCAATCGTTCCATATATTCATGTGCATCATTAGTATTCAGTTCTGTTTGGAGGAGAACAACCCGGAATGGAAGATATGTGGTAATTTTTGCCAAGCATCAGCATCAATTAGACCTAATGTTTCGCGCAAGAAAATAACGTATGGGCAGTGTGAAAAGTAAAGTATACCAGTACATAAAGTATGTGAAGCAGAATGGAAAAAATTTCCTAATTTTAAAGTATGGTTAAAACCAAACAGAAACTAAATGTTGTGGTAAAGAAATTAATTAAATTCCTGTAATATTCCCTTATAAAGCGTTTTGCATCAAATGCTCGTTAGTAGGGTTCGAAAATGAACAATCTTAAATTGACCTATAGATATAATCTAAATTCATGAAAATATGACATAAACGGGGGGAATGTAGATATGCTTTATTGAACACTGCAGTCAAGAACCATAGACATTCATAGTGTGTTGAACTTGAAGGATCGCCGCTTGCACTGAAAATTCTTTCCACTTCGACTGATTCCTTGAGTGTATAGCTGAAATTGGCAATGTCAACTAGCCAAAATCTTCCAAAAGTACGTCAAAATCAAACCTTTCATCTTGTAGAACTTTATCGATTTTACACTTGTATGGCAACTAACGTTCTTTTACAGCGTATTTATTTTCTTGGTTGATCTATTTTGACCAACTTTCCTGCACAATGTACAATCTGTTTCACCCTTCGAATCTTCTCGAGAAATGAATGCATCTTTCCTCTGTTTTTGTTTCTGACTTTTTACCCTAGCAAGTTAAAGGCGTTGTCAGAATAGAAAAGTTACTGTTAGTGTGTGTGTGTGTGTGTGTGTGTGTGCGCCAAATTTTCAAGTGAGCCCAATAAGTCCTGACAAATTGTTATTACTACAGCACTTTTCTTATCAAAATGTGAATCTCTGATTTGGCTACATCAAAATTTTCAGAATATTGTAAAACCCAAAGTCAGAATGATGGAGCTAGGGGTAATATAACATGAACCAAATTATTTCATGCCATAGTTAAGAAATTGTGAGATTGATTTGTCTGCAGTGTTGAAAAAGTCTATTTTGATGTCAAAGAAGAAAATGCAAAACATAAGAATGAAAATATTCTAAAACATGAACTGTACATAACACCCGAAATATTCGAAAAATGCAAAATAAATTTAAGCAGAATTCTCGTTCATTTTGAGGCGAAACGAATTTATATTTTGATGTCTCAGGAAAAGGTGACACATCATCAACGTTCGAGCCCTACTCATTGTAAATTGATGGCAATAGCTCGACAGACCAGTAACCATATAAAAATTCTGGATACGAACTGTATGAACGTCAAGAAGATTTCAGAAAGGTAAACTATTTTTAAAATAACAGCATCATTATATTCATATTCTTATACGTTTATGTTTTCTTTAACCACCGACAATTTGGACTACTAAAATGAAAATAAAGTCAGTTAAAATTTTATTTCCTCCAGTCAATTGAATAAAACGCAAGAAATTGTCTGAAAAATTGGATTGTTCCATACCAAGAGGTATCAGACTAAATCAATTGCTTATTTTCCAAGTAAGCAAGACATGGATCACTATTAAAATGTCAACAAGTAAATGGTTAAAATTAAGGAGGACAGCGATGATGTGAACAGTTCAATGTGAAATAATTCACAATAAAATCATATATTTATATCAATTGAAGAGTATAACCAAAATATCTGCTAAGGGCCAAAAAAATGTTTAGCAGTATTGTCAAAACTGTATTCCGAAGATTTTATTTTAAATATTAAATTGACTATAATGTACACTAAATTGAAGGATAATTATAATTAAATTAAGTTCAATTAATGGTGGTAATGTAACATATATGTTAGAAATTATTAAACAGAAATACTAAACATAGCTAAGTGTCTTTGACTCAAAAACCAGCTAAGTGCTAGAGGTAATCTTAGTACAGAAGGCCATTTTTAAAAAGTTAAAATCAAATCAATCTACACCAGTATGACACAACTTCTCATAAAACTGCCTGTAATTGTTTTTAACCAAATATGGTATCATTGATAACGTATCTTCATTTTTTATTTGCTAAGCTTACGGCATCAGTTCCGTAGAATGTTACATTTCTGATAGCAGAAAACTTTATTCCCTTAGAATACAAGCATGTTTCAAGGTTTCCACTTCGCTGTGGGTATATTTCACTTCTACGACTCCGGGTTTTCCTGCTGAGAAGCCTAACATTGTTAACTTTGAGGCCTGAAAATGTTCGTTCTTATCAGAGAATCAGCAGCAGACGTCATGGTGTCAAATCTATATTAAGTCAATTAATTCAAAATTGTTAACATGTTTAACAATTCTGAAGAATATATAGGGATGCCTTAGGCTGGTATGTTCAGGAGGATCTGGATTCAAATCCTTTGGGCCGAATAATCTGACTGGCTCTTTTTGGTGGTTTCCCTCAGTCGACAAGGAAAAATCTTGATTGGGTACCAACGATCCCCTTCAGTCTTAAACACTAGGCAAACTGAAAATTTATGATAATTACGTTTGCGCTACTTGTTATCCACAGATAGTAAAGCAGTAGACCTAACCCCATTTGCTTGTCACCGAATTAGGTGATATAATGTAAGAAAGGATAACTGCACTTAGGTAACTGACAAAGGATAGCACCATCTGACAACTGATGGTACAACTGGGTTGTACTCTGCCACCATCTGCTTGGCACGAAGCGAAGATACGGGGATGAGATTTTGAAAGGTTTCTGTCCATCACACACCGTCAACACAAGTATCTTGCCGACCAGATCCGCCGCGATATGACTAGGCTGAATTTTAAAACATCATACAACTGATCAGGTACACATGTCCATATCTGCTAAACATGTTAAATTTGAAGTCATTGGTTTGACTGATCCGAGCGAAGTCCCTATAGCAGGATAAACAGCTATAGCCGGAATCTAAGAAATGTTTAATTATTACAGAGACTCCAAATAGCGTGTCTGCCTCGCATTCAAGAGGTCCCGAAGTCGAATTTTGGTTCGGGTGAGTTACCCGAATAAGGTTTCATTCCGGGGCTTTTCCTTATCCTATGAAGACGAATTTCGAGTGACTCTAAGCTACATGGACCCCGAGCTTTTTTCAGCATCATTGTATGATTTCATTCATCGTCTATATGATCTACCAGGTTAAAGGACATTAAACGAGAACATTGCAAGCGATACAAGATAAGTAAAAAAGGAAGATCACCCTAATTTTTTCTGTTTTTAATCAGTGCTGTTTAGTATGTGAGGGATCGAAAAAGGAATACCACTAATTCTTAGTTTCTTCATCACATCTAACTTATATCCTAAACCTTTCTTTCTCCAAACCCCCCATTTCTACATTAATTTCCACATGCAAAACTCCTGAACTACTCGTACTTCCCTCCATTTCTGAAATAATAATTAGTATGTAGCAGCTTTCTGGGTGAATGAATGAGAGACAGAGCAAAGCCTCCATATTATGAGGAATGTATGAACTAAACTAAATACTGTGGTAGATGGTGTGTCTTGGGTGCGTTGGCAATGGCACATAGATGGGTTTTGCGGTAAAAATTAATAATGGTACTTAGCAGGCTTTTGTGTTGCACTCTTCAATTATTATTTGTAGTATTCCTTTTATTACTATTGAAATTGAAGTTTTAAGATACCGATTTTTTCTTCTTCAAACTTATTCTACCTCTTCTCCCAAATTTTGTTCCTTACATGTTGGCAGCACAATGTCTCCCATGTTGCGGCATAAAACTAAACACAGAATTGCTTGACTAAGGTATGGAAATGTGCATCCGCCTGCAACAAGAAGCAATGGAAACGTGGTGCGCGTTGAAACTACATTTGAACATACAGAGGGAACAAGAGAGAAGCAAAAATTGTAACTAAAAATCTGATGTTCCATTCACATGACTTTCTCTACATCTCAGCAACAGATTAGTGTTAAAATGCTTATTCTTCTATTTACTTCATGCTAATCATGAAAAAAATAGCAGAAATAGTCTTATTACTTGATTCTTGTAAGTAGAAGCGAAATAAGGAAGTACCATAGGTTAAAGTTGGTATTTAACGGTCTTTTCGTTTTTGAGCTACCTGTCCACAGACACACACACACAGGACCTTTTTCCAAAAATGCCTTTTTTGAATTCAGGGAAATCCAAAACATGTATTTCCGATGAAATCTTGGTATCGAATTTTTGGGTGCAATACAATACTTTCTCTGTACACTATGTACATAGTACGTGTAGAGAAAGTAAAACTGTTTTCTTGGGCTCGCATTCGGGAGGTCCCGATTTCGATTCCTATTACACCGACGTGATTTTTCCCAGGGAGGTTTATATACCACCACATATGTTCCTGTCTCTCGTTTCCTCCAATTTCATCTTTCGGGGCTACAGGGTTCGGTACGAAGGCCGGTGGTGTGAGACGCATGCGGTGGATGTGCGTTACGGAAAGCACTCTTTCTTCCCTGGATTGGAATCTTCTGCCCGAGCTTGTCCATTAAGCAGGGGGAGGGCATTGAAGTTCAATTTGGAAATTTAGGGACCACGCTACATTTGCTTCTATCGTTCCAGCCGCCCTTCGTGTTTCCTCATGTCATTCCTTCCTCTTGGAGTTTTAATAAGTGCAATAAGCCTTGGCACAGCGCCAATTTTTTTTTTTTTTTTTTTAAATCCAAACCCAAATAAACCTAAAAGCATTTTTCAAAGTCCGACAAGGCTCAATTTGAAGACCATGCTGGCTGGCTTCAAAGCTCTCTTAAAAGTCCCTCATGGTAGTCACTGTCGGCAATACTGTCCTTAGAAGTCTTGGTTTGAACTGACTCTGCATAAGTGTCACTCGAAGCACATGAGTCATCCAACGGGTGAGCCGCTGCAACTTAATAGATACTACGGATTCAGATCTACTGAATTCTCTCACTCCTTGTCCCCTTTATTAACTGTCCAGTCACAATAGTAAAACTAGTGGTACTATTTTATTATTAAGTTCACAATAATACAATATTTGCGTCACACAGTCGCATGGGTCGGGTGACCGTACATGCTGCCTAAAAATACTCGAATTTAAAATATTAAAATATTACCTAAATATCTATTTTATATATCTTTACAATATTGGAAATACACACACACGGACACATACACACGCTCGCACGCTACGACAGCAGGACCACAGAACAATAAAAGAAAGAACACTCTCTTATCTTATCACACACCACACACGGACACAAACACACACACTTGCACTCACAACTACACCCACGTGTTCACACATATAGATTACTCAAACAAATAGATTACTCTATAAAATATTTAAATAAATATTTTATCTCTAAGTGCACGTACTTCCATTAAGTATGTGCCCAGGCTTGGCCAGTTTTGGCTGTTTAGAATCATATCCCAGAATGCTATCCTTCGTCTGTTAGAAGCTAAAAATACTTCCGCCAATAAGTTTTTCCTAATATCCTCCATCTGCACGCAATCTGCCAAAATATGCGTCCAGTCTTCCTGATACCTGTATAATGGGCAAATCCGCTTCATCAACTACCTTACGGGTTTTCCACCCTCCCAAACTGAGCCACGCTGTTCCCGACCTTAGTTTCATACCCAATTTCAAAATATATGTTTCTCTACTACCCCATCCAATTTTTATTTCGTTTTGTAACTGCAATGACAATTTTGTTCTACATTCAGATTCTATTTCCTGCCTGTCAATATCGCATAGTCGTCTTTTTACTTTATTCACGACGTTATAACTATTTTCGGTACCCCTTTGCCAAATATCGTTTAAGTCAATCTTAGATAATCCCCGTTGTCGCCCCGCCGCCCACCATTTTGGATGTTCTGTGTTATTTATCTGATGCCGATAACATATTTCTCTTAGAGTTGTTTGATCACTTTTAATTATTCGCAGCCAGTATCTAACTACCCCTAATTTGGCATGTACAGCATCTTCCAAGCATCACGAAGAACACCATAATTAGAAGTACCTCTCCCCAATCCCAGAATACGTTTCCAGAAACGACATGTGTTAGTAAAACAAGGTGAAGGTCTCGGCCTGCCTACTGTCTGCTGGTAGTCTCAACAAGTTTCCAAAAAGAAGCATGGCGTCTACCGTATATACGAGTCTAAGGATTCCCTTAACACATGAAAGATAGGTTGTTTAATGAATTAATAATCGAGTTAAAGAAATGTCAGATCATTTTCTAAATATTTCCTTGTATACCTAACGTACAATAAAATATCACGGATCTTTTGATAAATAAATATGATGCAATCAACTCACATTCCCAGATATACCCAGCACTAAAACCATTGTACGCATAGTAGGTAGGGTTAGTCAGATTATGGAAATATTCGTTTCAAGATGTGACTTATCAGTCATCTGTGCGAGGTTCAGTCGAAGATCCAAAACGATAGTCTTAATACAGCTAACATAACACCCAGCCGTCTATTTCACTCACTTAGTATTATACAACGAACCTCCGAGATAGATATTATGTATATAATAAATAAATCTCAGCTTGCCTAGACTGCAAAGAGAGGACAAAAATTTCTCTGCAGCTGCTGAGTGTCGAACGCTGAACCCTATTCTCCAGTCAGAGACGTTAGGTGCCTTTGTCTTACAATAGAATAGCAGAACAGTTACTGAGAACATCTTCGCTACCTACAAAGCGGATACAATCTCTTCTCCCAGCGAACTCTTCTAATGGATGACTGAAGGGAAGCTGGCAAGAATTTTATGTGTGACTCATCTGTAAGTCTGCGCCAGAGACCACTTGGAACACAAGCCACACCGAAAATGCTCCAATTTTTATTGCTCTTCAAGGTCAAAGCTCAAGGCCATTCGAACACAGATATCACTTATACACATAGGCAAGAATTTTGTTTTTAAGGGCAAGCGAAAAGATTGTTGAATTGAAAAACAAAATATTTTGTATACATTTGACATACTTTTGATAAGAATTTAGGTTTATTTATTTTTGTCAATTTGAGAATTTTTCATATTTTCAAGAAAATATGCTTTTATGGCGATAAATGGTAGATATTTTTTTTTTCATAGAATATGGGCATTTATTTCAAGTTAGAAAATAAAAGTTAATTTAACATTTAAACCTATGAAACAATATTTAGAATTTCAACGAAAGAAAGTTAGCAGTTACATTGCTTACAAGATAATAAAATATCAAGCAAGATAAAAAAAAGTCTTGTTTCTGGAAAAATGTTCCATGTAAGGGATTTTGCTAAAAACTTTCGTGTTGCATCCTTGGAAGACGTAGAACTTAATAACAAGTTTAACGGACTCCTCGTTTTTAGACATGCCAGTTCACAGAAAACTCACCTAAGAACTTTTTTCTAAAACATCGTTTTTGGATTCAGGAGATTTCAAAACATATATTTTTTGTGAAATCTCGAAATCGAATTTTTGGGTGTAAAACAATACTTCTCTGTTAATTTAATTGTTTTTCACACAAGTGAAAAAACAATTTTCATAATTCCGTCCATAATTGCCCTTAATAGTTGGCTAAACTATGAAGCCCGGGACTTAAAATACTTACGACATTGTAAGTCGCCATTAAGTTATGTCATCTCAAAATAATTTGAGATCACCTTTGTATACCAGGAAATATGCGAGATGGTTGAGCAATTTAATGCCGCGCCGGTATGTTGCCATGGTAGCTCAGTGGTAGAGCAACCGACTAGAGACCGGGAGATCCGTGGTTCAAATCCCGAATTTTTCAGCCTAACTATCCAATACATTCACTACCTTATATATATATATATATATATATATATATATATATATATATATATATTGTACATACATGGTCCAGAAAGTAAAAATCTATGTGTTCCATTCTCATGACTTTCTCTATATCTCTGTAACAAATTAATATTAAAGGTTTATTCTTCTATCTACATCATGCCAATCGAGATAAAAATTAGCAGAAATTGTCCTTATTAATTGGTCCCTTGTAAGTAGAAGGGAAAAAATCGAATGTGTTCCATTCACATGATATCTTCTAGCTGTTCGGTAAACAAAAATTTTACTCAAAACATTAATATGTTATCTACATTACACTATTCAAAATAAACATAAGAAAAATTGGTTTTCTTACTGCCTCCTTGTAAGTAGAAGGGATATAAGAAAATGCACAAGCTAAAGCGATAGTATCGTCCTTTAAAAGACGGTCAGTATGTGAAACACTTGAAATTCTAATCTCTTTGATTGCCAGGAGTAAACAAACGAGAAGAAAGATCTCTTCCCGTTCGAGAAAGGTTTAAGTGGCTAAAATTGAAACCAATAATCTGGAATATCTCGAAAACGATTAACTCTACAACAAATAAAACAAATGTTAATATAAATTGTAAGTTTTAATGAGATCCACATTATTTTTGTAGTAAGTTTTTGTATATCTCTTACGGTTTGCCAGTTATACAAAGGACATCCAGAATGAAGATATCTTCAGAGGCTATTCTCTGAAAATCCAAGATATTCATTTCGTTTGTCATAAAAATATCTTAAAGGTAAAGTATTTTAATCAAAATCATTAGAGTCATTTTTGAGAAAATCAAAATTTTTGAAAAATGTCCTTTGTAAAGGGTAGTTGGGAGTGCAGGGATTTTCTAAAAATAATTTCCCGCATCCTTGGAAAATACCAAACTTTATATTTAATATATCTAAGTATGGTATCTTCCAAGGAAGCGATCTTTTCGTTTTTGATCTATGCTGTCCACAGACACAGACACACAAACACCATGAACATTTGTCTGAAAATGCTATTTTGGATTCAGGGGACCCCAAAACATGTATTCACGTTGAAATCTCAGTATCGAATTTTTGGGTGGTATACAATACCTTCTCTATACACTATGTGCATAGTACGCGTAGAGAAAGTAAAAATCTGATGTGTTCCATTCACATGACTTTCTCTAAATCACTGTAAATAATTATCACTAAAAAGCATATTCCTCTGTCTTAATTACTTGCTACCTTGTAAGCAGAAGGGAAATAAGGGAATACACTAGGCTAAAACGATAATCAAACCCTTTAAAAGCTGGTTGCCATGTGGTTCAAACCCGTTTCTATACAGAGCCAGGAGTTTACTACTTTTCGTGAGAAAAGAGTTTAACTATTTTGAATTTGTAACAAATAACAAGAAATATCTCAACCTTTTTAGGAAAAAAAAAACGTATGTGGCATAAATTGTGTGTTTTTACATGATCTACATTTTTTGTGTAATATATTTTTGTCTACCTCTTATGATTTACCAGTTATGCAAAATTCATTCAGAATAAAGAGGTCTTCAGAGACTATTTGCATAACATTCAGGATATACATTTTATTTTCCATTAAAATATATATAATATACGGTATTTTAATCAAAATCGTTAGAGCCATTTTTGAGAAAATCAAAATTTTCAAACTGTTTTCCACGTAAAGGGTAGTTTGGGGTGAGGAGATTTTTCTCAAAATCTCCGTGTCGCATCCCTGGAAGATTCTAAGCTTAAATACCAAGTTTGGTATTTTACCGACTTTTCGGTTTTGAGTTATCGTGTTCACAGGCACAAGGATACACAAGGACCTTTTTCTATTTTTTTTTGTTACAAGGGACCCTAAAACACGTATTTCCATTGAAATCTCTCTATCGAAAAGTGTACGTGAAGGAAAAATATGCTTCTTAAAAATGAACAAATTGAATAACGCAATAAAAGGATGTTGAATCTTTTCACTGATGTGCTGCAGTAAGCGAAACTTAAGAAAGAGTAAACGAGAATATTATACAGTTTCCCATAGTTCCCAGTGTTCCGATTCAGCATAGAAGGCGATTCAACCTATACGTTGAATATTTCCACTGGACTGCTTCAGTAAGTTAAAGCTAAGAAAGAGCAGATGACAATGTATACAATTTCTATATTTTTCAGTGTTCCATTTGGTGAAATAGTCAACATAGGCGGCGGTAAACGAGGCACGATTTCGCAGAGAATACCTTGCTGGATGTGGTGCACTGCTGTACAAGCGCGCCAAGAGCACCGGCAACATTGGTCGATATCAAACTCGTTCCTCTTTTGTTTCACATTTGCACTGCAGTGCGGTCCCAACAAGCAGGCAGAAAATTACCGCCGAATTTGTATGTGAATTTATCAGTTAAGGCTGGCATCCATATGTAATTTTTACTTTCTCTACACTTACTATGTACATAGTGCACAGAGAAGGTATTGCATTGTATCCAAAAATTCTATACTGAGATTTCACCGGAAATGCATGTTTTGGGACCCCCTGAATACGAAAAAAGTATTTTTAGTAAAAAGTCCGTGTGTCTGTGTGTGTGTTTGTGTGTGCGGGCGCGTCTGTGGATAGTATAGTTCAAAACTCCTATAAATACCAAACTTGATATTTAAGTTCAGTGTCTTCCAAGGATGCAACACAAAGATTTTCAAGAAAATCCTCCCACCACAAACTACCCTTTACATGGAAAAAAATAAAAAAAATTGACTTTCTCAAAATGGCTCTAACGATTTTGATTAAAATCTCTTATAATTAAGCTATTTATACGACAAATAAAATGTATATTTTGAATTTTCTGTGAATAGCCTCTAAAGACCTCTTTATTCTGGAACATTTTTATTGAATTTTGCATAATTAGTAAACCGTAAGAGAAAGACAAAAATTTACTAAACAAAAAAATGTAGATATCGCAAAACACACACTTTATGTCATATACATTTTTTTCGTGGAGTTGGCCGTTTTCGAGATACTCTTGTTATTGATTTAAGTTTTAAAATACTTACGCTTTTCTCATACGGGAACTTCGCAACGCTTGGCCACGCAAAGAAACGGATTTCAATTCCATAGTAACCACATTTTAAAACATTTGACTGTCAGTTTATTCTAATGTATTTCCTTATTTCCCTTCTACATACAAGGGAGTAAATAATAAGACCGTTTCTGCTAATTTTTATCTCGTTTAGCATAAAATAGATAGAAGAATAAGCTTATTAATAATAATTTGTTGCAGAGATGTAGAGAAAATCATGTCATTTTTCATTTTGTTCCTGATATAATTATAATAATGATAATAATAATAATAATAAAACACTTTAATTTAATTTCTGGCTTCATTTCTATTGCACGCATCAGTTTTATCACACCAGATATAAACAAAATGTAAATATGTAACACGTTCACGTATCACACTTGTTTTGAGAAATTCCATTCCCTCAGAATTTATATATTTGTTACAAAATAACGTATGTAAAGTCCTATGAACTTTACGTTAGTTCATGAATTTTCGTTAGTTTAATGGAGTGTTTTATTCAAGCTTTTCTTAAATGTACCTACTACATTTACTCTATAAAATGGGAGAAAAAAAGAAGAAAAACTCATTTCAAGTCTCTAAGAAGTGCATAAAAATAAGCTGGTTTAAATTACATGACGAGGAAATATTTGAAAGTTTATAAATATATATTTATTCATAAAATTATTTAGTGTACTTATTGATTTTTACTTTCTCTAGCACGTATAAACATAGTAGATGAGAAGGCATCGTATTCCACCCAAAAATACGATACCGAGATTTCACTAAATACATGTCTTGAAACTCCTTTAGTTCAAAACAAAATTCAAGAAAATCCTTCTACCCCAACTAGCCTTAAATGGAACATTTTTCGAAATTTTTGATTTTCTCAAAAATGGCTCTAATCATTTTGATTAAAATACTATACATTTAAGATATTTTCATGATAAACGAAATGTATACCTTGAATATTCTGGGAATATCTCTTCGTTCTGGATGATTTTTGTGCAACTTGTAAATCGTAAGAGATAGACAAAACGTACTACACAAAAATGTAGATATCATTAAAACATACACTTTGTCATAAACATTTTTGTAGAGTTAGCCGATTCCGAGATATTCCTTGTTATTGTTTGCAATTTTAAATACTGTTTCTAAGCAGGAAGTCAATTTTTGTTTCACACCCTCTTTTTACTTTCTTTACTTACAAGGAAGCAAGTAATAAGACAATGATTGCTAATATTTATCTCGATTAACATGATGTAGATAAATGAATATTCTTTTATTAAGACTAGTTTGTTTGCAGAACAGGTAGAGAAAGTTCTTATGAATGGAACACATAAGATGTTTTGCATGAAAATATAATGAATACTGCACGCCAACACAGCAGAGGATTTTGACAGTTTTTGGTTTTTACAAAAACAAGCAAGGAAATTCAGAGAGCAACTTTCTAGAAGGCATGGGTATCTAATTCTTGTGTTGCTAATTTGACATTTGCATGGTTTTATGGACGAAGTATTTTGTACGTTTATTTTATTATTTGCTTACTTTTTATAAACTTTTATGGTCATAAACGGGGCTCTAACTTGAGAAAAGAAATCGTTGACTAGTTTTCTTTTAATGCTGGCTTTTAAATCATTTGTCCCACCCATGGAGATGCGCATTTGAAGTCTTAAATATAGAACCAATGTTCACTCAGCATCGTGAAAAAAGTGAGGAACTGCGACAGGCAGCGGTCTTGAGCCAACTTTTCGGCTGGGGGATATGTGATGTTGGCCACTTATCGTTAGGATGATCTGCATGCGTAAGTGGGGCCAAAGCGAGTAGAAGGATTGATAGGCCTAGGCCCTTTGAGGGCTCGCTTATTTTTTGTTTGTTTTGTTTTTAATGTTTTAGTTATTTCTAATTTGAAATACACTCACATTCGTTCCCATAAACACACTCCTAGTCCGCGGATTATAGCAAAAGATTCTAATTAAAGAAAAATTCTCCGCACCAGCTCGGGCCTTCTGGGTTAATAAGCCAGAATGCTGACCACCCGGCTAGAGGGGTATTTCTACGTTGATTGTTTCACTTTTGTGTAAATTTGGTATTACAGAGGGAGGAACTTCAGCGAAGTGTATACACGTGGTTTTGTATAAACAAAAACGAATAAACTACTTCGCAGTTTTATTAAATTTGTGTTCTTTTCTCTGAAGAGTAAGTTACAGTCAATCTTCTATATTTTTCAGTAATTATTCATGTACATTAGACCTTCATTTATACGGAGGCCGAGGTTGTTAAAGCAAGGACTCGTGAACGGGAGGTATGCATTTCAAATCCCACCGTCTACCTTCATTGTTATAACCTAAAATCGGTTACAGTAACGTTAGCGTTATTTTGTAGTGCTCTTCGCTGCAATAGCAAGTCAGCCACAATGAGGCGTAAGAAGGCTAAAACTCAACTCTTTGTAACGCTTTCGCAGACCTTATATAAACAATAAGCGCTGCAGTTCTGCTTAAGAACTCAGGAAGGGCGTATTAAAACTTCTCTGCTTGATCCAAAGATGTGAACATGGTTACTTTAGTTGTGAAGAAGTGCATTTGTAAAATTTGAATGTAAATTGTGAAGAATTAAAATAAAGTTGTGTTTCATAATAAAATTATATGAATTCTGAACTTTAAAATATATATAGATTTTACCATTCGGCGCACTTTAAGAACCAATTAGCTGAAACTTTAATAGCCAGGGTGTTAGTGTGTGTGAGGAGGACCTTAGGAACAAGCAACTCTCGAGGATAGAAATTTAGATGAATGTGTTTAAAAAAAAGAAGGGAAGAAAGATTCATTATTGTATGAAATGTAACCAATGTTTGTATTGTGATTTATGATAGTAAATCATGCATTCAATCATTCATTCAACCAAATCTTTAAATGAGCAGGCACAAGCTTATTAATAAGCACATCCACCTTTAAGCCTTGTTTTTTTTTTTTTCACATTTTTACTTTCTCTACACGTACTATGTACATAGTGTAGAGAGGAAGTATTGTATTCATCCAAAAATTCGATACTGAGATTTCACCGGAAATACATATTTAAGGACCCCCCGAATAATAAAAAAAAAAAAAGCATCTTTAGAAAACGGTGCGCGCTCGTGTGTGCGTATGTGTATGTGTGTGTATGTGTGTGTGTATGTGTGTCTATGGGCAGCATAGCTCAAAAACAAAAATACCGTTAAATACCTAACTTGGTATTTAAGTTTGGTATCTTCCAAGGATACAGCACGAAGATTTTCAAGAAAATTCCCTCGCCCCAAACATGTGTGTGTGTGTGTGTGTGTGTGTGTGTGTGTGTGTGTGTGTGTGTGTGTGTGTGTCTATGGACAGCATAGCTCAAAAACAAAAAGACCGTTAAATACCAAACTTGGTATTTAAGTTTGGTATCTTTTCAAGGATACAACACGAAGATTTTCAAGAAAGTTTCCTCGCCCCAAACTACCCTTTACAAGGAAAAAATTTCGAAAATTTTGATTTTCAAAAAAAGACTAACGATTTTGATTAAAGTACCACATATTAAAGCCATTTTCCATCACAAATAAGATGCATATCTTAAATTTTCTGGGAATAGCTTCTGAAGACCTGTTTATTATGGATGAATTTTGCTAAATTTTGCATAACTAGTAAATCGTAAGAAATAGACAAAAACTTACTACAAAAAATGTATATCTCATTAAAACACACAATTTATGTCATACATATATTTTAGTGGTGTTGACCGTTTTTAAGATATTCCTTGTTATTGGATTCAGTACTTACACTTTTCTCATACGAGAACTTGTCAACTCTTGGCCACGCGAAGAAACGGATTTCAATACCATAGCAACCAAATTTTAAAACATTTGACTGTCGGTTTAGTCTAGTGTATTACCTTATTTCCCTTCTACTTATAAGAAACTAAGTAATAAAACGGTTTCTGCTAATGTTTATTCGATTAGCATGGAATAGAAGAATAAGCTTATAAACAATAATTAATTTCTTACAGAGATGTAGAAAAAGTCAATAAATAGAACGCATCAGATTTTTTCGAGCAGTTTTCCAAACTCGACAAGCTCCACACGATGCAATGTTTTACTAATTTATTTTAAAATATTTATACAGCCTTTCAAAAGTACATGAAAGAAAATGTTTATATAGTTTTTCGAAATATTGCTCCAATTTTGAGAAATAAATTCTTAAATTTTGAGATATCAAGCGTTTTGGACAGTAGGAAAAGTAAAATATTTTACAACAATTAAAGTTAACATAAAAAAATATGTGTTCCATTCACACGACTTTCTCTAAATCTATGTAACAAATTATTGTTAAAAAGCTTATTCTTCTATCTACTTCATTCTAATCGATATAAAATTAACAGAAATGGTCTTATTACTTGCTTCCTTGTAAGTAAAAAGTTTCTATCAGCAGGAAACGGCTACGGATTTCTGGGATTCTCATGCTGTGGAATTCTCGACTTTCTCCAGACTGTTGGAACCATTATCGAAGAGTATTTACTCTTCATTACCGTACTTACTGAAGAATATGGTTATCAAGTTCCCATCTTGTGGGAATATATTACACAGCGATATGTACCTCCATTACATGTTGGGATTGTTACTGCAAAAACTACATGTTTTTCGCTTGCAAGGCTTCCACGTCGGCTATATTCCCGGATTTCGATCCCAGTGATTACTTTGCTGAAGACACAGCTGGAAGGATGAAGCTTTTCATCAAAGATTAATTAGGTTGAACTTGAGACAGACGATTATTTTGCACGGTTGGAAATTCATTATACTATACTTATGCAGGTCACGGTCGAAAAATCAATCTCTTAAACTTTATTACATTCTCTACACGTACTAAATAAAATAAAATAAAATCTGTAATACAACATCCTGGCATCTTGTTCCCTATACCAGGACGTATATTGCAAACTTTATAATTTATTTCCCACTTTTAAATTATTGATATACATCATTATTTTACAGATAATACTTATATACTAATAACTCAAAATTTAATTTAAAACAAAACAAACTAATATAGACTGAAATAAAATAAATTCCAAACATAAATCAACTTTCACTAACACTATACCATCTATTATTAATTACTGGAAACCAGTAACCAAATAACTGGTAACCAGCTATTTACCCATAAAACTATGCTCTAGATTATTAAGATAAATGAAAACTAATCCTATACTACTGGTATCCAGCAGAATATGCACTGGTTACCAACGCAACTAAATAATTATATTATACAATAATTCTTTACATTATGGTAAACTGTAATAAATTGTCTTTTATTTCTTTTGGCTAATATCTGTTACTAATTATACCTAATCTTTTACATCATCATTACACTAAACTCACTATATTTAGCTTTTTAACACTATTTTACACGTACTATGTACATAGTGTATAGAGAAGGTATTGCACTCCACAAAAAAATCGATACCGAGATTTCACCGGAAATATAAGTTTTAGGGTCCCCTATATGAAAAAAAAGTATTTTCAGAAAAAGGTCCGCGCGTGGTGTCCGTGTGTCTGTGAGCACGATAACTCAAAAACGAAAAGTCGTAAATACCAAACTTAGTATTTTCCAGGGATGCGACACGAAGATTTTGAGAAAAATCCCCTCCGACAGCAAACTACCCTTTACATGGAACTTTTTTCGAAAATTTTTATTTTCTAAAAAATGGCTCTAACGATTTTGATTAAAATATCGTATATTAAAGATATTTAGCTGACAAATAAAATGTATATTTTGAATTTTCTGGGAATAGCCTCTGAATACTACTTTATTTTAAGTTAATTTGACGGAATTTTGCATAACTGCTAAACCGTAAGAAATGGACTAAAACTTTAACACAAAAAATGTAGAGCACATAAAAACACACAATTTATGTTGTATATATTTTTTTTCGTGGAGTTGATCGTTTTTGAGATATTCCTTGTCTCTGGTTTCAGCTTCGAAAAACTTAACTTTTCTCATACAGGAATTTGTCACTTCTGTCCATACAAACAAGGGAACTTAGTGACATAGCACCCAACTTTTGACTATCACGTTAACCTAAGGTACTCCCTTAATTCCCTTCTACTTACAAGAAAGCAAGTAATAAGACTATTTCTGCTAATTTTTTTCTCGATTACCATGCAGTAAATAGAAGCACAAGCTTTTTAACAATAATTTGTTACAGATATGTAGAGAAAGTCTGTGAATGGAACACATAAGATTTTTTTGTAGGTCAGGTCGAGAACTTTTACAGCGCCCCTAGTACAGACGACAGAAAATATGAATGAGTTCTCTTATAATCATAAGCAGAAATCGTATTTATCTGAAAATTCTTATTCAGTATGTTTAAATAAGTGATATGAAATTAAGTTTATCAATATGTTTCGTATACTTTTGTACCTGCATTTTAAGTATGAGCAAAGCATATAATTGCGGATTTACGATGTTACTAAATATTTCATGTATTTTACATGATTCGAGCCTATAATATATGTATTTTTAATTGCTAATGTGAAAAAAATTAAATTCTTAATATAAAACAGTATTTTACAGGCACTTGGATGTATCCCGTATTTTAAGGTTAGAGCTGCAGTTACAAAATAAACAAATATATATTGTACTGCATCAGTAATTCAGATTGATACAGTGGTCAATGATGGGAGACATAGCTAGGAGGCGAATTGGGGGTTAGGAAGTAAGAATTATTAGAAAAATATATACTTTTAATTCCAATTGCAGTAATTAATCTGTGAATAAAAATCGACTTTTTAAAAATATTTCAAGACAGGATCGCTTCATATATCATTTGATTTTATACTTTTATTCATTTTACTTCTATTTATTGTACTGATAGATTTATGCCAATTTCTATATGCACTTGGACACTGGTGTGGTATAATTTAGGAAAATTAGTTATACATAGAAGTAAAAAAAATCTTTCTCTCCTTTGGATAATTAATCTGGATGTCAGTGATCAGCCAAACAAGCAAGGGTAACATTTTACAGCAAATATGTTTTCTGACATTCTGTTTTCTATCAACGCCTTTGAAGGTTATTTAAATATGTATGTCATTCACTCATCTAAAATATTTTGAAATGTTCTTGAGAGTCAATTGTTTATCGATGTAAATTGAACAACGGTTTGGTTGTATACTTTTGTTAATTTTAGTCGAGTTTTCTTTGCGTTACACGATTTCAAAATCTTATGTTTAACGTTAAAATCATAAATTGATACATCTAGAATACTTTATCAGTAGTCGCAGAATTTAGAACATGCACTAGTGGAAATTTAAAGTAAGTACTTGTATATATTTATATTTAAGATTTGATACATAAATGAGAAATTCATAGCGCAGATAACCAAATCGAATGTCATCGTTCTAGAGATTTTTAGTGTTAGAAACCAAAATACATAGAATTATTCTACATTACTGAAAACATTATTACTATATATTGGTTCCACCGCTTAAACTACCATTAAAGCTATTTAGGTATTAGTTTTTTTGCTTTTACTCACCGTAACATTGTATTAGTAACTTTTAAAAACGTATCTTGTTTATTTTTGGACCTAAAGTTGCAACAAAGTAGGCGATTTACATTAAAATAAACCAAAAGTATTCGTTTGCTTAACTTTACAACAATTCCAATTGTTTCACTAGCTATCAGACAGGTGGCGTCTAAATCGTTCATAGTTGACGTTCATGTTGCAAAATTCAGAACTACCAACATTTAAAAACTGCTTTTCACTAGCCATTAAAAGGTTGTGGAACCATCATTGGTGGTTATTTATTAGATTACTAGAGTCGCTTTATAATTGATTTTAAGGCATGAGTTTTTTTTTTTTTTTTTTTTTTTTTTTTTAACATCATGGCAATGATTTGCAACATTTTTACAAAAAATACCGCGATATGCCATCCTGCCGATTCTAAAAGTGATTCTGTGTTTTTAGAATTCTGAATCCATTATTTTTGTGTAAATACGTGATTTTCGTGTAACTTGTTTTTAGTAGTTTTAATTGGTATCACCAAAGCATACGAACGAAGCGAGCATGCGCTGTAATAGGTTTAGGTTAGTGTGTAAAGAAACTGATTTTCCTGTACTTTGATTTCAATAATTTCCACTGGTTTCACCAAAGCATGCGAGCGAAGCGAGCGTGAGCTATGTTAGGTTTAGGTTAGTGTGTGCGTGTGCGTGTGTGTGTAAATATACTGATTTTCATGTACTTTGGTTTTAATACTTGTCACTGGTGTCACCAAAGCATACGAGCGGAGCGAGCATGCACTGTTTTAGGTTTAGGCCAGTGTGTTAAATAAACTACTTAGTTTTCATCTACTTTGGTTTTAATCATTTCTATTGTACCAACCAAAGCATGCGAACAAAGGAAGCATTCGGTGTGTTAGGCTTAGATTAGTGTGTATCAATAAACTGACTTTCCTGTACTTTGGTTTTAATAATTTCCACCGGTTTCACCAACTGAGCTTGAGCACTCCATTGTTAATGTGCGAGTGTTGTCTTTTGAGCTTCACTGTTTTTTCTTTCTTATTTGGTGACTTTATCTACGTTGGTAGCATACACATTTCATTGTTTCTAGACCATAAATACTTACTTCCCGCCTAGCAACAGCTGTTAAATCTTCACCCACCATGATAATTTTCGTGAATTTTCTATTTAAGAAAGGGTATTTATAGGGCGGGAGCGGTGAGATATTCCAATTCTAGATGAAAACATATTAGCTCCTTGATCCTCTGAAGAGGATTATGAGGTATTAATCGATGCGGAGCGTCTTGAAGCCACGATGTTATAATACGTTTTTTCATGGATTCATTTTTAAGGTGCAAGAAAAGGATAGTTTTGCACGTGAAAGGATTACTCGTTAATGCATTTATTTTAAGGCTACAACATAAGTAAAATTGTTGCTTATATAACGTATATATCGTAATTAACCACTGTGGAGTGTCTAGAAGGCACAATGTTATACGTTTTGTAACGCATTCATTTTAAAGAGCAAGGAAAATATGGTTTTTATGAAATCGTGAATTTTACTGAACCTCATGGGCCAAAAATATGCCTGAGAAATTATTAAAGCGTTTATAATTTATATACGTTGTTACCCCTCTTAAAACTACCATTAAAATATCCTATGTATTATTCTTCACTTTTCTCACATTAATATCCCATTACAAAGCTTTAAGAATTTCTCAAGTTAATTTGTAGTCTCAATAGTAGTTTTAATAAAACACGCGATATATATATATATATATATATATATATGTGTATGCCTCACCTTCAACAGTTCGCATCTTGCTTAGGGTGAGTTACCCAGATAAGGTTTTTTCGGGGTCTTCCCTTATCCTGAAAAGACGAATGTTGAGTAATTTTAAGCTCCATGAACCCGAGATCATTTGAGCATCATTTCATCAATTTTATTCATCGTCCGATTTGATATATTGCAAAATTCAGAACTACCAATATTTGAATACAAATTACCACTAGCCATTAAAATATTGTATAATTAGAGTGAAACGCCGTGTTAAGTCTAGGGTAGTGTGTGTAAATAAACTGATTTTCTGTACTTAGGTGTCAATAATTTCCACTGGTTTTTCACCAAAGCATGCAAGCGAAGCGAGAATGCGTTGTATTAGGTCTAGGTTAGTGTGTAAATAAATTGATTTTCCTGTACTTGCTTCGCTCGCATGCGTTGTATTAGGCCTAGGTTAGTATGTGTCATTCAACTGATTTTATCTGTGTAAGTTTTTAGTAATTCTAATGTTTTTTCTCTGATGACTTTTTATACGTTGGCATTTCATTATGTCTGGCCCGGAAACAGTTGTTTCCCGCCTAGAAACCGCTGTTGTGGCCACCAGGCGACCCCCGCGACTAGGCACGGTGGTTTGCCAGTGCGTTCCGCGGGATAGAAGTGAGAGAAACTTCACTCGGACCTGACAAGCACTGGGGGAGAATCCTCATCCCACCGGGAATCCAACCCGGGTCCTCCATGCAAGAGGCTTGCGCACTACACTTGTGCTATGGGGACAGTCAAAAATGCCATACTCATTGTAGTTCAACAAACAAAATCAGTAGCTGAAGTAGATCAACTACAAGGAATAAATCTGTAATATATGTGCTATATGTAATAGCACCGTGGCATAGCGAGAAACAACCGAAAATCCACATATCTTTAAAAGAATATAGAGCAATTCGAACTATTAAAAACGGTTATCTTGGAAACGGCGGTGCCACAAAAATTATTGGAAATAAATTGTATGTTTTAAAGAGATCTTCATTTTTTGTGTAGTATGCTTAAGTCTGTCTATAACGTTTACTAGTTATGCAAAATTACACACATTTCCTTCCGAAAACCACAGGAGTTCCTAAGCTTCAAAAATATATTTTATTGCTCAATTAAATGTCTTAAAACATATGGCGTTAAGTCGAATTCGTAAGATTTATTTCTGTTAATGAAGAGCAACGAAAATTTTGCCATGAAAAATGTAGTTTATGGCGGGGGAATTTTCTTGAAAATCTTCGCCTGGCGTATTTAAACAAACATATTGACTCAAATATGAAACTTGGTGCTTTTTCTTATACTTTGTTTTTGAATTATGCTGTTCACACACAGATGCACACATTTGAAACTTTTTCTTAAAATATATTTTGTATTATTGGACCTTAAAACGGCGTATTCCGATGAAATCTTGATATCAGATTTTTGGAGCTATACTAGTTATACATACTATAAGTGGGTGGTAGATATAGTAAGTATATATTTAATAAGAAATTCGGCGAGTCAGTTGGGAATAGAATTCTTCAATATTTATATACATAATCAACTCACCATTTTATTAAACAAGTATTTCAACGCCATAGCCGGGATTTGACCCATGGATCTCCCAGTCTCTAGCCGGTTGCTCTACTACTGAGCTACCATGGCAACATGCCGGCACAGCAGTCTGACTCTACCTATCCAACTCCTGTCCTATACACGGCTTGTGTGGAAAAAAACAATTCAATCAATACTAAATGACCACAATAGTTTGCTATACTATGACTCCTGGGACTTAAAGTACTTACAACATTGTAAGTCGCCATTGGGGTTGTTATTTCAAAATAATTTGAGAACATTGTGGTTTACCGGGAAAACATGCGAGTTGTGAAATGCAATGCTATGCCGTCATGTTGTCATGGTAGCTCAGTGGTAGAGCAACCGGCTAGAGACCGGGAGATCCGTGGTTCAAATCCCGGCTATGGCGTTGAATTTTTCAGTCTGACTCTACCTATCCAATTAGCAGAATGGTTTACTACTTATTTCCTTATAATCAGAACGCGAACTAAGGGAATACTCTAGGTTGAAAGTGATAGTCAAATGTTTTAAAAGCAGCCGCTATGCAATTGCCATTTTTTTTTTTTTTTTTTTTTAAAACAGTAACGGAGTCTGATCAGGACTCCGGTACTGTATCCCTATTTACATTTCCCCCCGTAGGTTTTACTGATTACTGGTTTACTGTTTCTTTTACAAACATATACACATTGCACAAACATATACACATTGCACAAACATATAACACCCATGCCCAAGGACTCGAACCCACGATCCCCTGCCCACGAAGCACCAAAGCGAGACGCTTTAGCGAGCGTGGCCATGGGGACCGGGGCCATTGAAATTTGGTTCTCTTTGATGGCCAGGAGGAAACGAAAGAAACTCGGATGACTTCTGTTTGAAAAAAAGTTAGGTATTTTGAAACTGAAACTAATATTTAAGAATATCTCGGAAACGGTTAGATTCACAAAAAAAATGTATAGGACATAAATTATGTGTTTTGAAGTGATCTACATGTTTTGTTTAGGTAGTTTTTTTTCTATGTTTTACGGCTTATCACTTATGCAAAACTCATTCAGAACGTAGAGAAGCTAAGCGCTATTCTCAACATATTAAAAGTATCCCTTTTATTTGCCATATAAATATCTTTAATATGCGGCATTTTAATAAAAACCGATTGAGATATTTTTAAGAAAATAGAAAATTTTGAAAAATCTTCCATGTAAATGGTAGTTTAAGGTGGGTGGATTTTATTAAAAAAACTTGTGTCACATCCTTGTAAGATATTAAACCTACATATCAAGTTTGGTATTTTACAGACTTTTCGTTGTTGAGTTGTGCGCGCGTAGGACCTTTATCTGAAAACGCTTTTTTTGGCTTAGGAGACCTCAAAACATATTTCCGTTGAAATCTCGACATCGAATTTTGGGTGGAATACAATACTTTCTGAACCTGCTATGTACTTACACAGTAAGTAGACATCCGCTCGTAAGTCCTAGAGGGGTGTCAATGCAAAATACGAGGAGGGTAAGCCGACAACTGTTTCCCGCAGACTAAGTAATGAGGGTTGCCGCATCAGAAAGGAGTAGTAATTGTGGCAACGCATTGGAGTATGCCAGCGCGCGCTGGGCCAGGCTCTGTGTGGGGTTACCGAGTCTCGATTTTTGTGTGGGAGGAGATGCTCTTCATTCGAATTGTGAGTGTACTAAGCAGTAGGGGACGGAATTTCTGTAGTCAGAATCTGTAGTTATCTCCAGGAAACCCTTGTGTACCGCAAAAAAAAACTCTACAAGATGTTCATTTTAATTACGTGGAGCGTTCATCGCAGTGTGTTAAACACACACACGCGCACGCACGCAAAAAATCAATTTTATTTTCTAAACGTTTTATTAAGGGGCCCTAAAACATGCATTTCCGTTGAAATCTTAATTTTAAAACTTTTAGGTGAACTACAATACCTTCTTATACCTACTCAGTGCACGGAAGAGAAATTAAAATAAGAGTTTTCAAGCATATTCCATTAGATGCCTCCCAACTTTTGAAACACAGAGCACCAAATATTTGGAAAAGGGCTAATGCTACAAAAAAAGATTCACAGAAATTGTATGTTTTAATTAATTATATTTTTCCTTTAATGCGGTTTTAATCTACATTTTGTAATTTCTTAGTTATACAAAATTCATGCAGACTGAAAAGAACTTACTTCATTACACACATGCTAGTACGGGCGCGAGATTTATTAGCATTACACATTAAAATATCATTATACATATGGTATTTCAATTAAATAAATTACAAACATTTTGAGAAACTGAAAAACAACAACAACAAAAAAAGCTCTCTTTTAAAGGGATTTTGAAGTTAGGGATTCTTTTGAAAGTCTTTGCTTGGCATGCTTAAATACTGTCTCGCTCATATATGCCTAATATCTGACTTAGGCAATTTTAGGATTTTTCGTTTATCGTGTTACGCACCCACAAATAAGCGGACCTTACCAAAATATGTTTTAAGTTCCCAGGAATTCAAAACGTTTATTTACAATGAAATTTCTAATAAATGTTTGATTGGAATACTAAAGGTAGATGACAGAGAAAGTAAAGAAGAGTATTTTGTTTTCATTATAAAAGCGTCCTTTCTTTTATGTTAAACTTTCTATATTATTAGTAAAGTCAACCTTGCCATCCACGGGGTTTTCTCTTTGGATTATAATAACTTTATTCTGAATTATTTATGGTGTCTATAGTAATGCAGCAAACTCACAAATTATTCAACGGTTCTGCATATTTTATTACACCACTTGCTATTTATAATCCACGCTCATTTAAAACATGTAGACAAATGTTACGTCCGTCTCGGTGGCTCAGTTGGTCAGGCATTGATCTTCTTAAATCCCAAGGTCGCGGGTTCAAACTCTACTCAGACCGATGGCTTTTGAGTGCTTAAAAGTGTCAGCTCCATGTTAGTAGATAAACAGGCATTTGAAATAAACGTGGGGACGAAATTCCGGCACACAGGCGGCGCTGATATGATACTGGATATGGATTGGTTTGTGAGGGAGGATAAACAAAAATAAACAAAGGTCCAACCTCTCAAACCTCTTTAGCCAAAATTCAATTTAAAGAATGTTTTAAAGTACAGTTTTACTTACAGTATATTCTACAACTACATACTTTACAATAATAATAATAATAATTATAACAATAGCAACAACAACAATAATAAAGTCAAACGTTACCTCTGTATATCTTGCGAGCCAGTTTGCGTTTTACATTATCTAGTATAGCCTCTTGACATAACAAAAAGTTATGTGAATCGGATTGTTAACTCTTACTCATAATGTAAAATATGTTGCTTGTAAAAGCAGATTGTTCTATTTCCTTTCATGTTTTGAGTTCCGAAATAACACTATTCTTTGGCCAGTCTTAAGGCTCTGGATGGGGGAGATAAGAACGTCACGTGGTTGTGCCGATACACATAACCGACCTGAACACGAGCAACGTTGCCCTTTGAGCTGTCTCAAAAGACTGATTAAAGAATAGTTAATCTGCATTATTATAAGCTTTATTTCATTTGACAGGTTGCTATCCATTAATTTATACACTGTTTCAGTGTTTTATTTAATGTTATTATGGTTGATACAATATGTTTCAAAAACATTTTCTCGTATAAGTGACCTTTCTATTTTGGTACATGCTGGATCCACATCCAGATCGTGTCCAAAGCTAGCAGGTCATAGATATACAAGGTACCCGCAGTTATCGATAAGAAAGTAGACTAATTTTCGAAATATGAGGACTTGCTGTATTATTGGATTTATTTTCTTAGTTTACCAAGGTTCCAAAACATGCATTTCTGGAGAAATCTCGGTATGGAATTTTTGGGTACATTACAATACCTTCTCTATACACTATGTACATGGTACGAGTAGAGAAAAGTAAATATCTCTCTTTTTTTTTTTTTTAATTTAGGGGACCACAAAATATTTTCGGTTATCTCGGTATCGACTTTTTGGGTGGAATACAATACTCCTCTATGCACTATGTACATAGTACGTGTAGAGAAAGTAAAAAATATCTGGTGTGTTTCATTCACATGACTTTCTCTAGTTGCCTCTCAAACTTTCCTTACAAAAGATTATTCTTTTATCTAATCGAGATAAATAGAAGCAGAATTTGTCTTATTACTTGCTTCTTTGTAGGAAATAGGGAATACACTAAGCTAAAACGAAAGACAAGCCTTTTTAAAGCCTATACTATGTGAAACAGTTGAAATTCGGTTCTGTTTTGCATTACCGGGAGTAAAACAAAAGAGATGAAAGTTGACTTCCCGCTTAAGAAAAGTTTAAATAGTTTAAAGTTGAAACCAGTTATAAGGAATATTTCGGAAACGGCTAACATAAAAATTGTATATATATGTATGTTTTGTTAGCTAGGTATATATTTTTGGTGCGGAAGTTTTTTTTTTTTGTTTTTTTTTTAAATCTCTTACGGCTTACGGCTTAAAAAGATTCTAACTTTTTCTCTAGTTAACTGATGAAAGACGAATTTATGGTGAGTTACAGAATATTGGATCACACCTCATACAGCCCACAATTCATTAAATGGAGTTGGTGACTGATGTCAGACCACAAATGCAGGATTATGGCCGCCTTCATCACAAGTTTTTTGATGTCTTTGATTTCATTTTATAGGACAATGCAAGGATGTATAAATTAAATTAAATCTCAAACAACGAAATGCAAAACCACGAAGAGTATAAATGAGCATTTCAAAAGCACCACAACATTAGTATAAGTTTTAAGTACATGTTACAAAACCTACCTCCAAGTAAACAGCAATATTTTCGCACCTAATTTGAATACAACACTTTGTCGATCGCACGGCAAGCTAGATGCTGACATTTACGCTGTGACTCCCGGCTTACTACCCGGAGTGCATTCGAAGAAAAACAAAACAAAGGCATAGTCTACATCAGCAATCTATGTACTGTAAATATTGCCATACACTAAAAGCTTGCACCGCAGATATATCGGAAACAAAAATAAGAATTGAAATACTACATGAATGCAGGGAAGGGGCTCGATGGATGAGATACGCCATTCGAAACATAAAGTAAATATGAATGTTAATATAACTTATGTTTTTACTTTCTCTAGCCCCACATGTACAATGTACATAGGGATAGAGAATTATCGTATTCCACCCAAAAATTCGATGTGGAGATTTCACCGCAAATACACGTTTTAGAACCTCTTGAATCCAAAAAAAGTATTTTCAGAAACAGGTGCGCGCGCGCGCGTGTGTGTGTCTGTGGGCAGCATAGCTAAAAAACGAAAACACCGTTAAATGCCAAACTTAGTATTTAAGTTTGGTGTCTTCCAAGGATGGGACACGAAGATTTTGAAGAAAATCCCCCCATCCCTAACTACCCTTTACATGGAAACACTGTCGAAAATGTTTTCTTAAAAATGGCTGTAACGATTTTGATTAAAATACCACACATTAAAGCCATTTCTATCACAAATAAAATGTATATCTTGAATTTTCTGGGAATAGGTTCTAAAGGCCTGTTTATTCTGGATGAATTTTGCCTAAACTGACACAACTAGTTAATCGTAAGAGATAGACAAAAACTTACTGTACAAAAAATGTAGATCTTGTTTAAATATACAGGGTATGTCATATACATCTTATTCGTGGAGCTTATCGTTTTCGAGGTATTCCTTGTTATTAGTTTCAATTGTAAAGTACTTATACTTTTCTCAGACAGAAGTGTCCGTTTTTCTTTTGTTCTGCTCCTGGCCAAGTAAAGAAGCGATCTGCAATGACAATCGCATAACGACAGCTTTTAAAAATTTGACTATCACTTTAGCTTACGGCATTCCCTTAGTTTTCTTCTGCTTATAAGGAACTAAATAATAAGAACATTCTGTTAATGTTTATCTCGATTAACATGGTGTAGAAAGAAGAATTATCTTTTGTAAGAAGTTTGTTTGCAGAGTAGAAAGTCATGTGAGTGTAACACATCAGATTTTTTTAATGGTAACCCGTTATTATTTTTTATTCAGTTGACAACAGTGAAAATGACTTTTCCAATTATTAAAACGTTGTCGGTTTCCAATATCGTACCAGCACCCAAGAATTTCGTCCCACAGAAGTTCTTTAACAAGCCAGTAAATCTGTCGCTGTCGCTTTAAAACACACTTAAAATCCATCGGCATGGGCGGATTGCGCCTAACCGACTGAGCCACCCAAATCGGCAGTATTAAAACAGTTTTTATCGCATTGTAGTTCGTCAATCATATTGCGATTAATTGCTTGAGACCCAACAACACGAATGAACCTCAGGTATGCAAATGGCGTAAACTTCTCAAGTGTTCAGCTTTGCGTAACAAAATCTTGGGACGTAATTGATAGGTATATTGCGAAATAACAAACGCCATACTCCATTAAGTCATAAAATGGGTTTCCATTAAAAACAAAAGTGTATGTTGAAAAACACATTTCATATATTTTAAATAACCTATCTCATCTACTTTTAAGCTGCTTTTATGCCCATGAAAGTAATCCAATTATTGTATTTGTTTCAGGTATATCTTAGGTGATTTACGTTGTATTATGTATATAATATTTAGGGATTTCCGTGTAACCAGAATGAAAACAGGAGAGAACTTAAAGTCCAGAAAGTAGAGGCATTTCACTGAGAGTAAAAAGCCAATTTATAGGCTGATGGATCCATTTTCAAAATGCATATTGTAAGAAGTTCAGAAGTGAAATGTAATTGTGACATTACCTACAGAACACTCTAAATTTAATCGATTCTATTTTCCCCCCTCTTTTTCTTTCTTTCTTCGTATGTTCCATGCTGTATATGTGATATTCCGAACTTCATTTACAACCGTGAGAAAGGCATTATAGCAATTTTTACAGCTTACTGTCATGAAAACAGCAATAACATATGTTATGAAAAAATCTGAAGTGTTCCATTCACATGATTTTCTCTACATCTCTGTAACAAATTATTGTTAAAAGGCTTATGCTTCTATTTACTTCATACTAATCAAGAAAACATTAGCATAAATAGTCTTATTACTTGCTTCCTTGTAAGTAGAAGCGAAATAAGGGAGTATCATAAGTTAAAGTGATAGTCAAAAGCTGATTGCTAGTGACTGAAGTTCCTTTGTATGGACAGGAGTTGACAAATTCCTATATGAGAAAAGTATAAGTTTTTTAAAGCTGAAACGAAAAACAAGGAATGTCTAAAAAAAAAAAAAACAATCAACCCACCGAAAAAATGTATGTATCATAAATTGAGTGTTTTAAAGTACTCTGCATTTTTTGTGGGGTAAAGTTTTGCCTATCTCTTACGGTTTAGCAGTTATGCAAAATTCCGTAAAATTCATCCAGAATAAAGTAGCTTCAGAGGAGGCTATTCTCAGAAAATTTAAGATATACATTTTATTTGTCAGATAAATATCTTTAATATAGGATATTTTAATCAAAATCGTTAGAGCCATTTCTGTCAAAATCAACATTTTCGAAAAATGTTCCATGTAAAGGATAGTTGGGATGGGGGGATTTCCTTAAAAATCTTCATGTCGCATCCTTGGAAGATACTGAATTTAAATACCAAGTTTGGTATTTAACGGTCTTTTCGTTTTTGAGCCATACTGTCCACACACACACACACACACGCACACTTGGATTTTTTTTCCGATTTTTTTTTTAATTCAGAGGGACTTAAAACATGTATTTCCGGGGAAATCCCGGTATCGATATTTGGGTGGAATAAAATACCTTCTCTACACACTATGTACATAGTTCGTGTAGAGAAAGCAATATGTACACGACACATTGTGCGTTTTGGCGGAATCTACATTTTTGTCTATCTTTTACGCTTATCAGTTATACAAAAGAGGATGAAGAGGTATTCAGAGGCTATTCTCAGGAAATTCAAGATTTAAATTTTATTTCTCATGTAAATATCTTTAATATGCGGCATTTTAATAAAAATCGTTAGGTCCATTTTTGAGAATATCAAAATTTTAGAATTTCTTGTTATGTATAGGGTAGTTTGAGTAGGGGGATTTTCCTCAATACCTTCGTGTCACATCCTTGGAAGATGCAGAACTTAAATATCAAGTTTGATATTTACCCAAGAGTTCGTTTTTGAGTTATCGTATTCACACACACACACACACACACACACACACACACACACACCACAAACATTTTTTTTTTCTGAAAATGCTTTTTTTTTTTTTAATTCAGGGGAGCCTAAAATGTGTATTTCCAGTGAAATATTGGTATCGAATTTTGGGTGGAATGTAATACCTTTTCTACCAATGTACTATGTGCTAAATAGAGAGAGTAAAAAGGGAAGAACAACAAGAAAAGAAGGAAAAACAGCATCTCAAAATAAGCACATAGTTACATTTCCTTTGATTAATTTTAAGAACGAGAAGAAATTTTTTTCCAATAAAAATTCTAATTCACAGAATTAAAAATTAAAGGATTCTAATACTAAAGCTATGTTTTAAGAATTACTTAGGGGCACTGAAAATATATCGCAATGTTTTCACAAAGTATATCAATATTGAGATTGCTAACAATGCGATAGTGAAGTTTGGAGCTTTTGGGGAAGCACTTTTTTGTTTGTGGATGGTTAGAGAGGAGGTTTTAGCCTTACTCTCCTGTGCCACGTGCTGCAAATACTGCTGGTGTAAGAGTCCCGGGATGGCTTCCTAAAAATAGATCGCAATATCTTTCTTTGTCATTTCCAGGGTTGCATAACATAATTTTACAGTAGTTTAAGAAGCGTTGTAATATATCCGTAAAAGTAAAGCAGCAAAATACCATCTGATCACCTTAACTATATTTGTTTATATAGTATGAATCTCAAATATTACTTGGGAATTTCTCTCTATGATAAGTAAGAAATCGATACCCAAATTTCGCGCTTGACTGAGGTTCTGTGAACTATTAGACTTGTTTCGCATTGGAAAGCGTGAACATCAACTATGGGCATCCGCTATTGTTGTGTGACCGCATCGCCAGGTATCTAAGATAAGCGAAATATTGTTTCATTACAAATGTATAAAATTCTCCGTTTATGTATAAATAAATTAAATGAGTTACATTGAATTATGACAAAAATAAGAAAGAGGAGAATGTAAGTTTACATTTCGTCATTCCAAAAAATAACACCTATATCAGTTTAACAAATGTTGGATCTAAAGGTTACGTTTCAAAATGCATGCTGTTAAAATGAGCATTCCTGTTATCGTCTCTACTTAATTAGACACTCCCCCTTATTATTAAAGCCTTACTTACCGGGACCTAAGTCTTCGCGTACGTGTAGTGCGCACAGGACCGAATGTGCAATGTCGAAATAAGGGAACATTTTCAACTTGACCACCTGGTTGGCCAGGTCAAGGAATGCTTCCGGATCCATGGCGAATTTCTTGTTCTTTCACTCCTTCAAACCCCGAACCCCCAAAAGTAAATCCTGGAGATTCTCCCGCGGTGCTCCCGGCCTGCCCCCCGCTCTGCTGGGCTCTGCAGACTGCACTCAATAATTGCAGGTCTTGCCGCTAGGTGATGTGCTGTTGCAAGGTTCCTATTATAGTTCACTAATTTTCCACCGGGAGCAGCAAATCTCATTTGTAATCCAAGAATCTGCTGGAGCAGCAGAAGCAGGAACAATGATACAACATGGGATTCGGTGCTCAAAGGTTTACATTGCTAGTGTTGACACATTGGACAATGCACGTACACAACGCCAACTAATATATGGAAACTACGGAACGCTTGTGCAAGAACTTTTCGCGTATTATCACCCGCGTGTTCTAAAATAATGTGATATTCGTGCGAATGTAAACCCGTCCACATATCGAAAGACCGTTCGATTTAACTCGTCGATGGCTATCGAAGGTGTAATTGATAATTCATTCGACCGCATTACAAAGGATGTGCGCCTATGGTATGTGTGCGCGCTAAACTGAAACACATACCGTGGCGGTGCATACATATGTATGGATAATAAAATGTGTGTGTTTGTTTTGTAAATATACATGTTAATACGTAAAAGATGTACAATAATATCAGTAGCAAGGTAAGATTTGGTCATTTAAGGCAGTGTATTTATTTGACATTAATTTATTATTTACTTGCTTTGTGGGTAAATTAATTGCCATTACGTGGTATGCGTTACTTTCTTGCAAATTGCTTATACCTATTTGGTGAATGCATATAAAACTGTCTGCAGTCATAGAAATAGAATTAGCACATTACTATGTTGCCAGTGATTATCTAACACCCATGGGGCATAAAAAGGAAATAAAGATAAATTTTTATTAACATCAATAAGATAATTTGTTTTGGTCAAATTTGCATATTTTCGGTTATGCAGAACGGATTGTGGTTTAACTGGTAGATTGTTTATGCTGACGTAAAATTATGTGACACATTTAGTGAGTGATTTTAATCCATTGAAGTTTCAATTTCTCTTGCAATGGGTTCAGTTTTAATGTATTAAATCAAAAAGGGAAGATGTAAGAAACATACTATACATATAGGTTGTGAATTCCTAGCAGACAGGTTTAGATTACAAATTATTGTGATTATTACAAGAAATTTTAATCTGCATAAATCAATGTTGAGTACCAACAGCTACATAAGAAAACTTTATGAAGAGGAAATATGAATGCTCATGCCACAATTATTTTGCAGAAAGTTGAGATGGGAGGTTTTGAATATAGTAACCCATTTGTATCTTTATTTTCTGTAGGGCATCAATAAACTTTCACTGCTCTCTTTGACCATTTCTTTATTAGAAATATTGTGAAACCATTGACAGCATTGCATTTCAAAATGGGTGTTGCTAAACTTATTTTGGAAACTTTTCTGATCAGAGGCATCTGGAAGGAATAAACAGTAATAACTCTAAGCTACAGTCAAATGAAAATAAATACCCTTATATATTATACACCATGCTCTTTATGTTAAAAAGGAAATATTAAATTGGTTAAATCTCCTAACTATGTTAAAGGTTGTCTTTTTTGCAGTCTGTACATTATACAGAGTGTTAAAGGAAAAGTTGCCAAAGTTTTGTACACATCAGTCAAACATGAAGATTTGTGTGTAGAAGCTTGAAAATATATTAGAAGAGTAGTTTTCAAAATCAATAAATTAATCTAAAAGCTGTAAAAATTTACTTTAACATTGCTTTTCAAAAACTCCAATTTTACCCCTATTTTCAATTTATTTCATATACTCACACTAAACCCAATCTCACCAAAATCTGAAAAAACAGAGGACTCTGTCATTTGCTGCAGCTAGCTTGACCTGGCAGCCACTGCTCACCTCATACTCACTTTAAACATGATAGCCATTATTTCAATACAATATATTAATACACACACATTAAACCTAATCTCGTGCCAATTTTGATATCAGAGGACCCTGTCGTTATGGCCTGGTGGCCACTGCTCATCTCATACTCTTTGCAAAACCAAGGTTCATTCAACTTAAGCTTACTTGAATATTTTGGCAGTTGCAACACTTTTTTTTTTTTTTTTTTTTTTTATTTTTTTTTTTTTATTTTTTTTTTATTTAAAATCATATAGTTGGAAAAAATTCATTAATTTGTTCAATATTTAAACTTTTTCCCTAAAAGCTTTTGACCTGGTACCTTAATTACATAAAAGTTCATTAAAATCATTCTGAAATTATTCCTTGCCAGTATTCAAATAAATATGATGTTCAAGTAACTGTGGCCTAAACATGTAATAATTGGGAAGCGTTACAGATGAAATATGATTATTAGATATGAAAAAGCAATATTTACACAATTTAATAGGAATAGTACAATAAATATTATTTCTGAATATTCTGATGCAGTACAGGTAAATATGTAGGACAAGTGATATTTCTTATGGAATAAATCCTTGATTGTTGATTGCTGTGTACTCATGCCAGTAATTATAAATTTACACTTTGGCATTTTATATTACTGCTCAACAACTTGCTCTACAGAATACAAAGAGGATAAGAAGAACAAAACACAGTGATAGGGAACCTTTTGAAAGTATAAATTGCTTTCAAGATGAGGTACTGTTATTGTTCTGATAGCAGGAGTTTTTCAAGTAAAGTGTTTGAAAACTGCGTAAGATAAAACTGTTTTTTATTCTTTAAAAGATTAAAAATTTTGCAAATTATGTAGAATATTTGTATTTATTTTCATCCCAAAATAAGTGCTAATAGCAGGATTTGGAAGCGTTGAAGGAGGTAAAATCGTGCAGTATTAATATGAAATGTCCGGGAGTTACAATAGAACATAATGAACAGGATAGCGTTATAATCAGGAGCGTAATCATGAGGTTTTACTGTAATTGAATTGTGAGAATAAAGGAAATATTACAATTAATATTTTACAGAAATATTAATAGCACTTCAAACTTTGAGGAAAATATCTTAGAGTGTATATTTATCAGGAAGATTGATTTTTAAAATATACACCCTAATTCATAAGTGATTGTTTTGGGAATATGTTTTGAGGGGATGTTACATATTTTTTCACTGGTTTCAGATTTGAAAGGTGATATTGACCAATTTCAATGTGATAAATGGAATGGTGATTTTCATTTTTCTCCATCATGTGTGAATGGCTGCATTGATTTACATGTATGTTCTTGTTGAAGAACTTCCCTTTGAAGCATCAACAGTAGTTGCTAACATTGCAATGTTCCACAGACCCTGATATCTTCTCTCTGTCTCCTTGATCATCTGATGAAATCTTAACCTTGTTTGCTTCTGAGGAATCAGAAATTATCAGAAAAATAGTCAAGCTTAGGATACAAGAAATGGAGTTTTAAACTCATATTACACACGAAAATGGATAGCTTTAGTAACCTATTTTTCATTCTGCACAATGCAGATCGTTTTTATTTCCAAGTAACTTACAGACTTCTTTGAAAGCACACCATGCTTGGAGCTTTCTATCTTTCACCTTTCTTCATTAGGTGCCTTACCTGAGGTCTGGCAAATTTATCCTCTTTTATCTTAGCTTCAGACATCACTGAAAATTTCTGCATGAGTGTTTGAAACATAATCATTCCAATCAAGTGATTTCTTGAATTATTTCATACTATCTAGTTTTTTATTCAAAGAAGACAATATTTTCTTCAGATCAGCTGGGTTGGCATGAATGACTTCTTTCTCTTGTTATACTTTTCTCGTAGGTCATTCTCTCATCCAATATTTACCATACTTCTTCTGTCTCGTCCTCTTCCTTTGAATGGGTATTTTGAATGTCCTTACACCCTAATAAGATACTGGATACCTTTAGATCTCTAAAAGACATGAAGATTTTCAGATGATTGTTTAGAAACACAGAATGTGGAAGTGGTATTGAGGGAAATTTGCTTCTGTTGTGCAATAAATTGACTTTAGATTTATTTTGAAGCATTAATAACTAAGCACCAGTCATTATTATTATATGTTGGTCTCCCCAGTAGTCGATTAAACCTCATATTTTGCAACAATAAACAAACTGGTCATCTATCTTAAAAAACTTGTTAAATTCTTTATCTGCATTTGTGTGTGTGTTGAAAAGTCTGTTAAATAGCAAACTTGTTTTATGTAAGTTTAGTATCTTCCTAGGATGTGATTTTCAGCAAAATCCTCCCACAAACTTCCCTTTACATGGAACATTTTACAACATTTGTGATTTTCAAAGAAATGGCTCTAATGGTTTTGATGAAATTATGTATATTAAACTTGTTTACATGACAAATAGCATGTATATCCTTAATTTTTGGGAATAGCTCCAGAAGTCCTCTTCATTCTGAAGGACTTGCATAACTAGTATAGTAAGCGATAGTTCAGTTTTAAAATACTTGAAATGGGAAGCCTTCGTCCGTGTCAACTCTCTCCCAGTCATGGAATGAAAACCAGATTTCAATGATAATTGCATAGCGACAACTTTTGAAAGATTTGACTGTGACTATAGCATAGTGTATTCCTTTGTTCCCAGTCTACTTATAAAGAACTAAGTAATACCATTTCTTGTAATGTTTACCTTGATAACATTATGTAGATAAAAGAATGATCTTTTGTAACAATTATTTGTTTGCAGAACAGATAGAGAAAATGTATAAATGGAACACATCAGATTTTTCTATTTCAATCTCTGTCCAAGTAACTAGTTCTTGGTAAAGAACTAAGTCTCTTACTAAGAGTTCAACTCTCTGTGACCAAAATGCTGTGACTGTCTTCAACAGTGTGGACTGGGAAATCCTGATCTTTATTGCAATTTACTGTATATAAGTTAATATACCCTGATGATGCATTTTAGCTGTTAAATTATTATTATGCATCTTTTGCTTTAAAATATATTATAGTCATAATTAATATAAATATACACACTTATATATGTACATATTTTATTTATTTATTCTTCCTCTACTAGCTACAGCTTGCCATTTAGACAAAGAGTACCAATAAAGTGATATAAAATAATAATGGAAGATAAAAAAACAGCTGAGGATAACAAAGTACAAGAACAGTGTGTCCATTATAATAAACTATCAAATTGCATAAAACAGTACTTATGGGAAACTTGTTGCCATTTTTTGAATTGAATTTTTTTTTCCATTTAGGTAGTCAATGTTCATTAAAAATTCAAGCCAGTAACAAGGAATAGTTTGGAAAAAGTTAACTCCCTGATTAATTTTATTTCACACAATCGTGTGTTAATGAAATCTTCACTATATTCTTAGGTCAGAGTCTTTTGAGGCAGTTAAAAGGGTCTAGATAGGAAATAATTGTTCCAACATTGGCTATGTGTGTCACTAAGCAGCCACATGACATCTTTTATGACCCTTTCCAATATCTCAAAAGACACTGACCAAGAATAAAGATTTTTGGTAGAAGAAAATACTACTCTACCTACTATAAGATAGAGGGGAAAAAATAAAAATGGTACATCACTTACTGCTACATACTTTGGCATTCTCCAGCTGCAAGTATTGTCAGAGCTGACAGAAATAATATGGCCATTATCATTTATTCTGTTTTATGTTTATGCAGGTAATGGATGGCATTCGTCTAAGGGTTCGTGAAAGCACTGCAAATATTCTTCCAGAACACAAGGATGACCAAAGAAAGTTAACACATAATTTCCGCTATTTACCAATGATACATCTTACTGCGATAATTTGTTTTCTCATCAGTATTTCAATAGCAGTTATACTGTTTGAAAGGCAACTACCAACTCCATTGCTAAAAAAGGATGAATTGAGGAAACCTAATAAATTTATAGCAGAAAGAGCTATGGATTATTTAATAAAGCTTACAAACATAGGACCGAGACCAACAGGAAGTTATGAAAATGAAGTGCTTGCTGTTAATTTTTTTGTGGATGAAATAACTGCTACCATGAGAAAAGCAAAGCCAATTCACAGTGTATTGTTAGATGTCCAGAAGGCAAGTGGTGCATTTACATTGACCTTTTTTGATGGAATGACAAATGTATATCGAAATGTCCAGAATGTCATTGTCAAAGTGGGTCCAAATACTGGGTCCCCCCACAGTGTGCTAATAAACTGTCATTTTGATACAGTCTCTGACAGTCCAGGTAAGAAAATTTATACATACACTATATGTTTTATTAAATTCATGTGTAATGTTTTAAAAATAGCTTATGTGTCACACAGTTAATCAACCATTGTGTTAGTATTAATTGATACAGGCCAAATTGGATGTGTATGATAGTCTTGGGAAGAACAAGTGTGGTTGCTGAAGTAGTTATAGTCTTCACTATCCCTTATAGAGAGGTAGATGCAAAAGGAGTGTTTATTATTTGGTCAAACGTGATATTTTTTTCCAAAAAGGGTGAAGTTTTTAATGCAATTTTAATCATTGTTGGATTAAAAATAAATTCAGAGGAGTGCTTATTAAGTTGTTTCAGCATATAGTAATAATGTACATATAAATAAATACAAAGAAGCCAGTTGGTCACTGAGCATTTTCATGTTGATTGATGTATATATATATATATATATATATATATCAATAAACTATCCTTTTAGTTCAACAAACTAATACAGTCAGTCTGCTTTCTGATATATGTCTGTATAACTTTTCTCTTTCATCTTATTCATGTGATCTAGTTCAATTTTCACATATTTCACTTTTTCTTGTAATGTAATGGCATAATGAAATATGTGTGAAACAACTTCCTCTTTCTTGTGCTTCACTGTATGTCACAACTGTCATCACAGCCAGCACTTTGTTGCACCAAGAACAACTCACTCCGTTTCACATTGCTGTGAGTAACCCATATATTGCTGCTGGAGTTTAGAGAGAATCCTTGGAAGGCAGTTTGAAAGGTTTCCAGAAAAATCTCAGAAACAGTATGCTGCTTGCGGAATTTACGTGGAGGATAGAGCGCTCTTCCTATCTCTATTTATCTCTTCAATTGGCAAGTCACTTAGTGCCATCCATGTGATAAATCTGGCATATAGCTGTGTCATAATATGAAGAAAGAGTGGTTTGTTGTAGACAAAACTGTTTGAAACAATGCTAAAAAATGTGTCAAATTAAAAGTTATCGCTTTAAAGGAAAAACATTAAAATTCCTAAATAAAATCACAATACAACCTTCATGAATTATGCTTGTCACTAGTGATTGTCACTTAAAAACTCAGGTTTTTTATGGCCTGATCATATGCAAAGCTATAAGTACTACTCTGGAGCATACTGCTGCCAATGCTTATATCATCTATGAACACTGGCCAAACCTTTCACTTATAAATTGGCATTTCTATTTGAAATTTGGGAGTAACACAACCCAAAACGTTATTTTCACCCTCAAAAAAACTAAATTTGTATTTATTAATAACAGAAACATCATTATCTTTGAAGTTATTTTCATTTTAATTCAGTTTGCTTTTAAAATATTAATGAGTCAATATTCACCTTAAACTTCACTAACGGCTTGTTATAACATGGAACATTTTCAGAAATATTTGTCTTCATCCTCAGTATGGTGGCGACTGATAGCTTTTATTTATTCTTCCCGTTGCCTTAGCATGAGCCTCTAACTTATGCTGTCTGGTGGTTAACTTTATTACATTACTGACTAGCATGATTTCAATATTAATAAAATGATTTAAAATATCTGGTTCTCTCGTACTAAGATATTCAATAAAATTAAAGATAAAATTCTGGTATTTATCGTAAATGTGATGATTGTGACAAATCTTATTTAGGAATGACCAACAGGAACTTGAAAATCAGATTGAAAGAAACATCAAATTCAAATAAATTGATAAATCAGTAGTATCATATCATTTTTGGACAGGCAATTGCAATATTAGAAATGAAATTAAATTATTCAAACCACTGGCAGCCACACTAAAACTAACCACTGGAAAAAGATCTACATTTTAAAAAATTCCAATAGTTTGTTAAATTTTGAAATCCCATCAGGCAACGATGTTAATTTCAGTTGCCACCATGCTGAGGATGAAGATGAAATCTTTGGAAACATTGACATAAGTGAAAAGTGTGAACATTGACTCATTAATATTTTAAACATAACTAATTAAAGTATATTGGCATTATTTTATAAAAACACTAAAATTCACATAATTCAAATAGAAATGTACATTATTGCAAATGCAAAATGCTTACAAAAGATACATAGTCCTCATTAGCATCTGACAAGAAAGGCATAACCACTTTTTGCATAGAAAAACCAACCTAAAGAGAAATTTCTTTCACCTTGCTGTGCATCTAGCAACTTTCCTTTTGCAATTAATAGTACTATGCTTGTAATGTCCTCTTGATTTACTTCAACAGGAATTTTTTGACATTTAGTATCAGTCTACAAACAAAACTAAATGTTAAAGTGGTTTTGTACCAACAATATTCTCTGTATATATTTACAAATTACAGATTTTGTGTTCTCTTAGGACCTTAGCTTCAGTTGCTTACTGAAACACTTAAGGCAAGTTTCAAGGGCTATTGTCCTCATGTTCAATTTTAAATTATTGCTAGAAACAACTCTTAACTGTTTCCTATTTTTATTTGGAGACATCTGCTGGTGTAAAGAATCTGCATATCTGTTGTGCATTTAGGGAGGACTTTATAATAATTTTTCTTCCTTTTAGTTTGTTATTCTACCAAAAATGTGTGCAACATTTTTTCTGTTTGGTTTAATTTAATCTTTCTGAAAATATTCTAGTTTTTAAATTTCTGAAATACATTTGAGTTTGTGGGTTATTTTATAAAAATGAAAGCTTCAGTATAATAGGGCACTACTTTCAGCAGCCTGATGCGTTATTCTGTATAAGATGCCATTAAGCAAAGATGACAAAATCTATAATGGATCAAGAACATGTTTGCACCACATACATAACAGACAAGCTCAGACATTCTAAAGTACAAAAATCAATAAACAGAATATACCTGCAAACTCTAAATGTGTGTAAG
The DNA here is from genome assembly GCA_030762935.1 of Hymenopus coronatus. Classification (NCBI taxonomy): domain Eukaryota; kingdom Metazoa; phylum Arthropoda; class Insecta; order Mantodea; family Hymenopodidae; genus Hymenopus; species Hymenopus coronatus. Next base: position 61,661,521 of record CM060886.1, read on the forward strand.
AAAGGAGAAAGTATTGCAAGTTCAAACATCATCCAGGTTGTGCAATAGGTTTGGCAAAATACTGAACATGACATAATTTTTCCTCCGTATAAGAAGTTCAACTTAAATCCACTAAGTGCAGCATCTTTAAAGGACAAACTTTGTCAAAAAGTGGCATCTAGATCAAGTAACAAACCTGTAGATACAAAATGTACAGAAAAGCAAAATTAAAACTTGGGCCATGGATGAAAGAGTACGTAAAATTATTAAATTCTTGCAAATGCAGCATAACTTTCCATTTGGATAAAAATTATAATGTTAAAACAGGAGAAAGTTAGGAATTTTGTTGTTATGGTATTACATGCCCAGCAGTTTTATCAAATCAACAAATGTCTCCAAACAAATACAGATAATGTAATAAAGTGTTGTTAACTGTTGACTACAACAGAGGATAAGAGCAACAGCCCTTGGAACATTTTCTAAGTGTTCAACAAATAGGAGAAGTTTGACACAAAAATATCTTCTTTCAGGAGCCAGTGATGATGGTGCCAGTTGTGCTATTATGCTGGAAATTCTCTCTGTCATTACACAAATGGATAAACCACTGAAACATAACCTAATTTTGCTATTTAACGGTGCAGAAGAAAATTTAATGCAGGTATGTAAACTTCTCCCCTAGCATTCTTGTAGTTAATTTGAAATGTATTTGCTGTCTTCAAATTATGAGGAGAAACTATTTGATCGACTATTAAATAAACTAGAAATTTCTGAGTTGGACCATTAACTCTGTAACATAACTAAAGATAATTTTATCTGGACATGTTTCAAAACATGTGTGTTTCACTGCTGAAGATGATGTGCATGAGCTTTGAAATATGTTAAAGTAAAATGACGTTTTGGTAATTTTTCCATTGTTATTATTCCAACTCAGTAATTTCTAATTCAAATATGCTTCACAGTATTAACTTTCACACCAATTACATTAAAGAAATATTTTAAGTAGAAAATATTGTGACAGTAACGACTTTTTTTAAATGTGTTCTTAATTTCACTAATCATAATGAGTCATATAAGCACTTAGTGCTTTACTTATCCCTTGAATCTGTTTAGTAGGCATGGTGCTTGCACCCTTAGTTATTTACAGCCTTGTTATGAGGCTTACATATTTCTTTAATGCCAGAGATCTCATTGTCAAGACCACTGATGAGTTTATACAATGGGCTGTCTTTGGCATAAACTTCAGAACTCATAGCTGTTAATGTGTTTTTGTGCAATTTTCCCCCAGTATTTAGCTTGGCTATGGTATAAATTTTAATAGGTGAACTATGTTGTTTTTTACTTTGTGGTTTATGTCCAAAGTGATGCTACTGCTGGTTTTTCTATGTCTCAGAAGTTTTTAAGTCATGTTTGCATGCTTCTATTGTTTTATTTTTCCTTCCATATATATGTATTTTATTTATTTTATTTTTATTTCCTCACAATAGTTTCTGTATATTTTAAATTTGTGGGATGCAGATAATATTGTAAAATTTAATGATATTTTTTAATACTGTGTGTTTTCTGCAGGACTAGGATGAATTATGTGATCTCTTGAATATTTTTTTTTAAGCTTCTGAATGGCTTGAGGATGTTAGGTAAATATGTTTTGAAAGTTGTCTTCTTTATTTCTCTGGGTGAGTTTTGTTGCTATTTTTCTATTCCTATCTACTACCGTCAGTTTCTTGAATACTACAGTTTTGTTGAAATTTTTGTTCTCTGCAATTTTGATTATTTGGGAATATTATATTTGGATTTGCTCTTATGAATGTTAGGTAGTGTATGCAGCAAACTGTTGATTATTGCATATTTCTTACATGTTGTAATGAAGACATTTGCTTTATTATAGTTGTCTATATAGTGTACTTTTTGTAGATTCAAAACTTCTGTTCTTATTCTTTACTATGTACAACATACATACCAGGTGGCCATACAGCATTATATTTCACATGTTCAGATAGTCCTTCTGCAATAAAGAATTTGCCAAATTCAGTGGAGCCATCGGAAGCAAACCGGTCAGTGGCAGGTGAGCAAATAGTGCGAGCGACCTTTGTTGCTTACCTCTTGCATATCAGCGAAAACAGAGAGAGAGAGAGAATCACGTTCTCACAATTTCCAGTCCATGATGTTCAAGAGGCTGAATTCGTTATCTGCTTTCCACTTTAGCTACAGAGCCTTTATTTTTGAGAGAACAGCCTAATTGTTCTGGTCACCAAGGAAAGTATACAAACTGTAAAACAGGCCCTGAGCAAACTTTTTCAAGCAAATGGCTATTCCAAAGCCTTATTAACTGAGCATTCAAAACTGCAGAAGAGAAAACCCCATGTAGCACCACAAGACCAAAGGAAGAGGGAAAGAACTGGAAGACAGCGAGCGGTATTCCTACATACCAGGGATCATGGACAAAAATAGGAAGACTGTGCAAAAAGAAAACATCCGCCTGGTTTTCAGCGTGCCACCAAAACTACATCAGTCCTTGGTACACAATAAAGATATTTTAGCCCCTCTGCAAGTAGCAGGGGTATAAAAAGTTCCCTGTAGCTGTGAGAGGACTTACATAGGTGAAACAGGCCACGCCATGGAAGAATGCAGAAAAGAACATATCTGCCACTGCAAATAAAAGTCAGCCCTCACCTCATATGCAATGGACACCAAACACTCAATCTTATTTGATGAAACAAGGGTGTTGGCTAAGGAATATAGATATCAAACAAGGAAAATTAAGGAGGCCTTAGAAATAGCAAGGCATCCTGAAAATCTAAACCTCGACAACAGTGTATATATCAATAACATCTGGTGCAATTTTGCAGGAAATTGGGAAAATACAAAAGAAGATCATATGGTATGGACGGGCATGTAAAGACTGTTAATGTAGCAGTTCGCTCATTGGCCAATACTAGGAACCAATGAGCAACCAAGAGTGCCAGGAAGGCTGCCCCACGATATGCCATGGACCCGTGATAAAACATAAAATACTGGCTGGTTCTTGTGCCTTGGAGCGGTGGTGTCAGGAGAATAAATCACAATAAGGAATCCTATGGACCTTCTAATATAAAACGTATGTCAACAAGGAGAATACATCACACAGTAGCCCTGAAGAAATGCTAGGTGTGTGTAGTGCCTCGTGTTTGTGTAATTTTCATTTTGCCACTTTAAAAATCTGCTATGTGTATAGTGCATAATGATAACACAGTGAAACACAGGTACTCTTATGTTTGCATAATTTTCATTTGGTAATTTAATAATCTACTATGTGTATAGTGCATAATGATGATAGAGTGAAACAAGAGCTCTCATATTTAAGTAAATTTTGTTAAGATTCTTTAATGTTATGCTATGTATATAGGTATTGCATAATAGTAATAATAATACAGTGTAACACTACATGCTCTCATGTTTATGTAACTTTCATTATGATGCTTTAATAATCTGCTGTATGTATAGTGTGTAATGATAATATAGTGAAACACCAGATGCTTTTGTGTTTAAGTACATTTTGTTATGGTTCTTTAATATTATGCTGTGTGTATATTGCATAATAATAATAATAATAATAATACTCTTGTTTTTGTGTGGCTCATTACATCTCTTTATCTTTTTATTTTTCTCCTCAGAGCAAAGTCACTTATGTCAAATAAGAACAGCATAAACATGATTGCAAAACTTTCTGTGTGCAGATGCTGATAGGTAAAGTAAACATTTGTTATATTTTGTGAGAAGAAAAGTTGGTTACTGTGAGTTGCAAAAGATTCCAACACATTTTCAATCTGTTTATATTGTTCTTGTATATCTTCACAAACAATACATAGTAGTAGAAGCTTTCCTGTAGATTTACTGGCATGTTAAAGAACTTGTGCTGGACAAAATTCCAGCATACTGGTTGTGTTGATATGATCCTGGAAATTGACAGCATCGTTAACAAACAAAATCATTTTTTAAAATAAATAGTAGAAGCCTGGGAATTGCCTCTCGATGGGAGCGATTCCTGTCTCCACTAATAAACATAAGGAGTAGAACAAAGTTTACTTGCAGTAATTCTCTACTGACCTGACTTTCCTTGGAGTTGCCCCATTGAATTCAGCAACTCTCTTAATGTATGAGGGGATATTTACATGCATGAAATATGGTACTGTTGGACCACCTGATACGGTTTTAAAAAGTTGTTATAATTTTGATTCATATGGGGTAGATATTGCTGCATGCATTGGGAAAATTAAACTAGACTTTATTCATCAATTGCTCTGAGTATAACATTTGTTATTTAGTGTGACAACTGTATCCTTTATATTGTGAATTGGCCCAGTTTTCACTGTCACTACACTAATTGATGTAGTTCAATTTTAACTGTGATTTCATTACTTCACACTGTCACTTCTATTATTTGTGTTGGATCAATTTTCCCTGCTACTTCTTTTTTCTTCATGGTGTAGTTGCATAATGAAATATGTGGGAAGCACCTTGCTGGGGAATGAGCACAAGACATTTCTTAATCTCCAGCTGAAGCAGCACTCGCTGTATGTAATGACTGCTGTTCACAATCTCATTTGTAGAACTGCACTCACTAACTGGCTCACTTGCGAGAATGCTTGCTGATATAGCCAATGGAATTTTCCAGAGTTCTAAAGGCACAAGATGGCAGTAGAAAGGAAACTTCCAGAAGATTCTAGTTATCTATCAATAGCATTTCTGGTGTTTTCACTGGGTAAGAGTGCCCTTGTTTCTCCCCATTTCTTTAACTAGTGAAGTTGAAGACAATTTAGATAAGAAGCTTGTTCTATTGGCAGGGCAAAAATATTTAAAGATCAAATACAGCTACCAGACATTCTTATTCATTGCTTTCTTGCATTAGTTTAGCCTCATTCAAATGGATTTTGTAGTTACCCTCGAATTCAATTTTTTTTTTTAAATGATTCATTATGGCTTGGAGTATGTGAAATGATTTCCATGTGTTCCTTCGAAGACTAGACAGTATGTGGCAATCAAATAGCAGAAGTTTTATTAGGAGAACAGTTTATATTGGTTGATCATAATACAAAGTATTGATTTAAAGAATTACTGTTTGCAAATATGGTTATTCTTACTTCTTTAGACTTGTTGCAATTCTTTATATCAAAAAAAGAAACCAAAAGGATCAATATTTGATAGAATAGTTATTGGTGTAAGTACTGGGAATATTAAGGCTGTGTTAATTTTATCAAAATAATGAAATTTTATGGTAAAGATGAATGAGAATTTTCTTCCTTTTTCAAGAACAATTACACAACTTCTAAAATGTCACTGGAACAAAACCACCCTGAATGTTAGTCTTATCTTGAAATATATTGTTCTTCTTAAAATCAGGTACCTATTACATAAGGTCTTGGCGCTACTGAAAATATGACTTCTTATGTTGTTACTCAATTTCTGTTAGAAGAATAATTGCAGTTATTTCCTTTATTCCAGCTAAAAATAATTAATTTTAGCAAATTATTTCTGCTCTTATCTCAACACGAGAGATTTTTGAGTTCTGTCACTATTCTGCCAAGCTAACAATAAAATCTAGAGGTGGCCAGAATTAAATCAGGTTAACTAAACTAGATTTAAAAATAACAATACAAGCAAAGTTATCGAATGAAATCTGTGAACATCAAATGAAATATTTACTCTTCCATGAATAAAGTGTAGCAGATTATATAAATAGTTAGGTACTTTCTTTGTGTTTTTAAAATTGAGTCACAGTTTTGTTAACTATCAGTCATAGCATAGCAAATGAATAAACATCAAATATGGTATTAATTGTTAACCAGTGCTACCAACAGTGAGACTTAGAAAACAATTAACCTCAAAATTAAAATAACTAAAATAAAAACACAATAGACACTTTTTTTTCCAATAAGTTAATTTGTTTAGAAATTGACACTATTTGAATGTGAAAAGTGAAAAATACAGCTCTCAAAATTGGCATTTGAAGAAATCTGCTGAATTTTGGTAATGTTGAGCTAATAGGCTCTTGTAATTACTTTAGAAATGATAAATGGTGGTGTTAATTTATCTGCAGATGTGACTTTGGAAGATGCATTGGAGGACCTGTTATTTTTATTAATTCTAACTCCTGTGTTCCAATGTGAATTATGTTTGAATTATGCTGCTGACTTTGATGATATATCCCATTAATCTCTGTTATGGTTCAGTAATGAAGTGATGCAAGCATAGTATTATGCCACATATTTTCTTGGGTGCTTGGCTCTCTGGTCTTCATTCGGGAGCTTCGCACAATTTCAGAAGCACAACTTTGAGACAGGAAGTGCATTATACACCCTGATATCTAATGGCTTCATTGTTAAGGATATTTTGTGTCTGTAGATCCCAGAGTTCATACACATTCACTATGCTTTGTTTAATAATTCAGTTGGTTTGTGATAAATCAGATAAATCTGTTCACCATAATGGCTGAGGGTCTTAGAAAAAGAAACTTTCTTGAGTGTAAAACTTGAACCCAAGAAAAGGTGCTCACATAGTATAAAGTTAACATCCATGATTGGTCAATATCCAAGGTATTGCTGAATATTACTGGTCAACATCAAATGCACATTGTGTGAATTGATAGCCAACATCAATCATTCCATGACTTAATTTTATTTCAGGCTTCCCATGGATTTATTACAAAACATCAATGGGCAAAAGAAGTAAGAGCATTTATAAACTTGGAAGCCTGTGGTGCAGGAGGCAGAGAAATTCTATTTCAAGCAGGACCCAACCATCCATGGATAATGGAAGTGAGTAACTTGTTCTTCATGTACCAGTCAAATTTAGCTTTTTTAAACTGATTAATTCTTGTATTTATTGCTATTTATATTAAGGTTGTTTGATAAATTCTTGGAATTATCAAAATATCAGCACTACATGGTTCTGACGCAATATTTAGCCATCCTTTGAGTGCACAGTGGCATTTCAGTGCTCTGGGTGGAGAGGTGTGTTGCAGACAACTTATTGTTGTTCCCATGTAAGAAATTTTGAAGATGGGGGGAGGGGAAACTGATATTCAAGCAATGATTAAGTACTTTGTAAAGAAAAGTATGAAAACAAATGAAATTCATGTCAACTTGCTGAACACATTTGAAGACACTGCTCCTTCATGTTCAGCTGTTGCTAAGTGGACTGATGAATTTAAGTATGATCGGGAGAGCACAGAAGGTGGATGGCCAAGAAGTGTCACCACCCCAGAAATGGTTACAAAGGTTCACAAAATGGTCTGATCGCTGACTGAAATTGTGAAAAATTGCTGAAGATGTAACGATGTCATGTGAAAGGGCATCTCACATTTTGACTCAGCAATTGGGCATGAAAAACCTCTCTTCCAGATGGGTGTCAAAACTGTTAACAGAAGATCAAAAACACATCAGAGTGCAAATTTCTGAACAATGTGTAGTTCACTTTAAAAAAAAAAACCCACAAGATTTTTTTACACTGGTTCGTGACCACAGATGGAGTGTGAATCGACTACAATACACCAGAAATGGAATGTAAGCATGTTGATTCTCCTCTTCCAAAGGAAGCAAACACAATACAGTCAGCCACAAAGGTCATAGCATCTATTTTCTGGGATGTGAAAAGGGATTCTGCTGATAGATATACTATGGTAACCTCTTAGACCAACTGTAACAAAAGGTATGCCAAAAAAGACCAGGTTTAACAAGGAAGAAAGTCACCTTCCATTAGGACAATGCATGCCCACACATATGAGTTGCTGCCGTGGCAAGAATACGTGAGCTGAGGTATGATTTGTTGCCCTGATATGGCTCCGACAGATTTCCATCTCTTCCCTAATGTCAAAAGTTTCCTTGGTTGATGAGGATTCTCTTCATATGAAAAACTGATAGCCATAGTTGACGTGTATTTTCCAGCCCTGAAGGAATCTCATTTTCAAGATGTAATAAAGACACTGGAACTTCAATGGCACAAGTGCAGGGAGACTACATTGAAAAATAAAAATAGTTTGATCAGTTATTTTGGGTTTCTTTCTGAGAACTAATCAAACGTTCCTTGTAATTTTACATAAAAAATTGTATCAGAATAATAAGCTCTCTTCCTTTCTCTCTCACGCATAAAAACATTAATATACAAACATATGTGTAAAAGAGAGAAACAGAGTAACATATATATGACTAAAAGTTATAATTTTTATTTGCTGTTGTAAAGTAATGGTGCTAATGTCTGAATGACTTTGTAATGAGGTATGTTGATTATTTACTGTGAAGTTAAATGTCCACTATTTTGACTTAATTTATGTGCAACAATGGATTTTTAATTTCCAGTTTCTTAATACGTAACAACAGTAGCTTAAACCTATAGTGAGTAGAAATAAACTAGGGTATTTTTAACTTGCCCATACTAAGTAGTATAGTAGAGGAAGTATTGTGTTGCACCCAAAAATTTATATCAAGATTTCACGTGTACAATTTTGGGAACTCGCCTCAAAAAGAGTGATTTTAGAGGAGGGAATCATTCATGTGTGAGAGAGAGAGAGAGAGTCTAATAGCTGATATAACTAAAAGTATACCATAATTTCCAAATGCTTCTGATATTAATATTGATAAAATTAAACATAAAACCAAAGAAAATACAGGACAAACATAATATAATAAATAATTGATTCTTCCCAAAATAAATTGCAATCTAATTTATAGCCCAAAATTGTGAGTATGTGCAACAGAGAGAGAAATGAAAAGCTTATGAAATACTAGGCTGTGTATTTTAAGTTCATCTTTCATGGATGTGACACAAAAGGTTATCAATAAAATCCCCATTCCAAACATAAATTTTGATTTTCTCAAAGACTGCTTTTAAGGATTTTGATTAAAATGTGATTTGTTTAATACACTAATATGACAAATAAAATTTATATCATGAATTTTCTGTCAATAGTTATGAATAGGTAACAGATGTTGATGACCTAAAAATCACCTTAAATATATCTGAATCCTCTTAGTTTTATGGGGAAATGATCTAAAATGAATAAAAAATTATGTTAAAGCATAACATAAAAAGCATGATTTTTTTTTGACACCTTCATTTTATTTTTAGGACTAGTTTTGAAATTGCAACTTTATAAAAACAAATTATACCATAATCATTCCAAAACAAAAAGTTCAGAACTAAAACATGAGTACCACAATTTAATATAACATTAGCACAACTTGTAAATCCCTAATTTTATACTGTGGTGCTCTTTATAATTATTGCACTCTAGGATCATTCACAGTTAGCGGTTGAAGATTTTTCATGCATCATTTTATGTTTTGATTTTCTGTATCTGAAAAAGTTATAAACAGTACAATTGCTTTAATTTTCTAATATTTCAATATAAAAGAAAATGTAGTTGTACTACGGTTTAAAAATTGCCTTATACTGCATTGCAGTAAACAACCATGGTCATTTGCAGATTTTCCTTTGTGAAGTTCCCATGCATATGTGTCAACATTCCTGTTCATAGAAAAACTTTGTTCTACATCTATTGATGTGTAGGTGTAAACTTGAAGTTCACAAGATCATTTGGTGAAGATTGGTATTCACATACACTTGTAACAAATTGTTCACCTCGAAGAAGCTTGGAAATTTGGCTCATTTTATTGTGGTCTTCATTTTTTGTAGGACCAGCTTCAGTTTGTTGCACACTGCTTTACCTATCTGCCCTCAGTTTTTCAGTTCTTGCTCCACTTGTTGCACTTTTTGAATAACCACACCATAAACTCTCCTTGTTTTTCTATATAATTTATTGTTACAGTAAGATTCGCAAAATTGCTTTTGATGTATGCCAGGGACCCTTGTAAATCGGGTTTGCCTAGTATACCTTGGCAGATTCTTATTGCAGCTGAAACTTCTTCAAAACTGTTGTTTGCAGAGATGACCACATTGAAGTTGTCACTGTAGTGGATAGCTGCATTTACCCATGTTCCCCATCTTATTAATATAGACTGAGGTGGCAGGTGTAGGTCTAGAGCTTCTGTACGAAGAACTGTTGAACTCTTGAAGAAACTTTGAGAAACACTTTCATTATATTCGAAACAAGTTTATCCACTTCCAGGAAATTTCACTTCTTTTTGATACCCTGGATAAGGCATGAGCCAGACATGTAATGTATTTCATTTTGGTGTAAAATGTCAATATTGCTTTTGCTGTCTTCACTATGTAAGGTGCAGCATCGGTAACAAAAAGCAGAATGTTGTCATACTGGACACCATAGGGATATAACAAATGCATGCTTTAATTGAACAATTTACAAATTAATAAAAAAAAGAATTTGATAGGAAGAGTCAGACTGAAAAATTCAATGCCATAGCCGGGATTTGAACCATGGATCTCCCTACCATGGCAACATGCCAGCATAGCATGATAGCTCAAATGGTAGAGCAACTGGCTAGAGGCCGTGGTTCAAATCTTGGCTGTGGCATTGAATTTTTCAGTCTGACTCTCCTGCCCTACATACGGCTTGTGTGAAAAAACAATTAAACCAAAAGAATTTGAGTCAGTTTTTGTAACACAAACATCACTTATTTTTACTTACTGGGACCTGTTTCGGAAACACTTGTTCCCATTTTCAACCCTTAATTCCGACTAAAACTTGCTTTGTTGGCATCAACGATGGGGATGGTGGTGTATCACTTGTTGGGGCATCTGTTACTGGATCTATGAACTTCCAAAAGTTACTGTATGGTGGTAAATCAAAATTCATGATATAGCTCTTTTTCTTCATGATGTAGATCTTCTCCCAGACATGTTATTGTGTGAGTTTATGCGTTAGTTTTAACAGTTTTATATTCGGTGTGATTTCTGTCCTGATGTCCAGAAATGAGAGGCAACTGCTGATTTTTCTGTTTGCTTGCATTTTAGGTTTCTCATGTGTTACTTTAATTTGGTCTCCAAACTTCTCTTTCTCCTTCCTATATACATGGGCAGTCCAGAAAGTAACTTCCGTTTGGAAATAAAAGTTAAACAAGTTGAGATATAACAATTTTATTATTATATATGAAAAATACAAAAATTTTTCTATTTTTCTACATGTTCTCTGAACAAATTCAAGCACTTGTCATACCTTTTAACAGTCTTTGAAATACCCTCTGCATAAAACTCTGCCGCCTGTGAACATAGCCAACCTGTCATGGCATGATGAAGCTCTTCGTCATTGCCGAAACGCTGAGATGCAAGCCACTGTTTCATGTATGGGAACAGATGAAAATCACTGGGAGCTAAGTCCGGACTGTAGGGGGGATGGTCAAAAACATCCCATTTAAAACTGGCCAAAAGTTCATTTGTTCTTCGAGCTGTGTGCGGGCGAGCGTTGTCATGCAGAAACACAACACCAGATGACAGAAGACCACGATGCTTGTTTTGGATTGCCCTTCTTAGTCTTTTCAATGTTTCACAGTAGGCTTCAGAATTGACAGTCGTGCCACGTACCATAAATTCAACGAGTAAGATGCCCTTAGCATCCCAAAAAACTGTAGCCATGACTTTCCTCGCAGACAAAGTTTGACAGGCTTTCTTTGGCTTGCTTGGAGAAGCAGTATGTCCCCATTGCAATGACTGCCGTTTTGTCTCAACATTCACATAGGCCACCCAAGTTTCATCGCCAGTAACAATTTTGTTCAAAAATGCTTCTCCTTCAGTGGCATTCCGAGAAGGAAAGTTGATGGCAGAACTCATTCTTTTGGTTTTGTGGTCGTCAGTCAGCAGTTTTGGCACCCAACGAGCACAAAGCTTGCGATAGCCTAGGTGTTTGATCACTATCTCGTGCAAAAGACTCCGAGAAATTTCGGGAAAATGATCGGAAAGTTATCGTGAACCGACGGTTCTCACAATTTTTTCCATCCACTTTGACCACCAGGTCATCATTGACAAGAGTAGGCCTACCACTCCTGTATTCTTCATGAATGTTAGTTCTTCCATTTTTAAAAAATCGTACCCATTGACGGACAACACCTTCACTCATAATGTTAGGACCATATACTGCATACATTTCACGATGAATTTCGGTTGCTGAGTGATGTTTTGCCGAAAGAAATCTTATAACACCACGCACCTCACACTTGGCAGGATTTTCTATTGTGGCACTCATGTTTTGAGGTTATATCTCTCAAACACGCGACAGTGCAATGCTCTTCCGTAGACAGCTAGAAGCATACTGACCACTGTGCACACTGATGTGTAGAAAACGGCACTATCCCCACCACTTCCTGCGCTACGCACAAATGGAGGTTTCTTTCTGGACCGCCCTCGTATACTAGATTACAGTCAGCATTTAATTTCATAAATTCCTGGTTTTTTGTGTGCAGGGATAGGATCTTTTAAATTTTTGCAGAGCAGTTTCTGAATGCTTTAGTTTTTTTTTTCAGGGCTAAGGTGATGTTATCATTCCTGAAGATTTTCAGAAGTTTGTTGTGTGCCCAAGGACGATAGGTGAATTTTCTGTACTGTGATTGGTCATGGAGGTTCTGTAGGGTGGTTGTGTGTCTTATGCCGTCAGTTTTTTGTATTTGTGTATTCGCTTGCCTACTGCACTTTTTTGGAAGCCATTGTTGGTAGCTATTTGGAGTATGTGTTGGTATTCTTTTTGGTATTCACTATTCTCCATGGGAATGTGTACTAATCAAAACATTAAAATGTTCAGGACTACATATTTGTGTGTTGTGGGGTTGTAGCTATGAAACTTAATGTTGTTATCTGTATTTGTGTATTTTATATCTATTCCAAATATCAGGTTATGTTTTTCTGTTCTTATTATTTTGATGTCAAGGAATGGTAGGACTCCTTCCTCTTCTGTCTCTAGTGAACTGAATAGATTTGTTTTGTAATTTGAAGAGTTTGGGTGCATCGTTTGAGTTTTTCCGGAACTATGACGATGATGTCATCTACATACTTATATCATTTTTTGTATATATGTGGCAATGCCTCAGTGACATGTGTTTCAAAATTACTCATGTATAAGTTGGCTAGGAATGATGATAGAAGATTCCCCATTGCTAGCCCTGTTGTTTGTTGGTAACATTTATTTTTGAATGTGAAATAGTTCTGCTACACATAAATTGGTTAGCTAATTTACAAATTGTTGAACTTCTCCAAGAAGTCTTTAGAAGAAATATCTTTCTAGGATCATCCTTCTCGAGTGTTCCCCCAATTATATTTGCAACATAGCAATCTTTAGTAGTTTCATCAAATACTGGCTTATCTCCAAAATTATTCTTTATTCTTGACATTGTTTTCATATCATTGACTTAAATGGTTCTTATGTAGTGTGGATTCATCTGGAATGCTATGGCCAGTATACCGCTCTATAACATCTCACAACTTTGGTTGCTTAATTTTTTCAATGGAATGTTCATACTAACCATCACTTCACAGAGTTCTTTAAAAAATACAGGGATTTACTGGATGGAAGGTTAGAAATTTGCCCTAGAAGAACCTAAGAACATGTTTTGTTTTTAGGATTCATTACAGCTTTTGTATGTTTTTATGTTCAATGTGCTGCTGTAAAACAAAGCATTTTTCCGCACTTTCTTCAATGTTGCACAATTTATAAAAGATAATGCTTTCATCTGTTGTAAATACATATTTCCCAAACTCATTTACTAGCTAGCGTAAAAACACCCTTTTTTCAGTTTTAGTTTCGGCATTTTACTGTATTGGATTACTTTATTAGAAAAATATATCTATACTGTAGTTAAACTTCTCCACGGCAAGATATAGTTGACTGTACATGACTTTGACTCCATTGTCATCTGTCACTAGTATTTCTGAGAATTTTCATAAAGAATGGTATAAACACACTTAATACATCACTCAGTGTTAGTTTCCCAGCATGAAGTTGGTGAATTTAGCATTGCTAGCACATGAACTCGGGTGTTCTCTTAGAACTAGTATGCCTTGAAGATATGTTGGAACTTGAGCACTGATCTTTCTCAGAATAATGCTGGTGCTGATGCAAGCACACACCTTCAAGAGATATTCTCCTGGGAGGAATGGAGTTTGTATAACAAGGTCAGTGAGTCTTTGTCCTCAGCTGTTGTGATCTCTGAAACATCCATGTCACTCTTATGCTAAGTTTAATCTTGTAATCGTATATAAGAACTGAGGTAGAAGATTGGTTATGTTTCCTGGAAATGCAAGTTAAAACTGCTTTTATATAATACTGGTACTGCTTGTTGCTTTTTTTTGGCTATGAAAAATATTATTTATTTAAATTTGAAATATACAATCCAAAAGTAGGAAAATTGATAAATAACATGAAGTAATGACTTTTCAAGTGGAATGGGAGAAAAATGCATATTTATACCATCTTATCTGAAAAACACAAAGATTGCATATCATCAACATGCACCCCGTAGTTATGGTTGTCCTTTTTTGAATAAGTTTTGCAGATATTATATCTATTATTAAATCATCTCTTAAAAGATACTAAACCAAAAACTCAACAATCATAGATTGATAATATGAATTGCCAATAACATTTATACCAGGAAGACAAAGAAAAATTTGGAAACTATTATGTGGTTTTTCTTTCCTTACCCCACATATCAACAGCATGACATGCTTATTTTCCGCTCTTATTGGCTGGTGGAACTATAACTGGGTACCATGACTAATAAGCTCCATGTACCACCGTCAAAATAGTTCCGTACTTAAAATAATGATTTATTCTGCACATTCAAAGTACTTAATTCAAATTAATTTTCTTTTGAGCACCATCCAAAAAATTTGTGTATGGAAGCAATGACACATCTGTAGATTATTATTCTAAGATAGGGAATGTTTCCTCTCTTATTTATACTCGAGTGTCTGTAACAACAGCACATGCGTCATTACCCCACGTGTTCACTAACTAGCTGAGTGGAGCTTCAACTATTAGTCAGTGAAAATGTGTGAGCTTTTCATATTCCATGAGCAAATCTTGTATAATGGTAGATCCAACTCGAGCATCATAAGGGGAAACCTTACATAGTGGCAAGAAACAAATAATAGTACATGTTATTAATGTACTCTCGGAAAGAAACCCTTCTAAGATAAAAGAAGTTCACTTTGGAGCTTACAGGTGTTAGCATTAGCAGAGTCAGAAAATCTTGACAAGAAATAAAAAGACAGGCAAGCTAAGAATTCCAGGGAAGAAAAGGAAAACTCATTGATGACTGATGAGTTTGTGAAAAGTGTTGTGCATATCTTTGTGTTTCAACAGTAGTTTTGTGATGGACAATGACCCATACCACAGTGTTCATGTAGAAAGGAAACCAAATAATTCTTGGAAAAAATAGGATATCATTAATTGGCTGAACACAAAAAAATGAAATTGTGGACAGATCACTTGTAAATTAGAACTGCTCCAAATAGTGCAAAAATACACGAATGGCTGTAATAAATATGTAGTTGACGAATCAGCTTCTGTCCATGAAGTTCTTAGACTTCTTCCATATCACTGGTTTTGAACTCATTTGGAGTCAAATTAAGGGCTTCGTGGGAAGAAGTAACACCACATTCAAACAGCCATAGTTTAGGGTTCTGCTTAGTACAGCATTTTCGCATATTGACGATAACAATTGGAAAGGAGCAAATACATATTTGGTCAAGGAGGAACATAAAAAATGAGAACTGGCTGGCAATATGGATAATATTATTGAGAGCATTGTCATTAATCTTGCTGAAAGTTTATCTGACAGTGAAATTGACTTTGCAGAATCAGATTAAATATGGAAGGGGTTACTCCATTACCGGATACTCCGTAATTGTGAGTTAAATATCTTAATACATCTATTGCATGCTCCAACACTTTATTTGTAGGAGTCATGCATGTTTTTTCTGTTTGTATTTATTCATCTGTTCTCTCCATGTGCAATATAAACCACATTTACAGCAGGAACAATCTCAGCCAATCAGCTAGAACAAATCACATATGGATACATTTAGATGTGTTTACATGCTGGGTAAGCTTATAAAAACCAAGATTTAAGATGAAAGAACGCTTGAGGACCAAGAATATAGATAAGCTGTAGAAGCATACCACTTTTGGTCTGAAAATCATAGCATAAAGGAAAAAATAAGTTGATAGAATATGCAAAGAAACCTTTGGAATTGCAAATTAGGAGAACATCTTCATTATCAAGATACAAGATACTTTTATGAATTTTGAAGTTCCTGCCATGAAGTTCCTACTGACAAGTAGGGTAGATTGTAGCACAACACCAAGCTAGACAATATAGAATACAACAAAATCATGGAAATCATACACAAAAATGGCTTCACCAAAGAGACAGTAGACAAAGGATAAAAAATCCAAAAAGAAGAAAGAAATTAAGGAAATCGTAGTAAGAGACAAAAAAAATTTAAAAATTCACCTTCCACCCACGAGCCTTTCAAAATTTGCGAAAATAGTTAAACAATAAGGCATAACCTTAGCCCCAGTAATTAAGCATTGCTTAATAAACCTTCTCAGGACAGATATAAAGGACAAAATTCCAACAGATAAAACCCCAGTGAATTATGACATTAGCTGTGAAGACTATGTTGTACGTATGGAAGACAATGGTTTTAAAGAGCATGTGAGAAACATGAGTTATAAACAAACCAAGAAATCAACATTAGCAGAGCATTTTTGGTTCACAAATTGTCAGTTGAAAGAGCAACCCAAATGGTTAAAAATCCTTAGGAAAAGCAGTAGAACTCTCCATTTGGGAAAAATTATACATCTATAAAAATAAACACAACCTGTTGAACTTTGAAATCTTGGGTGAAAACAATTTCATTGTACAGTACTTGCAGCCAGGAAAATGCTATCCATCAGTCACAGGAGCTAACACAGCTGTGAACTCAGGTTGAAAATGGAGTTCTGATTATATTTAGTGAAGCTAGAGTAATAATCATCCCAGTTTGTGCATATGACTACTATTACTGTTCTTATATCCTATTGATTCTTAATTTACTGAGAATCATTTTCATTCTTCAGCATTTTTTGTACAGAAAGAGATTTGGATTAGTATAATTAATGCAATAAATTAAAATGTCCTAACAACATCTACAAACCTTAGTAAGTCATAGTGATATTAAAGAAACACAATATACAAGACTATTGACAAGCATGTTTATTAGGATCTAATTTTGTCTTCAAAATTATACAAGAAAATAGATCAAATATAGAGGACTAGCAATAGTAATGTCTACCAAAAAGTTAGTGATGTTAGTGTTCCAGGTGCAGATATTTATAGTGTCTTCTGTAGGTTTACTTTCTCTATTGTAAGCATACAATGTACATAATATGTGGAGAAGGTATTGTATTCCACCCAAAAATTTGATGTTGAGATTTCACAAGAAGTACATATTTTGAGGTTCCCTGGATCCAAAGAAAAGCATTTTTAGAAAAAGGTCTGTGAGTGTATGTGGAGCTGTGGACACAAAAAATGAGTCTTCCCCAGATTCTTTGTGCCAATCTAAGGGCCTTGTGTATCTACGTAAAAGCTATGTTCACAATGCACATTAAAGAACTGTAATGGTTAACTTACGAGTACTGAAAGCACATTGAGGAACAACGCTAATATGGCCAAAAGGTTAAGAAGGCCTTGCTTCCACTCATAAGCTCCTAGGTTAAAATCCTGCACTGCTTGTCATTTTTTTATGTTTGTTAATTTTATGACTAGATATGTAGAACATAATATTGCATTTGACAGTTAAAGTTATGGGCCTATTTATTTACACAAAAACATACTTCTCAAACACACATGTTAAATAACTTGAAAAAAAATTGTAAATAAACTATCATCTTCTAAAACTAAAACGTAAAAGATAAACATAATTAATTTCAGGTGTATTGACCCTCAGCCCATAACTACCCTCAATCTTCGGGGCATAGAAAAAATTAAATGTCTGCAGTAATATGGACAAGAAGCAAGTTACAAAACTTCTTGAATTTGTGCCCAGAAGCCATCTTTTGTCCTTCGCCTATCTAAGGTAAATTGGAGCAAAGCTCCCTTTTTACCTCAATAGAGTTCATATAGGGCTCAAATCTGGTGAACTTTGTTATCCTGCCTCTCAGGAAACCAATTTAAAACATTTTGAAATGTGTGGATAGAATGATTATCTTTTACAAATTCAACAATTCTGTTAAGACATCTTATCCTCACAGAGAGAATCAAAATATTATCTTGTATTACTGTGTACTACACACTGTACAGTGTATCGTCAAGCTGTCACAGCACACCCTTCATATCCAGCCCCAACACAATACAGGTACACATAATGGAATTGTGAAATCACATATTTTACATCGCATCGGGACCCCTTTGGGCAATAGACAATCACCTTTCCCTTGCGTGTGGAAGAAAATGTCTCCTCACCTGAGAATATCACATTATTTATTCCAGTTGCAGTTGGCATTTTCCTGTTGGACCATTTGTAGGGTGTGTTGATTATATTTAAAAAATAAGTTCCTTCCTCCCAAAAAATCAAATTTGTCCAACTGCTCACAACTGTAATAGGATGATGTACACGAAGCGCTGTGCTGTGTAGAACTTAAATGAATTTGGCATTCCAGACATTACTTTTTTTTTTTTTTTTTTTGTTTTGTTTTGTGTACATGTGTGTCAAAAACTAAAAGCCTATTAAATACAAAACTTTGATAACAAGTTCAACATTTCCCAAGGATACAACTCAAACATTTTCAAGAAAATATCCCCACTCTAAACTACCCTGCACATGAAATGTTTTTCAAAAGTTTTGAGCTTTTAAAAATGTATTTATCAGTTGTGATTAAATATTATATAGGTATTTAAGATATTTTTCTGCTAAATGAAATGCACATCTTGAATTTTCTGGGAATAGCCTCTGAAGTGTTGTTCATTCTGGATGACATTTGCATAACTGTAAACCATAAGAGATAGAGAAAAATGTACAAAAAATGTAATTCTTATTAAAAACATAATGTATATCAAAAAGTGTTTCTGAATTTGTAGTTATTTTTTAATTTCAAAATACTTATTCAATTCAATATTTACATTTTCTTGTTCCTGATCAATCAAAGAAAACAAAAAGTCAATGCATCACATAGCAACCAACTCATGATTTTATGTATACACACATTTCCTGTTAATAGCAATAAAAATGAAACTATGATGGTGATATATTGTGATTTAATAAACACTGAGGTGCAACTTGGCTGATGGTGTAAAATGTTTGTGATTGACATTGTCTCATTATAGTGATATAATAGTGTATATGTATATATGTCTGATTTCAGACTTACTCGCAAAGTGTTCCGTATCCGTATGCATCATCTCTAGCCCAAGAAATATTTCAAAGTGGAGTGATTCCAGGTGATACTGATTTCAGAATATTTCGAGATTTTGGACAAGTTTCTGGTATGATTAATGAGTTTCAGATCCTGTGTTGAATAATTACTAATAATAGAATGTTATTAAATAAGTTAATTGGTATTGTTTATTTTTAGGACTTGATTTTGCATGGTCAAAAAATGGCTATGTTTATCATACCAAGTTAGACAATGTGCACCAGATTCCATTAGGAACTTTGCAAAGAACGGGAGAAAATATTCTGGCACTCTCTGTTGCTATGGCAAATAATGACAAGTTAGCCAATACTGCAAAATATGCATCTGGTAATTTGGTCTTCTTTGATTTCTTGGGTGCCATTGTGCTCAGATGGCCTGAACTCACAGGCTTTTTCATAAATATGTGTGGAGTAGCCTTATCAGTATACTCCATATTCAGAAACCTGAAGACAGCTAGTGAACAAGGTGAGTTTCAGCTGATACATCTTTTGTATTCTATTTTTACTTTCTCTAGAATGCATGTATAATGTACTTGATGGATAGAGAAGGTATTGTATTCTACCCAAAAATTTGATGTCGAGATTTCATCAGAAATATATGTTTTGGAGTCCCCTGAGTCCAAAAAAAAGCATTTTTAGAAAAAGGTCCTTTTATGAGTCTGTCCATCTGTCTGTGAACAGCATAGTTTGAAAACAAACAGACTGTTTAATACCAAACTTGGTGTTTGAGTTTAGTATCTTCCAAGGATGCGACACAAAGATTTTCAAGAAAATCCCCCCCCACCACAAACTGCCATTTACATGGAAAACTTCAAAAATTTTGATTTTCTTAAAAATGCCTTGAACGATTTTGATTAAAATCCTGTATATTAAAGATATTCACATCCCATATAAAATGTATATCTTGAATTTTCTGGGAATAGACTCTGAAGATACCTTTATTCTGGATGAAGTTTGCCAACTTTTGCTTAACTGCTAAACCATAAGCGATAGACAAAAATTTACTATGCAAAGAATGTAGATCTTGTCAAAACACACAATTTATGTTGTTTATGTTGTGGAGGTAACCATTTCCAAGATATTACTTGTTATTGGTTTCAATTGTGAAGGACTTACACTTTTCTCAGACAGGAAGAGTCCATTTTTCTTTTGTTCTATTCCTGGCCAAGCAAAGAAGTGATTTGCAATGACAATTTAATAACAATAACTTTTAAAACATGTGACTATCACTTTAGCCAAGTGCTCTACTTATAAGGAACCAAGTAATAAGAACATACTGCTAATGTTTATCTCGATTAGCAATGTGTAGAAAGCAGAATAATCTTTTGTAGGAAGTTTGTAGAGCAGTTAAAGTCATGTAAATGTAACACATCAGATTTTTAATTTCTCTTGATATACTATGTACATAGTGTATAGAGAAGGTATTGTATTGCACCCAAAAATTTGTTACCGAGATTTCACCGGAAATATATGTTTTTGGGACCCCCTGAATCTGAAAAAAGCATTTTTAGGAAAATGCCCATTTGTGTGTCTGTCAGTTTGTCTGTGTTTGTGTGTCTGTGGGAAGCATAGCTCAAAAAACAAGAAGTCTGTTAAATACCAAAATTGGTATTTAAGTTTAATCTCTTCCAAGGATGTGACACAAAGATTTTCAAGAAAATCCCCTTACCTTAACATGGAAAAATTTTCAAAAATAATGATTTTCCCAAAAAAGGCTCTAATGATTTTGATTAAAATAGCTTAGGTTTAAGATATTTTTATGACAAACGAAATGTATATCTTGAATTTTCTGGGAATAGCCTCTGAAGATATCTTTATTCTGGATGAACTTTGCATAACTGATAAATTGTAAGAGATAGTAAAAAATTACCTAATAGGAAATGTAGAGCTCTTTAAAACACACAATTTATCTTATATACATTTCTTTCGTTGAGTTGACCGTTTTTTAGATATTCCTTATTATTGGTATCAGTATTAAAGTACTTATCCTTTTTTCATGGGAATTTTTCAACTCCTGGTCATACAATATATAATCACATAGCATCCAGCATTTAAGGATACGATTGTTGCTTTAGCATAGTGTATTCCCTTATTTCCCTTCTATTTTCAAGGAAGCAAGTATTAAGACCATTTCTGCTAAGTTTTTCTCATATAATATGAAGTACAGAGAAGAATAAGCTGTTTAACAACAATAATTTGTTGGCGAGATGTAGAGAAAGTCATGTGAATGGAACACATCAGGTCTATTATGACATTATGTCAGCATTTAAATCTATTAAATATCTTTTGATATTAAACTTAATACACACACACACACACACACACACACACATTGAATATTATGTACCCCATTACACGGTCTCTGACTATAAACCATTATATTCTATTTCCACAATTATTCTTTTGCAGCATTGAAATGTGGTGGAATGCGATGGCAGGAGGAACTGGAGAACCCAGAGAAAACCCGCCTCATACTGTGTTGTCCACCACAAATCTCACATGCGGTCGCTTGGGATCGAACCCGGTCCATCTAGGTGAGAGGCAAGTGGTCGAACCACTCGGCCAAGGTGCTGCCCACTCATGGCTATTCAAACCATTTCTTTTGTGACGTCTTTGGAAGGGAAATGAAAGCAAAATTAGGAAGTAGAGGAAGATCAGTATATGTAACAAAATAATTTTGGCAATGAAGGGTTAAAGGACTTCGCAGGTGTCACCTCTCAGACTTATAGAGCATCAACAAGGAAACTGAGGAGTCATGGTATTGAACTTTTGCAGTCTGATTAAAGTTTCCAGAAAGTAAATTGCTAAATAAGTTTATTTAACCCATAATTCGCTGGTATTGGGAAGAGTGGTGGGGTATAATTGCTAAAATCTGATGTGTTGCATTCATATGACTTTCTCTACCTGTTCTGCAGAAAGAATATTCTTACAAAAGATTATTTTTCTACCTACATCATGCTAAACGAGATAAACACTAACAGAACGGGTCTTATTACTTAATTTCTTAATAACCAGAAGGGAGACAAGGGAATACACCAGGCTAAAGTGATATCAAATGTCTTTGAAGCTGGTCAATATGTGAACAATTCAAGTTCAGTTGGTCGCAGGTTCAAACCTGGCGGAGGACGATGGATTTTTTCAGGCGTAAAAATCCTTAGCATGGCTTCCTTCGGAAGGGAAGTAAAGCCGTGGGCCCCGTTTCATAGATTTACGGCACATAAAAGAACCTCAAGCCTGATAGAGAGGCCTCTGAGCATAATTAAGCGGTCTTTCATGCCCAGTATAGAATGGGAAGCTGAGAACCACAGCAGTTAAAGAGCATCCATAAATAAAACAACATTTCATTTCAAGTTTGGTTCACTTTCCATTTTCAGAAAAATAAGAAGATGAAAAGCAAGATGGCTCTGTTTGAGAATAATATTAGTTTAAAATTGAAACCAATAACAAGAAATATCTCGGAAACAGTTAACTCTGCAACAAAAGTATATATTACACAATTCTGTGTTTTAACAAAATCTACACTTTTTATATATAAGTTTTGTCTATCTGCTATGGTAATGCAAAATTCATCCAGAATGAACAGGTCTTCAGAAGCTATTCCCATAAAATTCAGGATATATATTTTATTTCTGTTGTAAATAGCTTTAATGTACAGTATTTTAATCCAAATTGTTAGTGCCATTTTGAGAAAACAAAATTTTCAAAAGATTTTCCATGTAAAGGCTGGTCGGAGGGTGTGGGATTTTCTTTAAAATCTTTGTATCGCATTCCTTGAAAGATACCAAACTTAAATACCAAGTTTTGTATTAAATAATCTTTTATATTTTGAGCTATGCTGTTCACACATATACATAAACACAGACCCTTTTCTAAAAATCCTTTATTTGGACTTAGAGGACTGCAAAACATATATTTCCTGTGATATCTCTATATCAAATTTTTGGGTGGAATACAACACCTTCTCTATACACTTTGTATATAGTATGTGTAGATAAAGTAAAAATTTAATTTTTCAATAAACAATTTCAGGCATATATCACTAATAGCTATTTCACATTTCAGTAACTTTGACTCCAAGGTTTAGGTTAAATGTGATTATAATTGAAAGCCATATACCACCAGGATTGGACAGTTCTTTGCTTGAATATTAGGATAGAATGTGTAGAATGCAACTTTTGATCATATACCCATTTCCCCAGGCAGTGGCGAATTGTAATGCTTTTAGTGAAATTGTAGTGCATTCTTGATTTTAACATGATATAAATGAAAAGTAAATAATAAATAGTTTCTGAGAGAAAAAATATTTAAGAGGTTTCTATACATTTGTGGAAAATAATATGACAGTTATGCCTTTCATTGTAATTTTTTTCTCCCTGTAATTTTCATACCTGATTTTCTCACATCAAAAATTGTAATTACATATCATATACTAACCTGCATGGCTTTTCTTTCTTCTTTCTTTCTCTGTTAATTTTCCTTGTATGTAGGACTTACACCCATCAGGTTTAAGTCCTACATGCATACATGGCTTTTTATTAGGTAATTCATGTGAAAATGTAGCTACTTAAATTTTACTAAAGTAAGAAAAACAAGCAAGTGGTAATAGAAAATTGTTTGCACTAGACAACTATTTGGATATGCTTTTTTGATTACCTACTGCTTTATTATTAATAAATGATGGATCCAGGGGAAAAACATGACCTGTGCTGTTTTTGTCAATTTTGAAATATTGATGCTATCTTTTAGAGCATAGGATGTACTTTCATTGGAAGTATTTACAGTGGGGAAATACTCATTCAGTTAAGAGATATTGGCCAATGGGAAAAACATGTCCTGATCACACACAAACAAGGCAGAAATTTGACAAGTCCATGGTGGATTAAAATAATCATGCTACATCTGGTTTTAAAAAAAGTATTAAGCCTGATTTGTCCACGTTTACAATAATGCAATAAAATAATTAGGTCTTTATTGTCAGTCATTTTTGTCGTCAAGATGTTTAATCTTGCACTGTATTTCCAAGGTGCATTATTTTCATGTAATTTTATAATGTTTTAAAGCAGGATAAATTTGAAACAGTAATGTCATCAGAAGAAAACAGAGTAAAGATGAATTTTACAAAAAAGAGAAAGAAGTATGGGTGGTTAAAGGATGTGGCAAAGAAATTAAAACTAAAGCCATGAAACTGGACCACCATGTAATTGCAAACGCAAATGTTTTGATCTTATCCCTGAGAGAAATAGAAGACAAATAATTCAGTATATGAATGATATGAAATCTTAAGATGAAATTAATTTATTTCTTGGCAGTCTTGTGTCGATCATCCCTATTCAGCGTTGGAGATCGCGTAAAAATGAAGGTGAAGCAAATTCCAGAGATGTCACATATAATTAAAGAGTTTGACTCATTCCTGAAAATAATGACTTCAAAGAACATGTTGAGATGGAAATTGTTGTCTGCAAGAAGGCACTTATTTATGGTATAAGCACAGGCAAAAGTTACATTTTATCTTTGATGAAAAATATAGGCACACCCACAAAGGATAGAAGAGGCAAGCACTTGAACAGATAAGTAAAATGATGGAGGCTGTACATGACCACTTAAATCATCAAGGCAGAGAGAGTCACTATAGTCTAAAGATTCTCTTAAAACATACCTTCCTGGAGAGTTTAATGTTTCCAAGATGTATAATTAAAGAGAAGCATCCTGGATTGAATATTAGCTACAAAAGTTACTGTACTATTTTTAACAATCACTTTAATATTAGTTTTGGCTATCCCTGAACTGATACATGCAGTTCCTGTGCTGTGCAGTCAGTAAGAAGTCACTTGTAACTGAAATTTAGGAAGGGAAGATGACAGATGAAGAGAAAGAAAAGAAGCAATCAGAATTAGAGCAACTTGAACTGTAATTTACACTGCACTGAAAAAAAGCAGAAGAAGATTATCTCAGGAAAAAAAAGCTAAGAAGCGTAGCTGCAAGTCTACTACAAAAGAATCTATTACAATGGATTTTTGAAAGAATTTTCATTGTTCCAACATAGCCACTGACAATGTCTGCTACAAGAAGCAACTTTCTGTTTATGCATTTAACATTCATGTCTTATTAACTGGAAACAGCATTGGACGCAAAGGAAGTGATGAAGTTGTTCATTTAGACATCACTTCGTCTACAACTACCTAGAAACAGAAGTTAACTGGAAATATTCTGTGACTCCTGCGGAGTACAGAATAAAAATGCTACAGTTATACGATTCTTCTGTCATGTGGTGCACAAGGAGAAGAAACTGAATTCTGTTAAAGTAACCTTTCCCATTTGTGGGCACTCAATACCTTGAGTGCGATAAGGATACAGGACATAAATTCGAAGACTAGAGCTGAAGTTTCTCACAATTGGATAGAAATAGTAAGACAATCAAGAGTGAAACCTATGTCGTTTGAAGTTGTGGAGGTGGAGCAGAATATGATCAACAACTGGACTCTATATCTGGATAAATAGTACAAGAAAAACTACCATTTAGAAGTCTGGGAGCTAAAGGTAAAGTACAGTGATCTCAACAGCAGCAATACAGCTACCAGAGAGAAAGGTTCAACTACAGCGCACAGCAGAAGGGGAGTTCTACCTGCCTGATTAGGTATACAAAGGTAGGAAAGTTAAGTAAAATAGAAGTTAATAATAGTAGGTCTACAAAGTCCATGCATTGCATCGACAATTATCCCAGTTGGTTCTCATGTTATGACTTGATTTCTAATTTATATATTATTAAATTATTAATAAGAATATTCTCTCTGACAGAGTTTCAAGGTGTACCCATTGAGAAATATCGAGATTTACAACATATGAAGAAGTTCTACAGCAGAGAAAATGCTGAATACTTTACATCACTTCTCTTTTCATGCTAAATAACAGCTGTATTAATAGGTTGTAAAAGTGTTGGATAAAACTTATTTCATTTCTAAGCACATGTTAAAATTATATTATTATATTTTAATACACAAACTGTTACCAAAATGTTTATAAAAAATATGCATATGCATATGTTTGTGTGAAAGAATGTGACATCCTGGATTTGACAAGTTTTTCCATTTGAAAATTGATAGCTACTTCTGTATTTCCTTATTTGGTTCATTTGTAAGTACTATTTCATTCCTGTTTTTAATATATGAATACAAATATATTGAAGAAGCACATTTCATGTACTGTATAACGTGTACAGTCCCATATATAATATTGCTGAGTCTTGAAAATTTAAAATTCATTAACTGAACATTTTTAGTTTTGTTGCTTGTCATGTTTTTCCCTTGGGCCCTTCTAATACAAACAAAATACATTGTAATATATGTATTATATATATTCTGTTGTGCTTGATGATGGTTACCTATTAATAAGTAGAACTTTTGTATAACAATAATGATAATAATAATAACAATAATAATAATAATTTTCAGTTAGTAAAAACC
The DNA here is from genome assembly GCA_030762935.1 of Hymenopus coronatus. NCBI lineage: Eukaryota > Metazoa > Arthropoda > Insecta > Mantodea > Hymenopodidae > Hymenopus > Hymenopus coronatus. The sequence continues at coordinate 61,688,295 of CM060886.1, forward strand.
TAAATCATAGGCAAGTAGCTGAAAATAAGAAAAACAGAAAAATACTGGTGTAAGCAATAATGATGCACAAATAAAATTTAAAAAAAAAAACTATTCTAGGAGTATAGAAAACCGAAAATGGAGGCTAACAAGACCCAAACAATCGTGCTCTACTCCTTATACAATACAAAATTTTAAAATTTCCTGTGCTCAACTAAAATTTGTATTAACTACTGTAAAACGTTGTCTTTCGCAGTCAGTGACATCAAATAAATAGAATGTGTCTCAGGTTAGGATGCCATGTCTTTGAAGTTTTTTCTGTGACTGAGGATATCTTCAGAGAGTTACAAACATTTTAAGAAGCCTATCACAGTTGCAAACAAAAAATCAAGGTTACATGTTCACATAACCTTTGACTATGACTTCTTAGTGTGGAGGAATATTCTAAATATTTTGAAATTTTGGATAAATCTTTGATGTTAAGAGACAGGTTGTTCAATATTTTCAGAATTTGAAACATTCTTCGAGATAATTATAAAATTTGACAGTATTTCACTCCTGTTTTCGTGAGAAAAAAAAATAATTTCTTGGCTGACTACTAAGCAAATTGTCTTCTATGCTCTTGCAACAAAAGTTTAAATTCTTTGATCCACTTAGCAGCAGTTAACTTTAATGTCTCCTAATATGTTCAGCAAGTCAATATGAATTTCATTAACTTTTATGCCTTTCTTTTTAAGGTACTTTATCACTGCTCAAATCTCAGTTGTTTTCATCTTCAAAATTTCTTACACAGCAACAGTAATAAAAAGTTATCTGCAACACATCTCAGAGCACTGAAATACCATCTGTGTACTCATAAAGGATGGCTAATTATTGCGCTAGAGCCGCATTACACTAATGGTGACCATTGTTGGCAATTCTGAGAATTCATCAAACAACCCTTTTACGTTATATATCTTATAATATAAGATTAGTACTCTGTTCATATTAGTCATGCATGTACTATCCAAAAATCTTGATTTCATATTGGGGGTGAATTAATCCATTGTAAACTACCTTAAGATGATTTATGTTTAGGTATTTTTTTGATTTCTCAATAGATAGATTTGTGTTTATTTGTTACATGATGTTTGAAGGTCATATTTTCATTCATAATTATCAGAAATTTCATGAGCTCTATCTGCTTAATTGCTTCATTATTTAATTTTTATATTTAAGTTTCATTATTAGACCTGTTATTTCAGTATTGGAACATGATTAATTTGTTTTGTTTATATTTATCTACAAATTATTTTGTTTTAAATAGTGACAAATACCTTGCATTTTTGTTGTTATGATTTCTGTAAAATATATATATATCCTTATTTGCAGATAACATTGTGGTATCATATGTATGAAATTATTCTGTATTCTGAAAATTATATATAAGAGAACAGCAGTGGTCCAAGTACACATCCTGGTAGCACACTGACTTCTGTTATCTCATACTTTGATTTGGTGGTTTAACTGTACCATCTTGTCTGTAATATATTTCATGCATTGTTTGGATATCTGATAATAAATTAGTAATTACTGTAGCTCCGCAAAAAGATATTTGTCCAATTTTGAAAATATGATTTAATAATTTCCCGCAACACTGTATTTCTGTATCTTATGCAGTAATGCTTTGAATAAATCGAGGAATATTCCTGCAGTTTCATCATCCCTATCAAGCCTTCTATTATCTCACAGTAAGGTTCTGCAATAGCTGTAGTGGTGAAAAAATTTCTTCTGAAAACTTGTTGATTAGTTAAGCATATTACATTTATTCAAAAACATATCAATCTATTACTTAGTATGTTTTCAAAAAAATTGGTTATAGTAGAAGTTACAGTAATTCTGCTGTAGTTTCCCATGTGTGATTTTTCTTCTTTTTTGAATATTAATTTCACTATATTAAGCTTTAGTATATCCAGAAAAATGTCTTTGTTTATTGCAGCATTTATTATGTAAAAGAACCTCAAACCTGATAGGCCTCAGAGCGGTCTTTCACGCCCAGTATAGAATGGGATGCTGAGAACCACAGTAGTTAGAGTGTCCATAAATAACACACCATTTACATTTATTATGTATACTAGAATACTATCCAAAGCATCTCTACAGTGTTTTAGGATTTTTAGTTGATATTCCAGACAACTTATTTTGTTAATTTATTTATAACTTTCTTAACCTCCTTTTTATACATTTCTTCCAAAAATATGGAGGATAAAAGCCCAGAAAACACAGATGGCATATCAACCTTTATTACATTTAGATAGTAATTATTGAAATGTTGACTTATTAACTGTGGATTGTCTGTAGTTTGGCCATTCACATTTAATATTAGATTTTCTTGTTTGTTTATTTTTGCTTGTGCTGCTTTCTCTTACTATTCCCCATATTGCAGCCTTTTTAAGTTACTTATAGCTAGAAAGTATTGCTTTTGTAATTTTCACTAATTGTTTCTTTGCATCTAGATTGGTGGTCTTGTAGAAAGAGAATAATCTTTCATTTTTTCTTACTTACAGGGTATTACAAAATTATAGTTCTAAGAGATAAAAGGTATAAAATTATCTTTTATACCATAGTATAATCACTTCACAGAGGATGAGGTAGGGGTAAAAAAATTAACATTTTATTCACAATTTGAAAAGCCACCCATGATCATCAAGTAAGCCAGCTGGTATTTAGATATTTTGGTGTTAACTTTAAACCTCATTATAAAAATTTGCAGTATTGGAATAATACATTACAGAAATAGCATCACATGCATATGGCAACAATACCAATAATAATAATAATAATGAGAATTGTGAGTTTCTTTGATACACAAGCATTTATCGCGGCCAGTTATAAAAGACTATAAAATAATTATCAGTGCTCTACTCAATAATTACACTTATGTTTAATATTATAGGCGTTTCAATTACAGATTTCTTTACCTTTCTGTCATTTGATACAAGTTATAGAAATGAGAACAACTTACCATTCTAAACAGAGTCCTCCATTTCATTTGTAATTAGTTTTGCCATTTGCTACGCCATGAATATTTACAGTACTATGTAAGCAGTTTTGCTTATATTTTTGAACATATACGAGGGCGATCCAGAAAGAAACCTCCGTTTGTGCATAGCACAGGAAGTGGTGGGGGTAGCACCGTTTTCTACACATAGTGTGCACAGTGGTCAGTATGCTTCTAGCTGTCTAAGGAAGAGCATTGTACTGTTGCACGTTTGAGAGATGTAACATCAAAACATGAGCGCTTCAACAGAAAATCCTGTCAAGTGTGAGGTGCGCAGTGTTATAAGATTTCTTTTGGCAAAACATCACTCAGCAGCCAAAATTCATCATGAATTGTGTGCAGTATATGGTCCTAACATTACGAGTGAATGAGTTGTCTGTCAATGGGTACAATTTTTTAAAAATGGAAGAACTAACATTCATGAAGAATGCAGGAGTGGTAGGCCTACTCTTGTCAATGATGATCTGGTGGTCAAAGTAGATGGAAAAGTTCATGAGAACCGTCGGTTCACGATAACAGAACTTTCCAATCATTTTCCCAAAATTTTTCGGAGTCTTTTGCATGAGATAGTGACCAAACACCTAGGCTATCGCAAGTTTTGTGCTCGTTGGGTACCAAACTGCCGACTGATGACCACAAAACCAAAAGAATGAGTTCTGCCATCGACTTTCTTTCTCGGTATGCCACTGAAGGAAAAGCATTTTGAACAAAATTGTTACTGGCGATGAAACTTAGGGTGGCCTACGTGAATGTTGAGACAAAATGGCAGTCAATGCAATGGGGACATGCCACTTCTCCAAGCAAGCCAAAGAAATCCCGTCAAACTTTGTCTGCGAGAAAAGTCATGGCTAAGGTTTTTTGGGATGCTAAGGGCATCTTACTCGTTGAATTTATGGTATGTGGTAAGACTGTCAATTCTGAAGCCTAATGTGAAACGTTGAAAAGACTAAGAAGGGAAATCCAAATCAAGAGTGATGGTCTTCTGTCATCTGGTGTTGTGTTTCTGCATGACAATGCTCGCCCGCACACAGCTCGAAGAACAAATGAACTTTTGGGCAGTTTCAAATGGGACGTTTTTGACCATCTCCCCTACAGCCCGGACTTAGCTCCCAGTGATTTTCATCTGTTCCCATACATGAAACTGGCTTGCATCTCAGCGCTTTGGCAATGACCAGGAGCTTCATTATGCCATGACGGGTTGGCTACGTTCACAGGCGGCAGAGTTTTATGCAGAGGGTATTTTAAAGACTGTTAAAAGGTATGACAAGTGCTTGAATTTGTTCGGAGAATATGTAGAAAAGTAGAAAAAATTTTGTATTTTTCATATATAATAATAAAATTGTTATATCTCAACTTGTTTAATTTTTATTTCCAAACGGAGGTTACTTTCTGGACCGCCCTCATATGTATGGTAAAATACAATAATATGCTCTCATATGTTCCCCATGTTCGTGGTCTTGTGTCCAGATATTGTGAACCATCTTAAAAACTGAAAGTTCACCAATAGGTTTCCCATTTGTCATGTATACAAATTTTAAATAACATTGATTCATTTATCTATATATGGGCAACAAAACAAGAAATAGACACATGTGTTGCTTAAAAGCTTCTATAAGTTTATTGAGTTATTGATCATACCACTGCAATGTTTATACTACGTGCTTAACAATTTCATTCCCTGCCATCATTATGTAATACTAGGGGCATTCAATAAATCCATAGAAAATCCAATAAATTACATTTGTAGCATCGAAAAAAGTTTGTATTTAGTAACCACCATCTCTTATTATATAGCAGTTAAAATTTTAGCTATATCCATCACATGGTTTGGTTGCCATGGCAATTGAATCAACAATCTTGTGTTTATTTAGAAAGATGGAAAATAAATGAATTTTGGTGGTGATTAAACACTTCCATTTAAAAGGCTTAACACCAAAAAAGATAAAAGCCAAGTTGGATGAGTTTTATGGCACATCTGCTCCTGATTTGCCATAATTTACAGTCAGATAAATTAATTTAAATATGGCCATACATCCACAAATGATGAACATTGTTCCAGACATCCAGTAGAAAGACTTCCTACAAAATGATTGATAAAATTCAGGATATGGTTTTAAGTAATTGATGAATCAAAGTTTGCAAAATAGTAGACGCCATAGGCATATCACAATATACAGTGTTCTCAGCTATGCACCAAAAAGTAGGTCTGACAAAGATCTCAATAAGATAGGTGCCACATTTGCTCTCAATGCAGAATAAAAGTAATTGTGTGATCGATTCAGAAGCTGGTTTGTCACTTTTCCGTCACAGTTTTGATGAGTTTCTGCATCAATACATAATTGTAGATGAAACATGGATGCACTACTACATCCAGAGTCAAAAGTACAGTCGAAACTGAGTTTTTTTTAAGGCGAACTGGCTCCAAAGAAGGCAAAGGTGGTGAAATCTACAGACAAGGTGAAAGCCTTGGTTTTTTGTATACACATGGAATCATGTACATTGATTACTAGCAGAGAGGAAGAATGATAAATGCTGAGTATTATGAATCATTATTGTACTGGTTGAACAGAGAAACCAACAAAAAACTGCCTTCATCTGCCAAAGAAAAAGATTCTCTTCAATCAAGACAATGCAAGAGTGCATACCTGTGCAGTTTCATTGGCGAAAATTATAGAATTAAGGTTTGAATTACTACAACATCCACTGTATTCACTAAATTTGGCTCTCAATGACTTTTTTTTTTATTTCAAATCTTGAAAAGTGGCTCAGTGGAAAACCTTTCAAGTCTAATGAAGAGGTTATCTCCCAAACATATGATATTTTAAGGATTTTCCAAAATCCTACTTTTTAAAAGGCTTAAAATAGTTGCAGAAACACTGGGAAAAGTGTGTTGAGATTATGTTGAAAAATAAAAAAAAATCTACCAAATATAATTTGTTTTTCTATCTTTTTCTAAGGGCTTATTGAATGCCCTAATTTAATTTAAAAATAATTATAGAAGGTACTGCCTGTAATACAGGCATTGATTGAAATAGCATGGTTAAAAATGTAAACTGGTAAATCTATTCTTGTATGTGTAATGTGCTGTGTTAGAAGCTGAGCTGCAGTTTAAATTTCTAATGGTGCATGCGACAGGTTTTAACTTTCACATTAAATTTGACGAGTATTTTTACTTCAATTTTCACTGTTTCTTTTTCAGGTATGGGTTACAGAAAGTATTTAAGTCAACTTGGAATATCAGTGGTAGTAATAATGATTTCAATTCTATTATCTCTACTAGCCAACTTGCTAACAGCTGTATTTTTAACTCTTCTTGGCTGCACAATGAGTTGGTACTCACAGCCTATTTGGGTGTTTTTTCTCTATATATGTCCTGTGATAATTGTGCCAATGGCAGCAATGTCGGCATGGTATATACCTGTAAGTAACCATTTCATTATACTGCTTATTTAATTTATCTTTTATTAGTCAATTTTTTTTTTTTCTGCTTCATAAGTTTGTTATAAGAGGATAATGAGCAACAGGTTTTGTGTTTTTGTAATTCTGTAATTTTTTAGATAATTCCTAATTGCTTAACTTAGCTTAAAAAACAAGAGCAGTGCTATGCATGTGAAAATTTGTAACATTGGCCTCCATGAGCAAGGAACTTGCCCTTTGATGTGTTGATTAGCCAGTTCACATTGTTCTACCATATGCTAATACCATTATTTTATGATGCAATTAAGTAATTAGAATTTGTGGATAATTTTTAGGAAACCTTCCTTCAATATAGAAAATAAAACTTGTATAATAGAGCTAGTCTTTCATGAACATATTTTATTCCTCATAGTACATGTGATAAATCAATTTTTTTTATTCTGAATGTCTTTCAAGTTATATACTACAGAGAATGTAACTTTCATTTAAGGCTTTGGTTATCTTCAGATAACAAACTGTAAATAGGGTTAGTTATCATGACTATTATAATGAGCTTACGCATATCATTTCTCTCTCAATTCTGAATGTGGTGCAGGATGAAGTAGGTACTGAGGCAATAAGGTTTCACTGGTTGTGTTAATGGACCAGGGTATGATCACGTAGTATCTTCATTTAGCAGCACCTGCCTTTGACATATATGAGTGCTTACTTGTAGCAGAACTTTTTCATTCTACCAAAGGAAATTTCTTACCTATCTGAAAATTTTAGTTGCAGAAAGAAATTGGTTATAAAAAGATTTAAGTGCTTGTTTTAGCTGTAAAGTGCAAAAGCAAGACCAAATTAACATTTCAACTTATATTATGGAAATAATGCTTGTACTAATTAACTGCAATGCCTGACAGCCTGTTATAATGTGATAATGTCAGAAACTATGATCTTAGTGATCCATGCAGGGAAATAGTTGTAGAATTCGGGCTTTAATTTGGACACCTTACAATTGGATTCTAATTCTTTTAGATGTGGCTATTTTAACCCAATGGCTTCTGTTACAGGAATTTCACGCTATTTCAATATGAGAATCTGATAATTCTCTTATAAGATTTAACTAATTGGCAGAATGGGGCAATCATGTGTTCTTTGTCATTACAGGCAGTTGGCTCACCTTGGGTGCACTTTCAAATGTATAATGATGCTGGCTTGATTATCTGGACTTTCACTGAATTTATATGCACTGTCCTGCATATTCGAAGTGCATTTATTGCATTGTTGTGGATTTTATTTTTAAGTTTGGATAACATATTTCAATCTACAGTATTTCGCCATAAAAGAGGTATGAACATAAAGCTTTGTAATCTTAGGCAAATTTTAAAAAATGTGTATATAGCATTATTACTCATCTGATAAAATAATTTGTTTTCCTATTTGGTCTTCATTTTAGGCAGTCGATGGCTGATTTTCTATGTAGGTGCCCGTTTGTTGCCATTTTTACAATGCCTATATTTGATCCTTGGTGCAACAGCATTATACATTCCAATTATGGGCAGAAGTGGAGCAGGAAATAATGCAGAAATCTTGGTTGCTCTTCTCATTGGAACTAAATTCTCTATGCTCTTTATGTCCTTTGTGAGTAGATTTCAAATAATTTTTTCTTAATGATAGAGTACAATTTAATATAACAGTTACTACAAAGTAGCCTCTTCTGTTTGCATGTATTTTACTTACATAAAAATTAATTGCTATTGCTATAGAAATGAAAATATTTAAAAAGTGACTTGTATAGGTATGTTGCACTCTGAATGTATGTTCCTGAATCTTATAAATTGAATTAAACCACTTCATATTAGACATTTATGTTGTTTTTAAGCGCTCATGGGCAGTCATTCATATACCTGTATTGAGTGCATATTTGTATGCGTGTGTGTGTGTGTGTGTGTGTGTGTGTGTATGGATGTGTGCATGTGCATTCATACATATTATTTTTTTGTGATGATTGGTTCCCTACTGGTATGATACCCTCCGATATGTTGTCAGGTCTGTCCAATGACACTCCCAAATTGTCCAGAGCATCACAGCATGCCCTGTCGTATAAAAAATTGACAAATTGACAATACAATTAATATGAGGTGCATTCAATAAAATTTGATAATCCAAGACATTACACTCGAAGCATAGAAAAAAAAGTTTGTATTTAATGGCGGTCATCTCTTAATAGCAGTCAAAGTTAAAGCTATATCCATCATGAGGTTTCTTTGCTATAAGCAATTGAATCAATAATCTTATGCTTATTTAGAAAGATCGAAAAAATGAGTTTCATGGAGTAATTAAACACTTATATTTAAAGGCTTAGCACCGAAAGAGAAAAGCTGAGTTGAATGAAGTTCATGGGACTTCTGCTCCTGCATTTGCAGCAATTTACAATTGAATAAATGAATTTAAATGTGGCTGTACATCCACAAATGATGAACATCGTTCTGGATGTTCAGTAGAAGTGAATTCCTCCAAAATGATTGACAAAATCCAGGATATGGTTTTGAATGATTAATGAATCAAAATTCATGAAATAGTAGAAGCCTCACGTATATCACAAGGTACAGTGTTCTCAATTCTCAGCAAGATGGGTGTCACATTTGCTCTCAATGCAGAATAAAAGCAATCATGTTATCAGTTCGGAACCTAATTTGGTACTTTTCTGCCGCATTCCTGACAGGTTTCTGCATTGATACATAAATGTGGATGAAACATGGTTGCACTACTACATTTCAGAGACAAAATTACAGTCAAAACAGTGGTTTTTGAAGGCAAACTGGTTCCAAAAAAGGCAAAGGTGGTGAAATTTGCAGACAAGATGATGGTCTCGGTTCTTTGGAATTCACTCAGAATCATCTGCATTGATTATATGCAGAAAGAAAGAAAGATAAATGGAGAGTATTATACATTGTTATTACACTGGTTGAATGGAGAAATCAAGAAAAAGATTTTCTTCCATCAAGACATTGCATGGGTGCACAGCTGTGCAGTTTCGGTGGCAAAAATTGTAGATATAAGGTTCAAATTACTACAATTTACACCATATTCACTGGATTTGGCCCCCAGGGACTATTCTTTTAAATTTTCAAACTTGGAGAAGTGGCTCGGCAGAAAGCGATTTATGTCTAATGAAGAAGTCATCTCCTAAACAGATGCCTATTTTGAGAACCATCTGAAATCCTACTTTTTGGAAGGCTTAAAACAGTTGGAGACATGCTGGAAAAAGGTTATTGAGCTATGAGGAGATTATGTTAAAAAAAAAAAAAAATCTATGAAAACATTTATTTTTCTATCTTTTTCTAAGGACTTATTGAATGCTCATCCTCAAAGGACTTATTGAATGCTCCTCATCCTTATGTACGAAAACATGAAGGGAAGGTGTGGGTAGTTAAATGTTAGAGGAACTTGAGGACATTTAACCTTAGATTTTGAAGTTTAGTCTTTTAATATACATTATTCTCAAAGCACTGCATAAAAGAACTCCAAGGAGTACCAGGGATGAAAATAGTTGGCGGCATTAGACAGCTAAGAGCTTACCTTGTTGTAGAGGTGTAAAGTTGAAGGTGCTAGTTCATATTTAGCAAATTTAACCTTAACAAAACTTAAGTTCCCATTGGGGAGCAGATTGACATGGAGTATAGTAGAAGTGTAACCAAAATGACATGGCTGAAAAACCAGGGGTTTATATATTCTTTTGGTGCTAATACCAGAGCCAGAGCAGTCTTTCAGACATTAACTAACGTTTAATAAAAAGAGGTCAGTAACTGTCTTTCAAACTTGAATCCTGCATTGTCATCAGATAGGTAAATAACCTTTGCACATTTCCAGATATCTGAGATGTAAATCCCATTCCTTCATTTATAATTATATAAAATTATATTACTAACGAGGGAAAATATATTATCACAATATTGACATTAAAACCTAATTGTCAAATATCTAACCATCACATCTCCCTCCGCCAGCTGTCTACAGTTGCCAAAAGAAAAGAAAAAAAATGCAAAATACAAGGTCCCATGCTGGGACAAATACATAATTACTGTCTTGGTTACAATGATTCCACCTGAGAAAAAAAGCAGAAAGGATATTGCTTGAAGGAAGGTTTTTTTTGTTTAATGCCTGCTAGGAAGGGGGTAGAGAGCAGTATGCGTATATTGGAAGGGAGGCAAATGGATCAACATGAGATGATACACAAGCATTTGCAAATATCAGCATACTCAGCAATCTGATGTCCTTAACTATAACACACTGGCAATACTGTAGATACTATTGACACTTGGAAAAAATTATACCAGCTGATTAGATCATACTAATCAGAAGCAATCTTAAGATTATTACAAATAAGTAATATGAATCAAAATTATTAACACTAGTTTCATTTAATTTTTCTCCCTGAATGCATTTTCAAAGATCATCTTTGTCAGTGGGCACTTGACTGGGTATAGAAGAGGATGTTCCTACCATAATTTCATCTATGCAACCATCTGATTTCCTTGAGGGGTAACCTTAAGTTATTGTCTGACAGGGTATTTTAAAATGCATAACTATGTGTGCCTTATTTCCTAATAGATAACATTTCCAAAATTGCTGGTTCTGCTGTTGTTTTCACTTGTTTGATTGGTTTGATGTCTGATTGATGTGTTGCAATACCTACAGTGATATGACAGTGGAAGTAACATGATACTGCAGATTTGTCTGTTTGCTTGAGTTTCATATTCCTGAGATATTCTTTTAGTCTTACTTAAAGGTTTCTCTTAGTTTATCCAATGTAAATTTTGGGGTGGTCTTAACAATTTATTTGATAAATGCCAAATTTGAATATGTTTGTCTAGCATGTATGTACAATATACATAGTGGATAAAAAAGGTATTGCATTTCATCCAAAAATTTGATACCAAGATTTCACTGGAAATAACATATTTGAGACCTCTTAAATAAATAAAAAAAAAAAATCATTTTAGAAACACATCTGCGTCAGTGTGTGTACATGTGTATTTAGGCTGCATAGCTCAGAAAGAAAAGTTGGTTAAATACAACACTTGGTATTTCAGTTGAGTATCTTCCAAGAATACAACACAAAGATTTTCAAGAAAATCCCCCCACTTCCAATTACCCTTAACTTGGAACATTTTCCGAAAAATTTTGATTTTCTCAAAAATGGCTCTAACAAGTTTTATTAAGATATTTTCGTGACAAACAAAATGTATATCTTGAATTTTCTGGGAATAGCCTGTGAAGAACTCTTCATTGTGGATGAGTTTATATAATCTTGAACAACTGATAAACCTTAATAGACAAAACTTAGTATACAAAAACTGTAGATTTCATTAAAGCACACAACTTATAGCATATGCATTTTTGTAGAGTTAACCGTTTTCGAGATATGAGTTTTGGTTTTCATTTTAAGCTACTTAAACAATTCTCAAACAACAAGATATCTTTCTTTTCGTCTCTCTTTGTTTGCTCCCAGCAAGCAAAGAGAACATAATTTAATTGTTTAATATAACGATAGCTTTTAAAATATTTGGCTATCCCTTTCACCTAGAAGGAACTAAGTAATAAGACCAATTCTGGTAATGTTTACCTTGATTAGCATGATGTAGACAAAAGAATAAAGAAAAATTTGTTTGTGGAACAGCTAGAGAAAGTAATGCAAATGGAACACATCAGATTTTTTAATTTTTTGTGCTTCTGTGGATGGAATATGAATTTACTGTATTTTGGTTTTGCATTGGCTCCACTGTTTATGTGGTGGTGTGGTTTTTATTTTCTGTACTTTTGTATTAATTTGTCCACTAATTCTGTTTTGAAACCATTTTGTATGTTGATGTTCTCCATTTTCTAGTGGTGTGTTTACTAATCAGGTTGTCAGGCTGTGAAAAATTGCATGTTGATGTGATTTTTTTATGTAGCTGTGAGCGGAGGGATTTTCTGTAGATACCGAATTCCTTTTTTGTTTTTGCATCTCATGATTTTTAGCTGAAAAAATGGAAGCCAACCTTCTTTTTCTGTTTCTAAAGTGAAATTTATTGCCAGGTTCTGTAGGTTTAATAATTTTAAAGCATTGTCTGAAAATTTCATAGGAATGTTGTCAAAGATGTCATACACATATTTCACCCGTGTTTTGCATATAAGTGGGAACCTGTTGTTACTCACATTTCTATGTCATTTTTAAATACGATGGTCAGCTGATAAACCCTGGGCCTCACACAGATATGGCGCCACTAGGTCAGTTAGACAGTAGCATCATATAGTTTAACTCTAGACTAGCTTGTATCCATAGTTACAGGTCAATAGCTTGTTTAGTTTTCGAATGACAACATTTTAAACAAGACAAGTTAAGAGTTTTCACAAAAATGGAGGATTTGGAAAAATGAGCCGTGATTAAATACTTCCATTTGAAAGGCTTAACGCTTAAAGAAATTGAGGAGGAAATGGACAATACATTGAAAGACTATGCCCCTTCATATTCAATGATTAAAAGGTGGATTGCAGAGTTTAAAATGGGACGTACAAGCACCAGTGATGAGCTTTGCTCTGGACGCCCTGTAGAAGTGACAACTCCAGAGATCATTGAAAAAAGTCATCGTTTAGTACTGGAAGGCTGCAGATTAAAGTTCTTTGAGATAGCAGAGGCTGTAAGCATATCAAAAGAGGTAATATTTTAAGTAATGCTTTGGGCTTTCACAAGGTCTGTGCAAGATGGGTGCCGCATTTGTTGATACATAAAAAGTTGCAAAGAAAAACTGTTTTTGTTAAGAATGTGGAGCTCTACCATAAATATCCCAGTGAGTTTTTGAGACGGCTTATTACCATGGATGAAACTTGTATACATTACTACACTCCAGAAAGTAAATCAGTCAAAACAGTGAATTGTGCCAGGTGAACCAACTCCAAAGGCAAAGTCAATTTTGTCAGTTAACAAGGCTATGGCGGGTGTTTTCTGGGTTGCACAGGGAATTATTTTTATTGATTACTTGGAAAAGGGTAAAGGTATCACTGGTGACTATTAAGCAAGCTTACTTCAACGGTTGAGTGATGAGGTGAAAAGAAAAAGGCCTCATTTGGCAAAAAAAGTCTTGTTTCATCATGGCAGAGCTCCGGCCCATCGTTCAGTCATTGCAATGGGAAAAATGTGCGAATTAAAGTTTGAATTGCTTGAACATCCACCCTATTTGCTAGATCTAACACCCAGTGATTACCACCTGTTCCCAAACCTTAAAAAATGTCTTGGAGGACGATGATTTCACAGCAACGAGGAGGTCATTGATGCGGTAAACAGCTATTTTGAGGACCTTGATAAATCGCACTACAGAGATGGATGGTTAGAACACTGATAGGACAAATGTATTAGCCTTTCTGGAGATTGTGTTGAGAAATAAACTAAAAATAAAAATTTTAAATGCTGTTTTCATTGAGAGGCCCGGGACTTATCAGCCAACCCTGGTAGATCAGTCCCATAACAATCCTCTAGTTTGCTTGTAGAATTTATTGTTAAAGTGGGTTTTTTATTCATTTTTGTCAGTTGGATCAATTCTACTATTTATGAGATTGTAAGAATTCCTTTTTTCTTCTTCTTTTTTTATTTATTTATTTATTTATTATTGATTATTTAACTTGTGTCTAAATGTATATCATAATTTTTATTTGTTTGTGTTTTTAGCTGCCACTAATCTTATTAGTGAGAGATCAGAAACAAATTTTGGGTGTTCTAAGTGCTGTGTTCCTTGCAGCACTTGCATTGTTGATCTTCACTCCATTAGGATTTCCTTATTCAAGTGATCCAGTGTCTCCAGCACCACAAAGATTCATGTTAGCAGTAAGTAGACTACAGGGTTTTAACTTTCACTGTGCAGCTTTTGTTAAATATAATTCTTTTATTTTAAGTGTAGAATTTAACATATTTACTAGTTGAGCAAATATGAATGTTGAATTATGGTTTGAATCTTCTAACTACGATGAAGCTTTTCCAAATCTGAATGTTTTATATAGTTGTACACTCTGTAAGCTTCTGATACCTACAACAGAATCCAATTCAATGGTGCTGCAAATGCCTTGCTGTTTCTTCTGCGTGCTTAAAGAAAATGTATTCCTTTCTTTATTGTTTATATGGTAAATAAAGAAGGTATTACCTCCCACCCAAAATTTTAATATCAATATTTCACAGAAATGCGCTTTTGAGGGTCCCCCCCCCCCCCAAACAACAAAGTATTTTTAGAAATTCTTTCAGCTGGCACATGTACATTTTTTCTGGAGGGGCGAGGAGAAGTTGGATAAACATCAAACTTCGTCAGAGTTAAACTTGAACACTTACCAAGCTTGCTTAAGTTGATGTTTATAATTAGGACTTATTTCTGAGGCCATTGCCTCCACCATCAGCTGTATCTTGTTTGCTTATGCCAAGTTGGGCCAAACTCCTTTCTAATGTCATGTATGGTTCCTCTGCTATCACAAAAATTAAAACTACTAAATTCTTTTAAAACTAACAACAAAGCTAAATGTAGTAAATAAAATTTTATTACCCTCCCAATTGTGGGTATCCAAGTTTTACTTGCTAATTACTTATGTAATCTGGTAAAAACTATATTGAATGTAATCCAAAGGAATAAGGAAGGCATTAAGTACATGACATTGCTTGGTATTACCCACCCTTTTTGGTGGCCTCACTTTTATAGGGCAAACTATTGTCATTTGGAAGCACAACATAATCAAAAGCTACTAATGATGACACTAAATGCCATTGTTGGCAACACAAAGATACAAGTAGCAATCTTTTCATGATGTGTGTTGTGTATGAGGAACAGAAGTGAAAAGTTGATGTAATAAAATATCTGTGTTACATTCACATAACTTCGTGTATCTATTCTGCAGCAAACTAGTTTATTTTTTTATCTGCTTCAAATATATTGATATAAGCATTTGCAGGAATACTTTTATAACAATGGCCCAAATTTTTGGCTTCAACGTTTGTAACTATTTAATTAACAATTTCAAGACATATAAATTTTTTTCACACTTTCTGAACAGAATGTGTGAATGTTAATGACCTAAAATAACCTAAATATTCAATTTTCCTTCTTCAAATAAAGAATGTTATTTTCCCATTGAAATTCATCACCATTATAAGCAATAGTAGTAAGTCACCATTGACATTCCAAAAGCAGTAAAGAAAGTAAGAGAAGAGATGAAAGACTATTACCTCTCTACAAGTCTACCAATCTAGAATTATATAGAAATAAGTACAGAAACTAAAAAATTAAAGAGGTCACAATACACAAATAAAATAGTAAACTCAAATTACAAGGCTTAACCAATATGAGGAATAGTAAAAGAATGTAGCACAAGCAAAAATAAACATGAAAATGTAGTACTAAATGTGAATGACAAACTACAAACAATCTGCAGTTAATAAGTTAACTTTCTGATAACTACTTTTTAAATGTAATGAAGAACGAGCAAAATAGGACTCAAAGCATGCCATCTGAATATTCAGGGCATTTACCCTCCATATTTTTTTGAAGAAAAGCCGAATGAGAAAGTTAAGAAAATCATAAATAAACTAAAATATAAGTTTTCATCTGGATGGGATGTAATATCAGCAAAAATCCTAAAACATTGCAGAGATGCTTTGGTCAATATTTTAGTACACATAATAAATACTGCAATAAATGAAACTTTTCCGGATACACTAAAATTAAGCATAGTGAGACCAATATTTAAAAAAAAGGAGAAAAATCAGATACAGGAAACTATAGGCCAATTACTCTAACTTCTACTATAGCAAAAATGTATGAAAATATTTTAAGTAACAGATTGAAAGGTTTTTGGAATAAATTTAATATATTAAACACATTTCAGCGTGGTTTCAGGAGAGATTTTTCCCCCACTGCAGCTATCGCAGAACTTCATCATGAGATACTAAAAGGGCATGAATTTTCCTTGATTTATCCAAAGCATTTTATAGTATATTACATTCTTATTACTGCATAAGATACAAAAATATGTTACCAGGAGGATATTCTTTGAAATTCTTATCTGCAAAATCGGAAGCAATGTACTGAAATACATTACAGGCCAGGTAACACAATTAAATCCACCAAATCAAAGTATGAAATAAAAAATTGTGTGCCACAAGGATCTGTACTTGGCCACTGCTGTTTCTCTTGTACATAAATAATCTTACAAAATCTTCAGAAAACAGAATAATGTCATACATGGATACCACCTCAATGTTATTTGCAAATGACATATATAGTCTACAGAACCTAAAAACAATAAAGACACGAGATATCTGTCATTATTTAAATCAAAACAATCTGAATAAAACAAAATCTCTCATATTCCATCACTAAAATAACAGGTCAGGTGATGAAACTCTAAATGGAAAAATTATGATGAAACTGTTAAGCAGATAGAGAAAAAATTTCTGGGAATAATTGTAGATGAAATTGTGACTTTAAAACACCATGTTGAACACACATGCAAGAAAATAAATAAAAATCTTACCTATTGAGAAATCTAAAACGATACCTTAATCAGCTAAAGCTAGTTTACTACAGAGTAATTCACCCCCATCTACAATATGGAATCGAGATCTGGGGCAGCCCATGTATAACCAATATGAACAGAGTGTTAATCCTTCAAAAAAATTTATAAGATGTATAATGTAAATAATAGGGAATCGTGTAGAAATATCTTTGCAAAGGCAGAAATATTGACTGTTGTATCAATGTATGTACATATATAAAGTGATATTGTTTGTAGTAGGTATGGAATACATGGTACAGATAAAAGATAGCCATAAATATAACACCAGAATGCAAAATAACTACTATAGAGGAAATGTAAATAAAAAGGTCACAGGAAAGCATCCCCTTACAATGTGCAAATTCCTTTGCAATATACTGCCAAATGAACTAAAAACTCTAAGAGGTAATATGTTCCAAAGACAACTAAAAACATTCTTAATAAATAAATGCTTATATAGACTGGATGAATTGTATACATTTTGTAAATACATATTTAATTTTAATGATGCTTAAAACTTTTACAAGTCTGTAGGCTAATAAAGATAAAGATTATTGTTGTTGTTATTATCATCTCTAAAGTGAGATGCTTAGTGATCTTTCTGGGAAAAATTCAAGTCATTTTGTCATGCTAGCACATATTCATGCTAACCATTGCCATATACTATGCTCAGCACCTAAAAGGCTTAAATAATGTCAATGACTTTGGAGAAACAGCATTGCCAAGACCAAGCAATTTGAGTGTCCCACTCTTATCGACTCCCTTGCATATATTAAGACACTTTTTTGTTTCGTGCCATAAGCTATTCACCAGTTTGAAAGTACAACTCTGCCACCCAATGAAGCTCTGAATATCATTGGCAATATATCCAGAAATGAAATACTTGGACCAGTGGGTGTTGCTTATTCATTGAAGCTGCAGAAGATTCATTGGAATCATGGTTTTAAAGACATGAAATTCCTCATTTCAGTACTACAAGGAGAAGAGTATACAGGAAAATTACCCATAACCTAATGCATTGTCATGCACTTTTTATGCTCCAATGACATCATTTTCCATTGAAAGAAATTTTCCTTCATCCAAGAATGTGTTACATGATAATGGGAAAATGTTTATGCCAGAAAATGTGGATATATATGTAGTTATCTTTTGAAGTGCCAAAAATAATGTATAAAAGAAACAAGTAATTTCTCCATTGTTAGACAAATGTAAATTTTTGTGAAAAGTTCTAAATAAATCTCATAAAACTAAGAAAAATGGAAAATTAATTAATTGGTGCCTGTATTGATCCATAAAGCAAAACCTGAAAAACCTATTTTAAGCACACAAGAAACCTAAAATAAAGGTTTATGCCACCTAAAATCTGGGCATTATTTATCACATACTTCCTTGTAGATATGCAGGAATAAAGTGATAGTTAAATCTTTTAAAGGCAGGTCACTATGTCATATTGTCTGTCCATTCTTATTGCATGACCAGGAGAAAGAAAAATGTATCATGATTTTCCTTTTGAGAGTGTATAATAATTTTAAAATTGAAATCAATAACTAGGAATATCTCAAATGGTTAACTCTACAAAAAATGTATTTTACTTAAATTGTATTTTAAACCAGAGCTACATTTTTATGTAGTATGATTGTTTGCTTTCTTTTATGGTTAAATATTTGTGCAAAAATCACCAGAATGTACAGGTCATATCAGGGATAAATGTTGCATCAGTGGAAGATGCTGAATGTAAACTTTAGGTTTGGGTTTAACCAACTTTTTGAGTTACACTGTTCACACACACTTTTTTTTTGCTTCTAAAATGGCTCTTTTTCTTCTTTTTTTTTTTGGGGGGGGGGGGGCATCAGGAATCTTGAAATATGTATTTTCAATAAAATCTCTGTATTAGATTTTTGGTTGAAATGCGGTACCTTTACACACTACTTGTGTGGATAGAAAGTAAATATAATAAAGAATATGACAAATAATAAGTAATAAAAAATAAAAAGAGAGATCTAAATATAGTTTCAAAAAACATTTTAAAAACCTAAAGAATATGGAATCCAGCATATCCGGAGCAGCTAATGAGTTCAAGGAAACCTTGACTTTTGAAGGAAAAAATGAATTGATTAGAATTGTTC
The DNA here is from genome assembly GCA_030762935.1 of Hymenopus coronatus. NCBI lineage: Eukaryota > Metazoa > Arthropoda > Insecta > Mantodea > Hymenopodidae > Hymenopus > Hymenopus coronatus. The sequence goes on from CM060886.1 coordinate 61,707,411, forward strand.
AAGTGTCAGAAATGGCAATAAAAATTTTGAAACGGAAATTAACAAATCTTGACATCTCATACCAAGATCACATATTTAACACTAGCTGATGATGTGAGTAACAGTACATTAAAATGTCTAAATAAAACCCAAGAAAGAATGAAGCAGTGTGTTGTTTATTCTTTTTGTACTTAAAGAATAATAATTTTTCATTAATATTTTTTAATGTTTATTTCAGCACACTCACAGAATGCATCATGATGCTGAAAACAAAGTGCACAATAATGAATCAGGTTACTGGATTGTAGATATGGATCAAAATAGTCCTTTCTCATTAAAATCATTAGTACCTGAAATAGCTCAAGCAAAGCAAATTGTTGAGGACTGCAAGCATGAGCTATATTGTGGGCTGCCATACTTGATGCCTGTTTTGAGTTTCATATGGTAAGTTTATAACTTTAAACATTAAATATGATTCTCTAGACTGTAAAGCACATGCACTTCTAAGTGGTGTTTGTGCACTTTATACCTACTTCAACATGGATGTATTGATCTTTATTTTCCCTACTCATTCATGGAGTTTTGTAGTCCCCCAATTTTTTCTTTATAACACACACAAACCATTTTATCATTTTTTAAAGTTTTGCCACATTTTTACTTTGGAAATTTTGGTTCCAATGACCATATTCAAACTGGAATAAACTGAAACAGTGAACATGTTTTTGTATGAAATCGTTAATATTTTTAAAGCAGCCTTTTAATGCACAGTCTGAATCCTGACTTGACAGGCTCAATTGCAAATAGGTGAGGGGGCATGTACTGTTTGTTGCCTATTGAAAATGAAAGTACCAAATCAATCATTTCACTTTCATGCATTGTCTGAGATTGTCATTGTGCAATCCACTGTTGCAGTTGCTCTACAACTCTCTGCACTGTCTGGCTTTTGCCAAGATGATAATCTATGTGAGGACAGGGCCAAAATAAAAGTGCCATCAGGTCCATTTCAACTTGTTCAAAATGGTAAAGGACACAGGCAAAGTAAAATAGGAAGTAGTGTGGTGTTCCGAAGTTTCTACTCACCATTAATACAAAATAAAAATTGTTAGAGATTCCAACTGCCAAAACTGTATTGATATTTATGTCAAAGAACCTGACTGATAGTAATGAGCAGCAGGACACTTTATATGTGGGAAGTTTCAATGGAAACAAAAAAAGTAGTCCACAAGATGGTAAGGAATTAGTATCTTTTAGTGTTCTGCTTTGATTTTTTATTTAACTGCTCCCTCTAAACTTTAAGAACCAAAGTTTGAGTATATTAAAGAGATTTTCCTAACCCTACAGCAGTCACATAAATAGACCAACGTAAGCCGTCATTGTGGACTGACACTCCATGAACATACAAATGGGTTTTAAATTTGTTTATAATTGATCAGACGTTTGGAAAATCATTTTATGCATAAAATATTTATTTAAACTACAAAATTGCAATAGTAGGTCAATATTATGAATCTGCAGAACATTTATATGCTGGTAAAATAAATATATTTATTATAAATTCGGATTATCTTACATACTAAAGGCAATTGATGTCAAAATAATCATGTGTGAATTACTTCTAGTACAAAAGAAACTACAAAAAAAAAAAAGTTACCACTGAAATCCCAGTACTGAAAATCCATAAGGTGAAGCAAATTTTTGTTCTACAAAATATTTTGTTATATCTCCAGCAATCCTATATCCTAATTGATAAAGAATGACATGGGTACTCATCATGTTCAAACACTATATCAGGCATTCTGTGAATTTATTTTTCCCATGATGCACTTCCATAACATTCTGCACACATTACTAATGCATGTTCTAAACACAAGAATGACTTACATTTTCTGCAAAAATATTGTATTGGTGTATTCTTCTTTCGGTCACACTGACTGCACCTCCCTCAGGCACCTTTGAATACTTCACTCAACTGCTCAGGTACTTCAGTTCCAAGAATCTTATGAATTCTCTTCTTCATATTCACGGATATGTTGCTGACACCAGTCCTTAAACTTGGAACGCCCTTTATCACCTCAAAGGAGAATCGTCTAAGAAATTTGTGGCGAGGTATACTCACATCGGGATTGTTTGCATTGAAGATGATAAAGGAATTTATGCCTCCCACATGCATGACATAAAACACCACCATGGGTCACCTTCGAGTGTTTCTTGCACAGTCATAAACAGAACACAATTTGTCAACTGTGTTGACGGCCCCTTTGGTTTCATTGTATGTCATTATCATCTCTCGCTTCCCCGTTTTAAGGTCAATTTATCATTACGATGCATGGTGTAAATCAGAAAAACATTCTTTCTTTTCTTGGGAATGAATGACACCAATGCACAATCTTCTTCAAAAGCAAACATTGATGTTCCTTCAGGACGACTTACAGGTTGTGAAAATTCACAAGGTACCTCTCTTTTGTTTTTCCTGATTGGGCCCAATAATGTGAATCTGTAGTTTGCTTTCAATTTTTTTACCAGATCCACACTCATAAACCAATTGTCAGTCGTGATGTTTCGCCCCGTTCCTCTGATAGGTTTACAAAGTTTTTCTACAACACTACTCGGGGAATTGTCGACCTCATAAGGCCCTGTAGGCTGCTTGCCCATATACATTTCAAGATTGCTGGTATAATACATTTTGTAATCGCAAAGGACAAAGATTTTGATTCCATATATGTTGGGCTTACTTGGGATGTATTGCCAAAATCCACATCGTTCCCTAAAAGCCTCCAGCTTCCCATCCACAGTAAGATATTCAAATGGTGTGTATGCAGTTTTACACTTGTCAACAAATATATCAAATGCTTCCCTGATTGGTGCTAGCTTGCCCTTGGCCTTGCGTTTTTGACAAGTAGTAACACTATTAAATCTGAGATGCCTCAAAAGAAATCTAAACCTGGATGTTGACATCGTAAGTCGGAATATTTCAACACCTGTGCTGTCTTTTCTCCATAGATCTTCTGAGTTCTGTCAGCTGCATTTTATTACCCCTGCTAGGTAAGTCAAACCAATAAGAGCCTCAATCTCAGCACTGCTCGTCAGCTTTGCATCTCTGTCATGGGAGTAGTTTGTTCTTATGGATTCAATGTTATTGTTAGTGTTTTCTACAATAATTTGTATTACTTCCGCAGGGAAAATTTATCTCCAGATCTCAAGTGGTTTTCTCAATTCTTTAGTAGCAGCCTTGACACCTGGTAGGTGTGTCACTACATTTTCAGATCTGGTTTATACGTTTTTTAGAGGAACATGTGTACTCCACTTGGTTATTTTATCTTTCTCCATGTTTCTTTCTCTTGTTCGTGTCTGTATCCAAGATTTTGGCAGTTTTGGCGTCCCCTTCATCATCATCATCATCATCATAGTCAACCTCATCATCATTAGACTCAAAATCTTCTTCCAACAGACATTGGATACGGTTTTGCTGTTCTTCATATGTAACCATGTATCTTTTTTTCTCTGATAAAACTTACAGTTTAGCCTGACATAGGTTGCTGCGGACACTCGCTATCTTCTTTCAACAGACATTGGATATGGTTTTGCTGTTCTTCATATGTAGCCATGTATTTTTTTCCTCTGATAAACTTAAAGAGTTTAGCCTGACGTAATAGGGCACTGCAGACTCTTGCTCTGAAATGTTGTGTAACGTGTGAGCAAATGCGCAGACAGAGCTCAAATACTGTGTCAATAATGAGAAATATATTGTTGAAAGGTACCGGAAATGGAGAGAAGAAAGAGTTATGGGCGCGTGGAAATTCATTTTAATGGCTCTCTGCAGAGCAGCAGTCCGCGTGCGACCTATGGAAGGTTAATTACTGTTAGGGGTGCTATAATTCTCTTATACAAAAAATTATAAAAATACATAGGATGGATGGGTAACTGTAGCAAAGAACAGATTACATTATCAGAGTATAAAATTTGACTTAATCAGTGCTTTCCTCCCAAGGTTCAAACCTGGCCCAGAGTGATAGTTTTTATGTCTACTTAAAAGAGACAGCCCTATGTCAAATTTACTAGCATGTAAAACAGCTCCTACAGGATGAAATACTGATACACCAGTAGTGCTGATACAAGGGGCATTCAATAAATCCTTAGAAAAGGAAGAAGAAATTATTTTTGGTAGATTTTTTTTTTTTTCCCCAACATAATCTCCTTTTGGTTCTATACACCTTTCCCAGCTTTTCTCCAACTGTTTTAAGCCTTCCAAAAAGTATTTCAAGGCCCTCAAAATAGGTATCTGTTTGGGAGATGAGCTCTTCAAGCCACTTTCTCAAGATTGGAAAATAGAAAAAAAAGATCACTGGGGGGCAAATCTGCGGCATGCTTTGGATGTGTAGTAATTCAAACCTTGATTATTCAATTTTTGCCATAAAAACTGTGCAGGCTTGCACCCTTGCATTATCTTGATGGAAAAGAATTTTTTTCTTTGTCAGACGAGGGCATTTTTTCTTGGTTGCTCCATTCAACTGTGCAATAATGATGCATAATACTCTCCATTTATCATTTCTTTCTTCAAGTAATGAATGTAGATGATTCCGCTTGCATCCCAAAAAACCAAGGTATTCCTTTTGGCTGTAGATTTCACCACCTTTACCTTCTTTGGAACAAGTTTGTCTTCTAAAGCCCACTGTTTTGACTACTTTTGTCTCTGGAGTGTAGTAGTGTATCAATGTTTCATCTACAGTTATGTATCGATGCAGAAACTAGTCAGGATTGCGATTAAAAAGTGTTAAACCAGCTTCCAAATCAATTGCACATTTGCTTTTATTCTGCATTGGGGGCAAACGCTGCAACCATCTTGGCAAGACCTATGTCAGACCTAATTTTTTGGTGCAAAATTGAGAATACTGTGCCATGTGATATGCATGTGGCTTCTACTATTTTGCAAACTTTGATTTGCCAATCAATCAAAACCATATCCTGGATTTTGTCTTATCATTTTGTAGGAAGTCACTTCTACTGACATCGGAACATCTTCATCATTTGTGGATGTACGGCCATTTATCCAATTGTAAATTGTTGCAAATGCAGGAGCAGGTGTGCCATGAATTTCATCCAACTCAGCTTTTATCTCTTTCAGTGTTAAGCCTTTTAAATTGAGGGTTTAATAGAAGTCCTTTACGAAAAGCGCTTTTTTCTATCTTTCTAAATAAGCACAAGATTGTTGATTCAATCACCTATGGCAACAAAAGCTTGTGATGGATGTAGCTAAAACTTAAGCTGCCATCAAGTAAGAGACAATGGTTGCTAAATACAAACTTTTCGATACTATGAGTGCAATTTCTTGAATTTTCTAAGGACTTATTGAATGCCCCTTGTATTTCTCTGGCAATTGACAGCATTATTAACAAATGTTTATACATTTTAGTTCTTCCCATTAATATTAAACATTTTGTAGTATATAAATTACAATAATATTTCTGTTTTATAAAATGTCTTCATGATACTCCTTAATAACAAACATAGTCGCAATATTCACAAAGTGTTTGAAATATCCTCAAATGATGTATTTTGTATTTTCCTAGTTTCTATATGGCAGTCTTTCAGATGCTGTAAATATCATATAACCTGTAATATGTTTTAAAGAATATTGAAATAATCAGATGATTTTAAATAATCACAACATATGAAATTTTAAGCTTTTGGACCTTCTATATTTATTTAGCATAAGTAATAAAGGATCCACAATTTTTACATAATATAGAAACCCAAAGCATTAGTATGAAATAGGTGCAGAAGATTTCTCTACCCTCAGGCTAATAATTGAAGCATTTTGAAATACCATATTGTGACAATGCTGAGTGTGACTGCTCTCAGCTTTGCAGAAACTTTGGTATGCAATGGTGGGTTTTGGAATGTGGTAAGCACAGAAAGTGTGATGTGTCAATAACCAGAAGCTTTGGAACATGACAAGTCTGGCATATGCCAGATTATTCCAGTAACTTCAGCTTCCACAATGTCTTCTGTGATGTCAATTTCAGCCTATAGAAGGAAGGAAGAATTGTAAGCCAATTCAGTGAGTAGTGAGAGAGATGTCAAAGTGTTAAGTGAATTGTTTGTAGCCGTGAATTAAAGACTTTATTTGTAACCAATTTTTAAGTCAATTGAGCCTTTTTTACACTGGTGTTTGGAATGGGATTAAGAAGCCAAGACGGAAGAGATGCTTCAAAAATTGTAGATGATGGGAAGAATGGGAAGTGAAATAGTAGTAGTGAGCAGTGGTATGGAAGAAAACCGGAATGGAGAAGATGATGTAGGAGAAAATGGAAAAAATGCAACTCTGCACGAAGAAAATGGATGTTGAAATGTAATCCGCAATGGCAAAAGTAAAAACGGAACTCTCTAGCAAAATTGACAACCAATAGGTTGCCATGAAGGAGCTGGGAAGGAAGGTGGAAGAGCTTGGGGAAATGATGAAGAGTCTTGTATATCACATTGACACTCTGTAAACTGCAAGAAACATGTTAATGCTCTGGGGGGAAGAGCAATGGTGCCAAGAATGGAAAAGATGCTCGATGGAAAGTTGAAAGATTTGAAAATCAAGACATCAGGATGCAATACAATATCCACACATGTCTAGCCACCCAAGTTGTGATGGGAAGTCAACCTTTGAAGTCTTCCATCAAGAGTTTACCACTATCGCCACCCAGCAGCAATGGTCAGCACAAGAGAAAGCTGCACAGCTGATGGCAAGCTTTCAGAGATGGATGGCAGAAACACTTAATGCAATCCCAATGTCAGTGAAGTCCGGGGAGATCTAGGAGGCTCTCAAGAACCACTTCAGGAACCATCACTTGGCTGCAACTTACCACAGTCAGCTTAAAGTGAGGCTGCAGCACCCAGGAAAGACGATGCAGGAGTGAATAAAGCCCTAATGAACCTACCCATATTTACATATCCCAGGAAGCTGCCTACTCCATCAACAGGGTGCATGATGCCAAGAATGACAGCGCCTGATGCTTGATGACTGTAAGACGATCTATGAGGCATTAACAGGAGCACTATAATGGAGGTGGCCAAGCTTACAGCATTATTTTACCTCACTGTCTAGAAACTACCCAGATTGTTCACTGTCTTAGTCTCTAGTTGTGTTTGGAAGACTAAATCACTGTGTTTCTTCTCCATTATTGTTTTATACTAGTAAAATAAAGGAGACAAAGATTTATTTGACGAGCCGATTAACTAAACAACACTTGGTATTTTTGCTGGAACATGTTTCGAAGAACTATTTTTTTTTTCATTTTCAACCAGGCATCAACTAATTCCTTGTGGTGAAGCTGGCAATGTTGTAAGTGCTGTCTCCTCTGGTGGTGGTTCAATGAACTTGCTAAACACATCCATCTGTGGAACATAGAAATTGAAAGCCCTGTTTCTATTTTTTACAATGAAGATGTGTTCCCATGTGGCCAGCTCTTGTTTTCCTGTTATGTGTTTTAGAAGTTTAGGTTCTGAATTTATATGCTGCATTGTCCAAAAGTGGGTGGCAACTGCTGATTTTTCCAATTGTTTTTTATTTATATTTCTGAAGCGTTCTTTGGATCTTGTTTCTAGATTTCTTCTTGTTTTTCCAACATAAATCTGATTATTATCCTTACATTCCATTTTGTATATGCCCTATTTTTTCTTTGCTGGGTTAACGTCCTTGATATTTGAGCTAATTCATTTGTTATGCTTGTGCAAGCTGAATGTTGTATTTTTTGAAAATTTTTTGAAACTTGCCAAATGCCCATGGGTGGTATGTGAATTTCTTGAAGCTCATCTTTTGTTCTATTGCTAAGAGAGTTGTTTCTTTTAGGAATTTCTCCTTTTTGGCTAATTTTATTTTTTTATCTACTAGGGGTCTGTGGAAAGCATTTTTATTTGCAATTTTGATTATTTTATAATATTCTGCCGTGTATTCATTTGTTAGAAGTGGCATGTTAACCAGTCTATGTATTAGGCTATTGTAGATTGCCTGTTTATGTGCCCTTGGATTATAACTATTGGCTTTTATATAATTGTCTGTCTGAGTAGGTTTTCTGTAAATACCGAAGTTTATTCTGTTTTCATATTTGACTATTTTCAGATCTAAAAATGTTAGCTGGTTATGTTCTTATATTTCTACTGAGAATTTTATACTTTTTTCTTGGATGTTCAAAAGTTTTAGGGCATCACCAATGTGCCTTTTTGTCACTATGACAAAGATGTCGACATACCACTGCCAGATTTTGAACATCCAAGGGGAAACCTTTTGTGATTCTGATTTCCAATGTGCTCATGAAAACATCTGTCAATATGGGTGAGAGTGGATCGCCCATTCTAATCCTGATGTTTGGCGATAAAATCTCGTCTAGAATTGAAAAAAGTTTTGTTCGGTTAACAACTTGGTAAGTTCTATATATTCTGAAATTTCTTGTGATGCCATTCCAAATGATTTAAGCCAATATTCTATTAGTGGGTTGAGTTTATCTAATGGTATGCTTGGAAATAGTGATTTTACATCAAACGAGACCAATGTGTCCCCTTCTTTTAAATATATGTTCTTTATGTTTTCTATGAGCTCATAGGAGTTTTTGATGCTGAGGCTGTTAAATTTTGGAAAGGAACTGAACTTGTTGGTTAGCCATTTTGCCAATTTGTAGGTTGGTGAATCTATACTGCTAACTATGGGCCTCATTGAAATGAAGGGTTTGTGAATTTGGTAACCCTTACAGTTCTTCATCTTGCTATCATAATCAGATTTTGCATGATTATTTTGTTTCCCTTATCTGCCTTCGTGTATATTACCTTTTATTGTCTCAGTGAATGGAAGACCGGTCTAGTTTTGATCCCTTCTAAAATCTTTTCACACCGATTTTTACTGCACTTTTTTCGTTTCTGGTAGGAATTGTGAAAAAAAAAAAAGTTGACACAAAGATTTGTTTCACTTTGCCTTTCCAACCATGACATTACCTTTTTGACCTTCTCTACACGTACTATGCACATAGTGTATAGAGAAGGTATTGTAATGCACCCAAAAATTCAATACCAAGATTTCACCAGAAATACATGTTTTGGGTCCCCCTAAATCCAAAAAAAGCATTTTTGGAAAAATTTCCATGTGTATGTGTGTGTGTGGGTGGGGTGGGTGGGTGTGAAAGAAAAGAAAGACCGTTAAATACCAAACTTTGTATTTAAGTTTGCCATCTTCCAAGGATGCGATACGAAGATTTTCAAGAAAATCGCCCCACCTCCAATTACCCTTTACATGGAACTTTTTTCGAAAATTTTGATTTTCTCTCTAACGATTTTGATTAAAATATTGTATATTAAAGATATTTACCTGACAAATAATATGTATATCTTGAATTTTCTGGGAATAGCCTCTGAAGACTACTTTATTCTGGATGAATTTTGCATAACTGCTAAACCGTAAGAAATGGACAAAAACTTATCACACAAAAAATGAGAGCACATTAAAACACACAATTTATATTATATAAATCTTTTTCGAGGAGTTGATCGTTTTTGAGATATTCCTTGTTTTTGGTTTCAGCTTTGAAAAACTTATACGTTTCTCATACAGGAATTTGTCAACTCGTGTCGATACAAACAAAGAAACTTCAGTCACATAGTAACCAGCTTTTGACTTCACTTTAACCTATGATACTCCCATATGTCGCTTCTACTTATGAGGAAGTAAGTAATAAGACTATTTCTGATAATTTTTTCTCGATTAGCATGAAGTCAATAGAAGAATACGCTTATTAACAATAATTTGTTACACAGAAATAGAAAAAGTCATGTGAATGGAACACTTCAAATTTTTTAGATGAGATATCACTTCAGTACCACTTAGAATATGTTCTTTCCCTTCTAAGACATTTTTGTTAGCACTATCTTAATTGTTGCCATCATTTTCATTCTATGTGATATGGTGAATTGATGATACCTTCAGAATTATCCACTCTGAAATTACAGCTCGCTGCTGTCAATTGCTACTTGCTCATTTAAGTCTTCAATAATGATGGTAGGATGAAAAACACAATCTGTCAATTGAACATCTTAGATTGTGAAGTCAAGAGACAGAGCAGTTTCCATTGCTCTTATAATTTTGAACAGAACATTTCTTCCAGCAGTTATGACTTTTCGTCATCTCCTTAGCACAGTGGTTGCTGCTTGCCAAGTAAGAGGCCTGGGTTCGATTCCCAGCATCAGCGTGGGGATTTTTCCCCTGCTGGGAGACCTGGACCGGGGTGCACTCAGCCTTGTGAGGTCCCTGGGGGGCAATTGAGGCAAATAGCGGCTCCAGATCATGAAGGTTGCATTAACTGGCTGGGGGGGGGGGTCGAAGCACTGACCATGTCTCACCCCCCCTCCCCCCCAATACTGCACCCTATCTATGACGTCTGTAATGGACCAAGATGGGGGGTCGCAGTGGCTGGGCAGTAGGCCAAGGCTCTTGGTGAGCTGTGCCATGGATTTAGTTATACTTTTCACAAATTCCATTCTGCCTATAAAATCCCTTGGAATATAATTTTAAAGGTGAGGTTATTGTTCAATAAACAAATATACTTGCTAATGCAGCACATCACACTGCAGCAAAAATTCTCCGTTCTGCATTATCATTTAATTATGATTTTTTACTTTTAAAGATTGAATTTCATGGAATTGATTTTATATCTTGATGTTTTCACAGAGGGACATACAATCTCCTCATAAGTACAAGTTTAAAGATTTATTTCCTCAAAATTTATTGTATATCTGATCTTTTCTACTGGAGGACTTCTTTCTGTTGATTAAATACAGGTTTATATTAAATCAGACTATACTGTATCATGGCTTTGCTGTAACATGTTATTTTAATGTAGAAATCCCATTCACATCCGCTTTACTGTAATCATTTTCTGCAAGGTTCAACAACTGGTTGCAATTAGAAGGGGAAGTGGGAAAAAATCTAATGTGTTCCCTTCACATGATTTTTTTTACATCTCTGTACAAAGTATTCTTAAAAAGCTTATTCTTCTGTGTACTTCATGTTAATCGACATAAACATTAGCAGAAATGGTCTTATTAGTTCCTTATAACTAGAAGGGAAATTATGCTAAAGTGATAGTCAAATCTATTAAAAGCTGATCACTGTGTGAAACAATTGCAATTCAGTTCTCTTTGCATGACCTGGTGTAAAACAGAAGATATATGAAACGACAGATGAGAAAAGTTTAAGTAGTTCAAAATTGAAACCAACGACAAGGAATATCTCAAAAACTATTAACTATATAAAAAAAGAATTGTTTATGATATAAATTGTATTTTAACAAACACTATGTAACAAACTTTTTGTTTATCACTTATGGTTTACCAATTATGTAAAAGTCATTTAGAATAAACAGAACTTCCAGGGTTATTCCTAAAGAATTCAGTATATACATTTTGTCATATAATTAACATTAATATATGTATTTTAATTAAAATCGATACTAAACTTAAACACAAAGTTTGGTATTTTACTGATGTTTTGTTTTTGAGTTATCATTTTCACAGACGCACAGACCCTTTTCTAAAAATGTGTATTTTTGATGAAATCTTGGTATTGAATTTTTGGGTGGATTGCAATACCTTCTCTACCTACGTACCATATACTATGTAGTGAAAGTAAAAAGTAATGTCTCAAAAACAAAGCAGAATATTTGAATATGTCTTGAGTAAACGATTGCTCAGTTTATGTTAACATATTCATCTTTCAAGCTTTGATGCCATGGTCCATTAGTTTTACAATGGAAACCAAGGGATCACTGTATAAAATCTCAGAAAAGGCACATATTAATTGACTCTGGCTATGGAAGGTTCTACCATTGTTCATAGTAATTGATTTACAAGCTAAATTTTTAAACTAGAACATAAATGATAATAGTTTGTTTTTAATATCCATTTAGAATATTTGGGTAGCTGAATTTAACATTTAATATTTTGATTTTTAAGTAACATCAATGTTTTTAAAAGGAAGTGCTGATTACATTTTAACTTTTGTATAAAGGTTACTGTTTATAGATGTAAATATTTTTATCATCTATGGAGATTATTAATGATTGTTAAGTTGCTGAAGCTAATGGTTCAGTGAATTGTAAAATGATTTTTATTAGGAAGATTTTGGCATGTTTTGAGCATCACCAATTGATATACTAGCCCTAAGAATAAATTTGTTTCTGTTCTTTTCAAAAACTTGTTTTTAACTTCAATATCAAACCTCGTTAGAGATAATTTTATGGTTCCAACATAAGTTAGCAATGAGTTATATTCTTTAGGACCTTGTATGCTGTTACAAAAGGAAAAGACATCCATTATGAGTTTTTTTGCATATAAGAAGTTTGGTTTTAACAAGATATGAATGTATTACTTCTTCCTGCGCCACTAAAAAAAGTATAATGCATTCTAATTCATTTCTTTCTCTTTTTTAGGAAAACCCACTGGATTCCAAGTTCTATGCCTGACATTCCAGTACGAACTCACCTCTACCTAAATAAGAGTGAAATAACAGCTGACCATTTTAAGAGGTTAACATTCACCATTACAGGTAAATTTAAAGAAGAGAAAGTGAAACCGCATGCACAGTCTTGTTTATAAACAGAAAGTTAATGCTTTGCTGTGCACCAGCCCATTGTAGATAGAAATTGTCAGTCCCTGTCATATGACTTGAGGTATTAATGAAAATAAAGATTGGAAAGTTCATTCAGGATTTGAAAATGTTAGTGCCTCAGCTGGGACTTAACAATTTATGGCTAACAATGATTTGACTCCTGACTGTGTCATTGACTTTTTTTTAATTTGGGATAACTGTACATCCTTATTCCTATTTGGCCTATGTAAAATAAGAACTAATGAAAATGATGTGTTAAGGGCTTTCAAAGCTTTGTGTAACTTAATCATAGATGATTGTACATATAAAATGCTGTTACATAAAGTTTTATAATTGACATGTTTTAACTAAAGTCATTACATATGAAATTATACAGTAGAATTGCAATTTTTGCAAACAAATTTTTATTTGTAGATCATGCTTCAATGAAGATCTATAAAAATATTTAGGAAGAAATAAATTTATCATAGCAGCAAGTTTACCAAGTAATTAAAAGCTTCATACAACAGGATAAATACGTTTAAATGTGTCTCAATCTGAGTGGCTCAGTTAGTTAGGCACTGGCTTTCTGATCTCATTCAAACCTGGCCTAGACCAATAGTATTTTAAATATGCTTAAAAGTAACAGCCTCATGTCAGAAGATTTGCTGGCATGTAAAAGACTTGTGGGTTGAAATTCTGGCACACCAGCAGTGCTGAACAAGCACGCTGCTGGTAATTGAGAGCATCATTAACAAATAAATATAAAAAAAGAAAATTTTAATGTGTTACAGGTCCTGATCATCTTGGTGTTATGCTTTCTCCTGCAAGTGGTATGAAACTTGAACGATGGAGTTTGTTAGATGAACATCCCCTAGCAGGACCTCTTTGGAATGGCCGTGATACTTATTTTATATATTATTCCTGTGCCTCAGATCCTGAACCGTGGACATTCTGGATTGATTTGAAGGTAATCTTAATATATACTCATTTGTTTTTTATAATAAAAGAATAGTAGAAAAAGGTTATTGAGTACTAAAGACATATTACCCCCATTGCTTTATTTAGGGAGGGAGGGATGTTTGCCTACAATCCGCCATTGATGAAACATCTGCATTCATATAGCACTCTTCTCCAAATGTTGTTCCATTTAATTTAGCTCTGTTAGTCTCCTATACAATTAATGCACCGTTGACACTAACTTCACTTTTAAGAGGAGAATATGTATATAGTTGGACAATGTAAACAATCTGGTATACTGCTCTCTTAATCTGGCAAGCATATCTCAGTGTTTTAAAATTCAGTGAAAAAGGAACTTAACACAGTGAAAACAAATTTAGGTGTAAATTTTGTGGAGATAGAGTTGAAATGGATACTCAAAGTTTTCACTCACCATATAATAAATGCAGGAGCATGTTTTTACAGACTTTTACGTACATTATCAACTGCTGTTGACTGACTGGAGTATTCAGGAATGCTTGGTTGGTAGTATATCTTCTGGTGATGTAGATTGGAACCATTTAGAATAAAAGGAGATGTCATTCGGAATCTCGGAGTTCATGAGTTGTCCATTTTACTTAATGAGATAATGAAAGTTGGTTTTTTGGGAGATTCTCAAAAAAGGAAAACTTTGTGGAAAAAATTTATTAAGGAAAAACACTCAAAACAATGTGTTCTTTCATAATTTAAAAGGCTAATATTGTGCAACAAATTTAATATTTTTTTCTGTCCTTTAGATGAAACTATATGATTTTAATTGTATGTGCTGAATTCATTTCTGAAATCCAAAATTTTCTATCATGAACAATTTTTTAATGCTGAAACTCAAAATTTTCTATTACCAACTAATTTTTAATGACATTTTTTAAATGTACAAGTTATAATGAGAAACATAACAATAGCAAAGAACACCAAATTAAAATGTCTGTTTTTCATTTGCGCTTATAGTCAGGTTCTGGGCTATCTCTGATGATTGACTAGCAATATTCACTAAGCATATTTGCATTTTATCTTCCAGTGAATCGTTTTTCAAGGGCTGATATTTTTTGGTGAAACCACTCGCCATCTTCATTGCTAACAGCACCAAGGCTTTTTTTGGAAAGAAGTCCATATGACAGTTCAGAAAATGTAGTTTCAATGACAAATTGCATCCCATAACATGAAAGTAATGTAATAATTTACTTACAATAACTTCATAGTCAACTGATTTTTTTATTCCCAAGGAAATTTCTGCATAGTGATTTAAATGCCAGCCAAACCATTTTCTCCACTTCCAATAGTTTATTTTCAAAATCTTCATCCTGGAAGACTACTCTTATTTGTGGAACAATAAACACTCCTTCCTTAATCTTTGCATCACTTAGGTTTGGGAATTTATTTTTGAGATGCATGAAAGCATGTCCTTCTCCATCTAGTGCCTTCACAAATACTTTCATCAGTCCAAACTTGATGTAAGTTGGTAGGAAGACATCTTGAGGGTTCACAAATGGTTCATGTGGAAACACTTTTGACTCCAGGAATGTCAAATTTTTTACGAGTGTAGTGGTTTGCTTTGTCGCAGCTATCTCACTTGCAGAAAAACAACAGTGTTTAGGATACCCTTTTTGCATACTGATTAAGAACCCAATAGCTTTCAGATTTCCACAAATATGCCATTTGTATGAAGTATATTCAATGCACTTTAGTACTGCATTCATAACCTCAAACTTTTGTATGAATGGCATATGTGATAGGAACAGATAGAAAAATATTGCCAATATGAATAAGTGGTGCTGTTAGAGGAGGAATCAATAAATAAGCGCCAGTGCTCTGGATAATGTTTATGTCCCAAAGCTTGAAATAAGCTTCACATTGTTGCAAAAAAATTATTCCTTCATTCTTAGAAAAATATTCAATAAAATGAATTTGCCATTTTTTAAATGAAGTTATTTTGATCATGGATATCTTAAAGATTCCATTCTTGCAGTCTAGAGCCAACAATTCTGCTTGGCAAGTTTAAGTCGCTCATAACATCATTGAGGGCATTTTGTGAAAACACCTAGTGATTACAGGGTAGAGATGTAGATGGCTGAAACTCTGGATCTCAAGTAGAACTACTACAGCCTGAGATGTTGGGTGTGTCTTCTTTTGAAATGGTGTACCACTGTATAGACCTTTTTAGACCTGTTCCATACTACCTTCGCTTAACACCAAGCAGATGGTGTTGGTGATGTCTAGTGCAGGTCTTCTAAGGTCTTGTCTCCTCATATCATTCTTACCACTTAGCTCCGTGACAGGCAGATGTGGTTAGGGGTCTGTCCAATCTACTGCAATTACAGTACTCAAGTTAAATACTGTGGTGTGCTATTAGATTAGTGCTTATTATGGCATAAACATGTACAACAAACAAAAGGAAAAGCAATAGCAGGACAATCCATCTCTATCCACTACTCAAGTCAGGATGTACAGAGCGATCCCTCACCTATCTGGCCGGTAGTCACGATGCATGCTCCATGTGCGATCCCCAGCTATCTGGCCAGTAGTCGCGATGCATGTCCACATGCTATATTCCGTGTACCTGTTTATTTTTCTCATTGTTGATACTGATACCGTATTATTACTGATTTTATGATGATGATTACAATATATTGATTACCTATTGAAAAAGCATAATTACGTTTTATTTTAGCAGTACTAACCTTTTTCACAGTTGGTGTTGAAAGTGATGTCCTTCGGCAGATAAACATTCTTGGCACTTTCTGATGAAATTACAATTTACACACATCAGTTCTTGTTGCGTAATTTCCCTAATTTCTGTTGTTATATTGTTTTCAAGATCGTCTATGGAGGATTATTCATATATTTTTTAGAGTTCCCCACAGATAAGTCGCACACAGTAAGATCCGGTGACCTCCCCCCCCCCCCCCTAGGGGCCTACTACGGTAGGTACGGGTTAGGCGCACCTGGGGTCCCGAGCCACCTTGGCTCCCTCTGTGGGTAACCTCAGAGTGGTGAGGGAGTCAACAGGTAAAAATACCCACCCACGTGTAGGCCGTGCATGGAGACCCTTGTCTGTGAAAAGGAATATCCTGGTTGATTGAGGGTTGCGTACCTGAGCCTGGGCTTCTGTCTTTCAGTAACTGGGGAGGGTGCGCAGCTTAATACACCGCTTTGGTTTCTGATTTGCCTAAACAGGAGGCTAGGGACTAACCCACCCCTAGTCAATCGGCCAGGACTAGGTATTATACCGAACTCCAGGGTGAGTGGGACGGTGTGCCTGCTATATGCCCTCTGTAGTCCTGTCACCCCAGTGAGGTGACCCCATGTTGGGCTCCATGGTGGGTGGGGAGCACTGGGGGATGAATTTATTCTGCTTTTTTCATGGCAAA
The DNA here is from genome assembly GCA_030762935.1 of Hymenopus coronatus. NCBI lineage: Eukaryota > Metazoa > Arthropoda > Insecta > Mantodea > Hymenopodidae > Hymenopus > Hymenopus coronatus. Next base: position 61,724,373 of record CM060886.1, read on the forward strand.
AAATAAACCTTTTCGTAGTAACGTTTCTGGAAAAGAAGAGTTGAGTCCAGTGGTCCTCGCTACTTGGTTATCAGTAGAACAGAGGAAGGGAGGAAATTTACCTCAGTTAGCCCTTTTGCTATCCAAAAGGGTTTAGACAAAATTGCTGGTCCAGTTGAAATCTTGTATCAGAGCCCGAAATGGAACTCTCCTGGTGGAAGTACTGTCAGCATCCCAGGCAGAGAAGATACTTAGAGCCAAACTCTTAGGAAGCTATCCCATTAAGGTCGAAAAGCATAAGAGCTTGAACTCCTCGCGTGGCGTTATCACCACCCGCGCCTTGGACAGTTTGTCCAAGGAGGAGCTTAAAGAGGACCTAGCAGACCAAGGTGTAACATCTGTTTATAGGGTTCAGAGGAAAGTTAATGGTGAGTTCGTGCCTACCCGTACCCTGTTCCTTACCTTTGATCGGGTAGATCTTCCCCAAAGGATTAAGGCAGGGTACGAAGCCATCGAGGTTAGGCATATCAGTGACTTTTATACTGGCAATTCTACCTGTGCTATCTGTGGAGCCGCATTGCACGATGGAAGTTGTACTACCACTCCATCTTGTGTAAATTGCATTGGGGAACATCCATCTAGTTCCCGCAATTGCCCCCGTTTTACAGAGGAGAAGGCGATCCAGGAGATATGGGTGAAGGAGAAGGTGTCCTTCTCCGAAGCCCGTAGGCTCCTGCGCCTACACCAACCCTCAGTCCCGCGCTCTGGTACCTATAGCTCGGTTGCAGCTAAACCAGTAGCGAGCTGGGACATCGCGACCCAAACCGGCGATATAAACGGGGCCACTATTGCAGAGAGGATTATCGTTGCCAGTCCAATAACGAAGCCCGCTACATCTAGATCGGCTGCATCTACCACGAAATCTAACATCGTGAAGTGCTCTCCGGCAGCAGCGTCAGCCAAACCGTCTACCTCTGGCAAAAACACTGCTACACCCGTAGGTTATTCTGCACCTGTAAAGACCTATAAGACCAGCTATGTGCGATCCGACTTTCTGAAGAATAATGCAAAGCCCTCACATAAAGTATCTACGGGAAAGAAAAGTCCACGTGCTTCTCCTCGCAGATCGTCTTCTGAGGAATCTTCTTCGCCGATCAGCACCTGCAATCGGTTCGAGGTTCTCGAACCGAAATTCTCAATTGGACAGGGGCCCTCCCAGGTGGAGGAGATGGAACAAGAGGATTCTGCCCTCCCTGCAAGACGGCCAGTGCGTAAGCGGCAGGATCGTGCTCCTGAAAAAAGTATTAGTCCAACGGCCAAGAAAAACAAACTAAACCGACCAGCGCAGCCAAATATGCAGATACGCCTTTCCATTTAAAACTTATCCTATACCAATCCCATGGCTATCCTTCAATGGAACATACGTGGAATCCGATCACATCGACCAGACCTGGAATTGTTGCTCCATCAGAATCAGCCTTTAATCGTGTGCTTGCAAGAGACCAAGCTCCGCCCCCAAGACCACCTTATAATAAAGCAGTATGCTTCTGTCCGGTGTGATATATCACCGGCAGATGGAGTACCTGCACATGGGGGCACCATGATTCTTGTCAGAGATGATGTTTTCGCCGAATCCGAACCCCTTCATTCCGACATACAGTCCATTGCTGTAAGGATTAAGCTACCTTCCATTTGCTTCACCATATGCAGTATTTATGTACCTCCATCTGACGATCTCTCGCACGCTGATATAGCAGATCTAGTCTCCCAGCTACCAACACCTTTTCTGCTGGTAGGGGATGTGAATGCCCACCACCCACTTTGGGGCTCCCCTCGATCTTGTGCGAGAGGACAACTGCTTGCCGATTTCGTGGATTCTCTTAATCTCGCTCTCCTGAACACCGGGGAGCCTACCTTTCTCTCTGACGCCTACAATAGTTTTTCTCACCTGGATATATCAGTTTGTTCTCCACAGCTGGCAGTTTCCTTCCAATGGAATATCATCTCTGACCTACATTCTAGTGACCACTTTCCTATTCTTATTTGTCTCTTAGCTCAGGACATATGTTCCACAAGCGTACCTAGATGGCGCTTAGAACGAGCCAACTGGAACCTTTATTCAAACTTGGCCGTTTTTCAGTGCTATGAGCATGACTCGGTGGATTGTTTAGTCCAGCACCTCACCGGGACTATTATTTGCGCTTTCTATTCTGCTGTCGACAGGATGCCCCCGTCGATTCCCTGTCCCTTGGTGGACAGATGAATGCCGGAATGCCATTCGTACTCGCCGACGTGCTCTCTGGGTTTTCCAGCGGTGCCCTACTCTCTGTAATCTTATACAATATAAAAAGCTGCGTGCTCAATCTAGGAAAATTATTAAGGATAGCAAGAAAACATCATGGAACAACTTTGTAGCATCTTTTACTAGCCATACCCCTTCCTCTGTTGTATGGGATAAGTTAAGGCGTGTTGCCGGAAAAGCGACCCATTTGCCAATAGCCGGTCTGAAGACACTTGCCGGCACTGTGACTGATCCGTTGGATGTGGCTAATACTCTTGGCAGTGCTTTCGCTCAAATGTCTAGCCCAGAGAACTATTCCCTTGAGTTTCTTCCAACTAAGGCCCAGGTGGAATCGCAAGGGTTTGCCTTCTGCTCTGGAAACCTTGAAGACTACAATTGCCTTTTCACCATGGTGGAGCTAGACCATGCACTTTCATCTTCGCGAAACTCAGCACCAGGACCAGATGGCATCCACGTCTAAATGTTGCAACATCTCTCTCCTGAAGGTAAGGCTTTCCTGCTCGAGGTATAAAACCGTATTTGGGTGGACACCTCTTTCCCAGCTCTGTGGCGGGAGGCCACCATCATACCCATTTTGAAACCTGGAAAGGACTGCCATCTCCCTTCCAGTTACCGTCCTATTTCACTCACCAGCTGCGTTTGCAAGGTGATGGAACGCATGATCAATGGACGGTTGGTGTGGTGGCTGGAATCCCATAATCTTCTGACCAACATCCAATGTGGTTTTCGAAGGCATCGTTCAGCGGTTGACCACCTTGTGTCACTATCGACACAGATTATGCACGGCTTTCTTCAGAATTGTCGGACGGTTGGGATCTTTTTTGACCTCGAGAAGGCTTACGACACGTGTTGGAGGGCAGGGATTTTACGTTCCCTCCACAACTGGAACATATGTGGACGCCTATCGTTGTTTATTCAGGAATTTCTGAGGGACCGCGTTTTCCGAGTAAGGGTCGGTTCGGTTTATTCTCACCATTTCATTCAAGAGAACGGGGTGCCGCAGGGCTCGGTGCTAAGCGTGACGCTGTTTGCTATAGCGATTAATTCCATATCGGAATGTGTTCCCCCAGGTATCTCGTCCTGTTTGTTCGTGTACGACTTTGCCATCTTTTGCACTTCTCAGCGTACGCCGTTTTTGGAACGGCATCTCCAACGGTGTTTGGTCAATCTGTATGATTGGAGCTCAAAAAACAGCTTTCGTTTTTCACCTGAGAAGACAATCTGCGTTAATTTCTGGCGTAGAAGATGGCGAATGTCACCTCTTCATCTCGGGCCAGATATCCTTCCCTTCACAGATGAGGTGAGATTCCTGGGTTTGATATTCGATCAAAAACTATGCTGGTCATCTCATATAGCACAGCTTAAAGCGCGGTGTGACCGTTCTCTGAATATTTTACGGATACTAAGCGGAAAATCTTGGGGAGCAGATCGGACAGTGCTGCTGCATCTTTATCATGCACTGATCCGATCAAAGTTAGACTATAGATGTATTGTTTATGCCTCAGCACGCCCATCTGTGCTGAGGGAGTTAGATACTGTCCACAATTGGGGCATCCGGGTGGCTGTTGGAGCGTTTCCAACTAGCCCTGTTGTGAGCCTCTATGCTGAATCTGCTGAGCCCCCTCTCCGTTGTCGGCAGGATGTTCTTCTATCTAACTATGGCTGTAGCCTGAAGTGCATACCCGCGCATCCATCGTTTACTCCCTTTTTTGATTCCAGATTGGACGACCGTTATAAAAACCTCTTACGTAGTCCAACACCTGCAGGATTTCGCTTCCGGGAGCTGCTTCGAACGCACGGTCTTGAAATGCCTGTCATGTTTTCCAAGGGGGAGAGGGTTAACCCACCTTGGTTACGTGCTTCCTCCCACATAGATCTCGGTATGACAACTTTTGCGAAATCTTCTACACCTATGTTTAGTATCCGTTCTTGTTTTGTAGAATTTTTATCAAAATACAGTGGCCGCATATATATACCGATGGCAGTAAGTGTGCTGATGGAGTTGGATGTGCCTTTATCACCCGAAACGAACCTTTTACTTTCCGTTTGCCGAGTATCACATCAATTTATTCTGCAGAGCTGTATGCTATTTACCGAGCTGTTTTATATATTCGCCGTCGAAACTTGGGTGACTGGCTTCGTGTGAGTGATTCCCTTAGTGCACTTCAGTGCCTTCGTGAGCTGTACGTTTACCATCCTCTAGTACAGCGCATTCAGGACATCCTCCAAATTTTGCACACTTCGGGTGTAGCTGTGGAGTGCGCTTGGGTTCCTGGACATGTTGGCGTGCCGGGGAATGAACTGGCGGATTTGGCGGCAAAGAAGGCATCATCTGCGCCCAGTGTTACCACTAACTTTGTGACGGCCGAAGATTTTAGATTTGTCCGCAGAGCGGTAATTTCGAGCTGGCATGGAGAGTGGTCCGCTCTTCGCGGCAACAAACTTAGGGAGGTGAAGGAGCTCCCAATACACTGGGTGACTTCCTCACGTCGCTCTCGTCGCGAGGAAGTTATTTTAGCAAGATTGCGTATTGGCCACTGTATTTTTAGTCGTAGCCACTTATTTCAGAGGGAACCTCCACCTGTCTGCCCGCTCTGTGGCAAAACGCTTTCAGTCCGGCACGTACTTGTAGAGTGTGCTCCATTAGCACCACTACGAGCCACTCTATGACTGCCGGCCAGGTTTTCAGAGGTCCTGGCCGATGATCCTGGAGCGGTGGAGAACATTTATAAATTTTTATCTCAAGTGACATATGCCATAAGTATCTAGTTTTATTTTTGCTGTTGTAGTTTTGCTGCAGCTACTTGAGTGATACGTGAGGTTTTTGAAATCTTTTATAACCCTTGAAACTTTTAGTCACTATTGTTTTATGTTCCCTCTTGTTTTAGTAGTTTTAGTGTCATAGTTTTATCGCAAGCTCTGGATTCAGGGCTGGACAGTTATTTTATCTTGGTTTTAGTTGTTTATGCCAATTTTATGTATAGTTTAGCTCTTTTGATAGAGATCTGTTTTAGCATACAACTCAGATGTTTTAACTCCCCAGTTTTATGTTAAGGGCGCTGATAACTTAGCAGTTGAGCGCCCTTAAACCCCATTCATCATCATCCAGTGACCCAGCTGGCCATAACCCTTTAGATATTATTCTCATCAAAAACATTCTTGATGTCCTCCAAGGAAGTCGTTCGTTTCTTTTTACATCTTACAACATTAAACGATCCCATTCTCTTCACTTTATTCACTAGATAATCTGTTTCTCAACTTGGAACTGGACCACCAAGAAATGTATCGTTAAATTGCCTACAAACTTGTCTACACGAGTCAGTTATCACATAAGTGTCATACATAAAAATTCTTTGTTCAGCGAATATTTGAGTACCATTTCTGGCTTGCAATAATCGATAATTCAATCGCATCCAAAAACAAATGCGTCTCGCATCCACACACAAGGAGCATAACAGGTGACAGAACCCTGCTGCCACATGTCCGAGAAATGGAAGAGCCCATGGCCTTGAGTTCATTCAGATGAGCCGCACAATCCAGCCGTGCAAGTCCCGGCCAGAGCGATGAGGGACCGCTCTGTATATCAATAAAAAGAAAGCTACAACTCTTCAAAACTCTGATATTACCAACACTGGTTTACAAGGCTCTAGCATGGGCCTATATGGATGATTCAACTTTTAAGCCACTGCAGGTTGCAGAAAATAAAGTTTTAAAAATGTACCACAACTAAACAAATCCAGAATATACAGGGCTACTACAAAAGAAATAGACAACTTCAACTGCCTGTAAAACAAAAACTATTAGAGTTAGCAACCTAATTATTTTGGAGGTATGTTGAGAAACTCTCAAAGTTTCGTTTGTTATGATTGGTAACGCTGTATTGTTTTGTTTGTTGTTGCAGAAGCTGAAATGGTGGAAAATCCTGTGGAAAAGGCATATTGCATGTTGGAATTTGCTAGAACGCAATCGGCAACTGTTGTCCAACGACATTTTAGAACACGTTACCACAAAACGCCACCGACTAGACAGTCAATCTACGACTGGTATAGAAAATTCGAGACAACGGGATGTTTGTGCAAAGGGAAGAGCTCGGGAAGACCAAGAGTTTCGGAAGAAAACGTTGAACGTGTTCGTTCTGCCTACATAAGAAGCCCACAGAAATCGACATCTAGGGCAAGCATGCAATTACAAATTCCACAGCAAACTATGGAAAATCTTACGGAAGCGACTGCACATGATGCCTTACAGATTACAGATGTTGTAGTTTCTGAGTGAAGAAGATAAGGTCATACGACGTGACTTTTACATCGACATGTTGCGACATGATAAAGACGATGCTGGTTTTTGTGAGCGCATCATTTTATTTTTGTGGTAACGTGTTCTAAAATGTCGTTGGACAACAATGTCATTGCTGATTGCGTTCTAGCAAATTCCAACACGCAATATGCCTTTTCCACAGGATTTTCCGCCATTTCAGCTTCTGCAACAACAAACAAAACACTACAGCGTTACCAATAGTAACAAATGAAACTTTCTCAACATACCTCCAAAATAATTAGGTTGCTATCTCTAATAGTTTTTGTTTTACAGGCAGTTGAAGTTGTCTATTTCTTTTGTAGTAACCCTGTATTTCACAGCATATACAAGATTTCTACCACTGTGTTCAATTGAGTCCAAATCCAGCAGTGCGACAACTTCGAAACTACAATGTTAATTAATACATAAGATACAAGGTACCAAAGACTGCCTTAAACGACTAATTTTCCTGATTAATAACCTGTCCCATATTTTAGGAAGGTTTTATAAATTGCATTCATTAACTTTGTATATCATTTATGTATAGTCAGGGACAGCTTCTCAGTTCGATACTATTATCATTTTAAGAAGCATGTAAAAAAAACAAAAATAACAAAGAAACAAAACAAAAAATAGCACTGTCTGTGGATAGATGACAGCAGAATCACTTTTACCATCCATTTTCAGCTTTGTTATTGTTTTAGACTGAAGGTGGAACTTTGAGTCATAGTATTCAATGTTCAATCCAGTATTTACTTTGGCACTGACGGATTGGTCAGCTAATGAGATTTGAATCCAGGACCTCCCAAATGGGGCCACAGACGCTACCACCTGAGCCATCCTGCTCAGTTCTAAAAACTTGTCACTTGTTTTAAATTCTTTATAATGTAATAATGCTCATACTAAGATTTTTATTTACCACATTAATCTGTCCCCCTCCCCCCATTTAAGATCTTCACTGAGTAATTACTCCTAGAAATGTTTGCAATATTCTACCATCTCCACATCTAAATTTATAGGGAACTGTGTGTTAAGTACCTGTTTTTTTTTTTAATTATTTTATTTCTTAACAGCCTGTCTATCTTGAACTAGTACACCAGTTCTGTTGAATTAACTTTCTTATTCTTCCTTGGAGTGGAGGTAACATACTGCCTCTGGTTCTCAAGATCGTGGGTTCAAATCCAGTGGAGGGCGATGGATTTTTTTAGGCATAAAAATCCTTAGCATGGCTTCCTTTGGAAGGGAAATAAAGGCATTGGACCTGTGTCATAGATTTGTGGCATGTAAAAGAACCTCAATCCTAATAAACTAGCCTCTGAGCAAAATTGTGTATCTTTCATACCCAACACAGGTTCAGGTCTGTTTCAAATTGTTATTAAGAGCAAACATTGCAACTTCTGTTTTTGGAACATTCGATGGCAGATCATGAACATATAATAAGAGAAGTGGATCTAACACTGATTCTGTGATAGTCCATTTCCTGCATGTCTCAGCATTGATTTACAAGGATTCATATGCTTATATATTGGGCATCAAAGTCACAGGTTTAAAATAGTGCATAATAATGCTGTATTGACAGGAAGTGATTGCAAGATCCAATGTTATGTCATTCTGAATATGTAGGTGCTACAGTAACAATTTCATAATGTATATGTTAATGTTACAGAATCTAAACAGTTTACTTTCTAACCAAATATGGTCTTTGTATATGGATAATGATTTTAATTCAGGGTCCAACACATGTGAACCAGACCTCTCTGGACATTGCAGTAACGAGTCACTTTCTGCATGGAAAAGCCAAAGTGTCTCCAAACTTTCATCAGTTTGTAGCACAGTTTCCACAGTGGACAGCAGTAACTGCATGGACAGCCACATATGAATCCTGGAAATTCTGACCACCCTAGGTTTTTAAGACATTACAGGGGTTACTGCATAGGAGCTTTTCTTTTTCTTCCCCCTTCCCCCATTCTTCTAGACCTCTCCATTTTATGTAAGTAGTAATATTTTTACACATTAGTTATTTAGAACTGCTTATTTTAAAGCTAGGTACTCAGATGCCAAAAGCAAATCTATTAAAGATTTCCTAGTTCAATCCTAAAAATTATATAAAGTAATAAAAAAAATAGCTATATAAGATGAAAGTATTACTGTGATGCATGTTGCTTCATTTGTCTATTGATGGACTGAATGGATTTTATTATATACCATTCTATATTAGAATGGCTAATAGCACATTCTGCATTAGAACAAAGCAAGGAATGTGTCATAGATATCATGTTAACTTTAAGACAGAATGCACTAGTTTGTTGAAAAACATGTTGTCAGATAGCTGGCTTTCTGAGGACATGAAACAAAAAATTATGACCACAGAAAGAAAAGACATTAGAAGTAGTTTTTCCTATTATGTTCCTTAGAGTCGTACATCCAAAATATGATTGTTACACTTCCACCCACAATGTTTTAATTGGAATGATAATATCTGCTTTATTGGATAAAGCAATGGTGTCCTTGGTGTGGAACGTTTTAATTGCAACTGAATTAAACCTACTGCTTTTTGAATTGTCTTCAGGATATCAATGAGAATATTGTATTATCCTAAAACTGCATTTTTATACATGAAACATTGCTAAATAGTGAGGCCTTAAAAATGCTGAAACCTTCAGATTCACTTGATATGATCCACAGGTGTCAGTCATTCCCCATGACCTTATCTTCATTACTGACTGAGACTGGGCAAAACAAAGTATACATATCCATAATAATTTTATGCTCTTATGCACTTTTAAATCCTTTTCTTCCTTTGTTGAAAAGACATAGGCAGCCATTATCTAGGAGCATATGATAAATAACATGTATTTAAAATTACTTTCTGTTGCTGAACTGCAACACTTTCGAGCAAACAATTCTATACAATGTTGCCCTGCCAAATTTTTTAATAGCTGCTTGTATTGAATTACCAGTTGAGGAATATATGCTGGTCAGATTAACTTGTAAATATAAGGTGTACATATTTTAATCATGAATGCTTTATGAAAGGATGTAGAAATTAAACAGTTTACCTCTTAAGGTTTTAACAACTCATTGGACGGAAAATGAATTTGTAAATAAAAAAAAACTGTATGTAAACTTTTCAATTGTTAATGTTCCATACTACATTCTTATCATTCACTAGCTAAACATTCATCTCTGCACAATAGGCAGAACTCATGGTATTTACACTAATTTAGCACAGTAAACAGGATAGCTATTCAGTAGTCTTTTAAAAGAAGGCAGTTGATTCATAACAACAGAAAGAGCATTTTCATTGATATAGCCAATAGTACAATCTTATGGCTCGTGTTTATCTGATTATTTTACATCAAGAAGTTGATTAGAGAAAATCTTTTATGATAGTTGCATTACAAACCAAGTTTATAGTTAGAGAAGTAAATTTACCTACACTTTTAAAACAAATACAATAAACAGGTCTATATAAAATAGTTTGCAACTTGAGCCTATAGCTGTAGCATTTGCATTATATATGTATTTCAGAGGTGCAGTGTTCAAAGAACTCTATAAATCCAATTATGAACTGTATTCTTTCCTTTCAATTATAAAATTCCCTTTTCTCACTGTATTTAGTAATGTTATATCTATAATTAGTTTAAGAATTAATGTTTTTATATGAGTTTTGATAGGTATTGTACTTTATTATGTAAATGCTTAAGTTTGTTAATAGTTATGTATATGAAAAAAAATGTATATTCTAACAAAATACAAAAGGTTTTGATATGTAAGAATTTAACTGATGTCAATAAATACAAAGCAAAATTAATACCTCTACTGCATAATTCAGCTTTCTGTAACATATTATATTATTTTAATATATGCTATATGTAGCTGCAAATCAGTAGGGTCAAATAGTAAAGAAGTGGCTAAAGATACCTGCTAAGTTAAGTACTTCTCCTTGTCGTTGTGCTTCTTTATATGATCCAACATACAAAAGGTTAGCAGTATTGTGACAAATTTAAATGTTTCTTTAGTCACTTTCTCAGCATTAACCACAAAAAAAATTACTTGCAATAATTGCAGATGCTACAATTATATCAATCATGAGATTCATGAAACAGATTGTACACCTGTCAAATAATCATGTGATAAAAATAAAATGAACAAATTTTGCTTTTGAGTGTGCTATGTCAGCAATTCTACTGTGATTTAGTTATTACCTCATTCTAAGATTGTAAGATTGTTGCTTGAAAATATAAACATATCAGTATTATTACATATGCAAATCTACAAATAAAGGAAGGTTTAATATTTAAACTTTGACTTTTTTCATACATTTTATTTACAACCATTGTGTTTTGGAACTTTTGTGCATGTAATACTACATTGTGTTCATAATCATCCATACCTGTAAAATGTATTATCTACAAGTTTGTAAATAGTATGTTGACATTCTCTAAGATAAATGGATGAAAGTTTAAAGGATTTGAGTTCAAATGCAGCCTAATAATATATTGATGCTTGACATTAATCTAGCCTTCATTATATTTCAATCTTTGAAAAACATTACCTTTTTCACCCCTTTTGAAATATAGCTTCACATATTCAGCAAGAAGTATAACTAGATGCAACTTGATTAAATCTGAAAAAAAAAAAAACTATATAACACATGTCTACCTATACTTGCTGAATTTATTGAGTGTTATCTCAATTTCAGGTTGCATTGGATTTATTTCCAATATTAAAAAAATACGTAGGGGTAGAATATTTTTGGGAATGTTCTGTAAATTTGCTTTTATTTGTGTTTTTGTTTTTGAGATAGAAAAATGGGGTCCATCTATGCTTTTTTACGGCTTAAGAACCACATTAAATCTTAAAAAAGGTTTTCAAACATTATATATATAATTTTTTTCAATGAGGGTGAAATTCTAAACTCTATTAATGCTAAAAACTCATGAACAATTATTTGACACTGGAAACAGAATCAGTAACCAGAATGGGAAAGCAAGTTAAAACACTTTATTTTAAATGCAAGCATACACAAAGAACAGTAAAATTGGTTAAATTTCATTTTTCTATTTCTGATCATAGTATACTTATGCATATCCGTCTTCATGCAAAAGAAAATCAAGGAGTCCATAAACCATGTCTCTATTCCCAGAATCAGCAACCAGAATGGGAAAGCAAGTTAAAACACTTTATTCCAAATGCAAGCATACACAAAGAACAGTAGAATTGGTTAAATTTCATTTTTCTATTTCTGATCATAGAATACTTATGCATATCCGTCTTTATGCAAAAGAAAATCAAGGAGTCCATAAACCATGACTCTATTCTCAGAATCAGTAATCAGAATGGGAAAGCAAGTTAAAACACTTTATTTCAAATGCAAGCATACTTAAAGAACAGTAAAATTGGTTAAATTTCATTTTTCTATTTCTGATCATAGTATACTTATGCATATCCGTCTTCATGCAAAAGAAAATCAAGGAGTCCATAAACCATGTCTCTATTCTCAGTTTGTTTCACTAATTTACAAATGTAATGATATTGCTTTCTAAAATTACTTTGTCAAATTTCAAAGTTGGAAAACCTGCATTAAATAAAAGTTTATTGGTCCTAAATAAATGATATTCAGTTTAGCAAAATTGATATACTCTTGGTATTATAATAGAGTTTTAAAAATATTTCATTTGTTTGCTTACCTAGATCCACTCTTGTGAGATGAAAAAAAAATCTGTTGTGTTCCATTCACATGACTTTTTCTACATCTGTGACAAATTATTGTTAAAAAGCTTATTTATCTATCTACTTCACGCTAATCAAGATAAACATTAGCAGAAATTATCTTATTTTTTGCGTTCTTGTAAATAGAAGGGAAATAAGGGAATACATTAGGCTAAAGTGAGTCAAATCTTTTAAAAACTGGTTGCCATGTGGATGAAATTCATTTCTTTTCATTGCCAGGAGTTGACAAATGACAAGTATGTGAAAAGTTTGAGTATTTTAAAACTGAAACCAATAACAAGGAATATCTCAAAAACAGTCCACTTCACAAAAAAATGTATATGACATATATTGTGTGCTTTAACAAGATCTACTATTTTGTGTGATAAGTTTTTGTCCCTTATGGTTTAGGAGTTATGCAAAAACCAGCAAAGTTCATCCACAGTAAACAGGTGTTAAGAAGCTATTCCCAGAAAATTCAGGTATCTTTAATATATGGTATTTTAATCAAAATCGTTAGAGCCATTTTTGAGAAAATCAAAATTTTTTCCATGTAAAGGGTAGTTGGGGTTGGGGCATTTCTTGAAAATCTTTGTGTCACATCATTGGAGCATGCTAAACTTAAATACCACATTTTTATATATGCTGTTTTTCTAAAAATTTGCTCTCTCTCTCTCTCTCCCTCTTTCTCTCTGGGTGCAATGCAATACCCTCTCAATACACTATGTACATTGTACTGTAGAGAAAATAAAAAATTGTAAGATTGAAGGAACATCTAAGAACTTAAAATTCAAACAAGTGGATACATAGGCCATCTCTAATCATTTTCAAGAAGGGCAACACAAAATATAAAGGGAAATACATTTGGTGAAATATTTTACCATGATATGAGTTCACTTGGAGGAGGGTGCAATTGTGTTTGTTGACATCCTCAAGCCATGGGAACTGAGGGGAAGGCGATGATGAGAATGCACAATTACACAATGAAAATGTTACTAAGTTTGTGCTATCTTCTCATTAGCTTTCTCGGAAGCAGTACTTCTGCATAAGTTTTCTATACCAGACTATTCCAATGTTCTGCCCATTTGTTTCATAACTGTTTGGTTCCTCATACTATCTAACACATTCATTTCATGTCGACTAGTACATATTTATTTCTCATCCTAGCTCGTCATACCCTCATACCTTCTTACATAATTACATCTGCACACATTTTAGTTCCTTAAAACTGTCAAAATATTAATAACACACACCATATTTTCTTTGCATAAAAACTGACCAAAGTTACCAACCTTTCTGAAAACACTTCCTTTAATTCTGTTCTCCTTGCCCCACTTCTGCTCCAGGAATTCTTTCGTCTCAAAATCCATTCCTAGACATATGATCTAGATCTTCCTTCCCTCTACAAATGGGATGTTGATTATGGGATGCCTTTTCTTATCCCTTTTAATCTCCAAATGCCTGTTCTTAACCATGCTATTCCCCACCTCTGTTCTCTACTTACTTTATCAACATATGTCTCTCTTTCCCATGTTTCCTTTATTGATATACATATAGATTACCAGAGATAATTTTCTCCATTATCCCACCAAAAGATTTTGGGATTCCTATTTGAAAATTTCTTTCTTATTATTTTCTAAAATTTATTATGATTATTTTTTCTTCTTCTCCAGTATTCCCTCATCCCATTCACTTCCAGATTCATTTGGATTTTACTAGGTCATCTAGAGTTCCTAAGACTCTTTTCCTGATATTCCACTTACTGTCATAACAAATTCATCTTATCTAGATTCAGGATACTAAACCAATATTTCAGTGCTCTTTCTATAATCCTATCCTTCCTTGGCACTCTTCCCATTTACATCTGCACTACTTCTTTTACCACTGTACTTGGTAAGCCCAATACTTCCCTACAAAACATCCTATGGACCATATCAATGGGTCCCCCCCACCCGGCCCCATATCTCTATTTCATATAGCATTTTTTATTCTACAACCATCATTGGTTACATAATTTGATATTGTTTATCTCTAGTATAACAAAATCAAAAATAAGATTGTAGATCTTACTTATCTTTCTTAAATATTCTCTTTCTGCAGCTGCTTGCCTGCAATTATTCTTTATAATACACAACTACAGATTTTTAGGTATTGGAGGGCCCCAATAGCTTTTAACTGTATAATCATCTTCTTACCATAATTTACAGTTTATAACCTATCATTTTTAGGAATTATTACTGTTCCCCCCATTTTTATCTATTTCTCTCTTTAACTTTATCCAAATAATTTCCCTATATTTTTTATTTTTGTCTCCTTTTATCTTCCGAATCTTTCTAATTATATTTCCCCATCTAAATTCTTCCATTTATGTTGCCATGCTTGCTCTCTCCAAATCTTTGTTTGATTGCTGCAGTATAGTGACAATGAAAATCTGCAGTTGTTTCTCCACATATTCAGTGCTTTTCTAGACCATTGTCATGTCTTGCACCTTGTTCTGGCCCAAACTTACCCATCAAATAGCTCTAGATACATTTTTCTCTGCCCCATGCTGTTTTTACTTCCATATAGACTGTCAGAACTCTCTACTTTCGTACTTTCAAATCTGTCTTGTCTTTCCTTTCAATATCTTCCAGTCTTTAATTTTATTTCTTTCCAGAAGCCTTTTGTTTTTATATTAAATTTTAATACATGTATCTCTATAACTATCTGTTGCAGAACTTCCTGAAAAACCATATCCCTTTCCACTTTTATTTTTCTTGCAATAGAAAACATTCTTTAATAATATAGCCCTCTTCCAGTGTTGCAATTATTCATAATTCTTGTGATAACTGGTTTCTTGGTGGAGTGTCAGGCTAATTGTAACTGTGCTGCACCATTTTTTACAAAAGGTTTTGTAAAAGAAACAAAGTGGAATGCGTTAAATGTTTGGGATAAAATTTACGTAAAGAAGCTAGAAAATACTCAATTTTGACGTCCTAGAAGGTATTTCAACCTTTGAACCAGCACTTGTTACCTTAGCTAAATAGTTCTTTGGATCTGGTTGACAATGAGGGTGACATGCTAACAAAACATATTTAAAACTAGGTAATCAGAGCAAGTGTAAGTTGTTAAAACTCAATTGTAATCTCAAGGATATTAATAACTTCTCTGAATGATGGCTTGGCTTATATGTAATTACTTTTTTAAATTGATAATCCATGCTGTTATTAATATTTATATAGATAATGTGCATTTCCATTTTCATCAGTTCGCTGTGAACTGAACTAGATGCACTTCGGCTTTCTCTTCTCTTTTTGGTTCCCATTCCTGATTTATTATGGATGGTCTTAGAAATGGAAAATTACAGTTATCAAATTGAGGTTATGATTGCTGTTTTCTGTTCCAAATGCTTGTGCATGGTGTATTCACTTCTTTATTCTGTTCTCATTTTTAGGCAACTGTGCTTCAGACTTAAGAAAATGAATTGTATTAAAATTGTATTAAAATAAAAATAAATATATATATATATATATATAGTTATTTTTAAGATTTGCATAATCTGATCTTAGAGATCATAATATGGATTTATTGTAATACAAAGAACGTTCAGAGCAGTAAGGTTTTGTGTGCCTAAACATTTGCTGTTTGTGTTTTGTTATACAAAGGCCTTCATGTTCATAGTCTGTGATTCACTTTGTCTGGTTAAAGCCTGAAGTACACAAAACAAAATTATTGCCCTGTTAATAAGGTTTGAATGCATAAAAAGTCTGGAAAAATCAAAACAAGTGAGAGCAATGTGCCTTCATTTGGGTATTGCTATTGTTTTTTGATATGCTTAAATTTTGTTGAGTGTCCTGTGTATTGTATTATTAACTTGTAACCTTGAAAGCAAAATTTAGTTTACATGCTTGGTGAAATAAAAATCTAGCGCCTTGTTGCTTTAGTCATCATATTAACAGTTTTGTCAATTAATGAGGTTACTACTTTAGAATCACAACTAGCTTAAGCTTTTTTCTAGTAAGGCTGTAGAGGCTGCTCACTAATCAAGACTCAGTGATAGAAAATTAGCAGGTGCAATGTGGATGAAAATTTTCCAAAATATGAAAGAAAAAATACCAAAATATGAAATATGTATTTTAATTAAAAGACCTTTGTATCTAAACCTTTTAGAGTAGGTTTGTTTTGCTAAAAATAGTATTTTAAATTAAGTTCTTCCATTTTTAGCAATAACACATTACCGGAAGTCCTGCAATAAATCATGATTTCATTGCCCTTCAGCATTATGTACATTGTCCAGTGAGAGGACAAACTAAACCACTTGTTATCTGGGTTGGACTTCACAATATACTACAATTAGCTTTTATTATTACTACAATTTTCTGAGTCCACCTTTGTGGTTTAAGTTAGTGAATGTATCTCTGTTTCAATCTTTCCTGGATAACTGTCTTAATACAATGTCTGAAGAGTTTCTAATTGGAAATTATTAACAGAGCAAAAAACAAAAACGTTGTCCAAAATATCAAGCAAAGATGCACTTTAAAGCAAAAGATTTCAAATTGTAGAAAATATGCAGTAATATGAAAATATTCCTGAAACTTTACCAAACTATTATGAAATGTAAAATTTCTCAAAATGGAAATTGAATTGTATGTGCTACAAAAAGTGAAAGTCCTCAGTTTAGAAAAAAACATTTCATATTTTGGCTATTTCTGTTTATAAGACCAATAAGCATTGTTCCTCTATCATTGCATTAAAGTAACATTTTGAAAAGCAATCAATCAACATAGTATCTCAGCATTTGGAAAAATTAGAACATGACATTTATTCTAGTTTTTATTATACATTCTTAAAAAATATTTTGTTTCTTTCTTTCTATAGTCACCTTTCACTGTTAAATCTTATGAATGACTAATATATGTAAAAGTTCAATTACATTATGCTTTATGAATTATCGTGTACAATTAATATTTTCAAACCAGCTGATCAACTTTCAAAAAGCAACAAGTAACAGAAAAAGCTCTCTCTAGAAGCATCTGCTCAGCCAAAGATATCTTATATAAAATGTTATAATTATTATTATTATTATTATTATTATTATTATATTTGGGTCTAGATTAGTGAGATGTTGCTGTTATGAAAAGTTATTGCAGGCTTATTGTTGTATAGTTCATTAGTTTCCATTAACTTGTGATAGAGACCAATAGCCCCTCAATCAAATGCACATTTTTATTTATTGTAAATATTATTAATGAGCTTCCATGTTAACTGAATGCATAGTTGTAGCAAGTAGAAGTTAACCATGATCTCTGATAACATCTGTGCAGTGTTCTTAAAATTGCAAGATTTTGATTATAACAAAATCTAGGAAAGGAAACTTGAGGAAAGCTAACCATGCAGTAGTCACTTCACTAATAGATATGCTTAGTAAAGTAAAACTGCATTTTCAGATGCAAATCTATCTTCTTGATTTGTTGACCTACACATTTCAAAAAATTGTTCATTAGCTTGCTCAATTGCTGTATGACAGAGAAAATACCTCCCTGTATTTCAAGAACTTTTAGATTATCAGCTCCTGAAGATATTTTGTTGCAGTTCATTTATTGTCCTCCTTGGTGTAGTGGTTACCGTGCAGGTTTCTAAAACCCAAGGTTACAGGTTCAAACCTGGTGGAAGGTGATGGATTTTTTCAGGCATAAAAATTCTTAGCATGGCTTCCTTCGGAAGGGAAGTAATGTCATTGGTCCCATATTGTAAATTTACAACACGTAAGAGTACCTCAAGCCTGACGAAAAAGGCCTCTGAACAAAATTAAGCATTCTTTCACGCCCGATATAGAATGGGACACTGAGAACCATAGCAGTTAAAGAGCATCTATAAATAAAACTGGTTTTCATTTTCATTTCATTTTAATTGTACTTGGAAATTAAATTAACAATGATTAACTTTTATGTTTGTGTGTATAGCTTCATGGGTGATCAGCTATGTCAAATTGATAAAATTGCTTGAGCTTTTGGCTACTTCCAGCTCCATGGCCTTCAGGAAATGTGATAAAATCCTGATATATGTACCCTAAAATTAGGTAAAAAGAGTGATAGCTCTGTAATTAGGCTATTTGGAAAATAGCAGTTCAACTAAAGGGATTCAGTACCTGTTTTCTGCAAGGTCCAGCACAAAACTAAGGAATTCAATTATGGAGTTTTCTGCGAAATCTGTGCCCAGGAACAAAAGTTACTGTAAAATTTTTATGAGCTCCAACATCTGATGCGGATGCCAACATTTCTCATGTTTTCCATGTCCGCCACTTGCTGTAGGTTGCCTAAATTAGAGATAGTATGCTTTAAAGCTATGTCCATGCTGAGCTTAATTTTTGTCCAGCATTTCTATTGATGTTTAAAGGATGAAATTTTATAAGAATCTCTTCTTTAATGAGTCTATCAAAACATTTATCAGACTGATTCAAAACAGTGACACAAGATAAATTTCATCTAATATTTCATAAATAAGAGTTTAATGCTATGTGATATTCCTTGCATCTCTCTTCAACGGTGCACCCTGTTTGAACAAGTATACCTTTCCGCTGTCACATTAAATTTTATCAATTCTGGATCTTTTACTAGTCTCATATTCTGGCACAGTTTTTTTTTGTGCAGTGAAAAATATTTCAATATTGTGTCTAGCTAAAATCCATGCAATTTTATTTGTGGCTGACCATAAAATAGAATGAACACTTTAATAAATTTGTTTTCCATTTTGTTTTCCTTTTTGTTGTGCAAGGAAGAACTAGATCTATTGTGCATTACTCTTTTATAAGTGGCCTTAATGTCATCATCATTGTAACCATTACTTTTGAGCTTTTCTTGTCTCATGTGCTTGTGATATGCTTTAGCGCTTGGTGAAACAAGATAGAAATGACAAATATTTTTCTGTTAGATGATAACTGGTCACATCAAAACCAGTATAGGCTTCTTGTATACTTTATGGTCTAAACTCTCATCTGATTTCTTGTATCTAAAAACAAAAGAAATCCATTAGACTCCACTTCCATTGTGAACTTTATGCATAACATTGAGATGTTAAAGAAATTATGAAGTTTGTCCTCTCCAAGAGAACATATGACAAAAGTATTATCTACATATCTAAAGAATCAACTTCATTATATATGATTGCCAGACTTGTAGGTCATGGTCCAAATGTTTTCTTCTCTGATATTTCACCAAAATCTGCGTCCAGCATCTTCAGGGGAAAAAGCTATGTGTGCATCTCTGGAGTCCAAACAAAATGAAAACATTTGGGCCACAGTCTACAATCATATATAATGAAGTTAACAATGCTGGCCGTGAAAGATTAAGTTGTGTGCTGGCCCTAACCATATTCAGTTGTATCTTAGACAAGCTTTAAGTTTCTATAAAAATAAAATGTTTGTGGATTTCATCTTTAAATTTAATGGCAGAACTAAATAGTGCTTAGTGGTTAGCATTGTAAGAAGTAAGAAGAGGATTCAGTATATTACATTTGGAACAATAAGAAAAGAGCATCTAGTCTAGAGATCATGGTTGACCTTTACAAATGTGTTCTGATTTGTAATTAGTTTTTATTCATTTACTTTATAAATAGTATACCCGAAGTAGTTGCTGATTAATAAGTAATGTGTACAACATTTAACAACAGAGCTTTGCTTTTTAGATTCTGGTACCCTGCTAATTGGGATGATATAAACCATTCCCGTTTATCCTCTTATTTATTTTCCATAGTTCTTGTTAATGTTTGAATGCATTATTTCTGCAACTTGAGCAACACTTAATTGTAGGCTAACCAAAATTCTGAGACAAATAGTAACAATAACAAGTCAGTGACTATTATTTTATTTATTAATAATTTGAATATGGTATTGTTTTTAGCAGGTCCAACAAATGCAGTTTTTAAATCATTAAAAGGGCATAAAAGAGTTGCTGAAATACATCATTTCTTAGTTTAATTTTTTTTTTTTAATTGCATGCTTTTATTGGTTCAATTTGGAAAATGTTCCCTCGCCAGTTACTTCTTATAGGTGCAAATTTTAATGTTGCTTGTGCATTGGGGAATACTTCTATCACTTGTCTGAACCTAAGTTTCTTGCATTATTCTATGTGATGTTATCATTGCTGTTCTCATGTATGTAAGTAATTCTTTTCCATTAATATCAAGGGTTGCTCTCTTTCTCTGTATGACATTTTGCTGTATTAGTCTTCTTAACTCATAAATTTTCATTACATTTGCAAGACTATACTTAAATAATTGAATAAGCGTTTTGTAAGCATGTGCCAAATTTGTCTTGCAGTAGCATAATTTCTGACCAAATACTTCTTCGGGAATTCCATGAAAGCATTTATTATAACATTATTTTTAGTGCATCTATAAGAAAGTTAAAGGAGAAGCTGTCTAGAAGCTTTAGTAGCTATATAACATTTGCTTCCACAATGGGTAAATGAAAAAGAACAGTTGAAATATATTACAAAACTGCACACTAATAAGTTTGAAAGCACTTGAATTGCAATGTATTTTATTTTGAAAAAGAAAAATGAGTTGTTAAGCTAAATTGGAGCAGAAAAATCATTTGCCTTTGTAACCAGTGCATAACCAGAGTCTAGGCAGCAAAGACTCCAGTTGTTCAGGTTGTGACTGTTTCACATTAAATGTATTTTTTCTTAGGCAATGGAAGAGTCAGAGAAATGCTTAAGCTTTACAAGAACAACAGCAAATTTACTTTTTTGAGCTATTATGCATATATGTAATGTGTAATGTTGCTATAGATGGTGTCATGGTGGGAAAGATATGTTATTTGTTGTTGTTATTTAGTATATTCTTATTTGTTATTCATAAAGAGTTATTATTTTGTAATATATGCACAAGTTAAAATTGTGAAAACATTATTTTTAATAGACAGGAAAGCATTTTTAAGTTCCCAGCAAATGATAACTGCCATTGCACATTAAACTTTTTTATTTAATTAAATGATCAAAGTAATTTTATTTAAAATACAAAGAAAAACATTCTTCCTTTCTGAAGTACCATCTGCATTTATTTATTAAGGCATCCCCATCCCTGCCATCCTCCTTTGCTGTTAAAGATAGATAGGATTGTTAGAATGTGCATTACACAGAATATAAAAACAACTGCTTAAATATGAAAATATGATGTGTTCCATTTACATGACTTTCTCTATATCGTTATAACAAATTATTGTTAAAAAGCATATTCTTCTATCTACTTTATAGATAATCCAGATAAACATTAGCAGAAATTATCTTAATTACTTGCTTCTTGTAAGTAGAAGGAAAATAAGGGAATACAGTAGCATAAAACAATACTAAAATCTTTAAGTTGGTTGCCATGTAGTTGAAAAGTTTAACTATTTTAAATCTGAAATAAATAACAAGGAATATCTCAGAAATGGTCCATTCCAGTTAAAAAACATATATGTCATAATTTGTGTGTTTTAACGTGATCTACATTTTCTGTGTAATAAGTTTTTGTCCATCTCTTACGGTTTACATAGACTTTTCGTTTTTGAGTTATCATGTACACACACACACACACACCGCACACTTCTGAAAATGCTTTTTTTATATATATAGAAGATCTTAAAGCATGTATTTCTGGTGAAATTTTTGGGTGGAATGCAATACCTTCCCTACACTCTATGTACATAGTACGTGTAGAGAAATCAAAAATGAGTATAGGAATAAATTATATATTAAATTTTGTTGGTAAAATTAAACTAATGTTGGCAGTGTGTTAGATCAGAAAAGAGAACAATAATCATAAGTCTGTTCCAACTACTAAGTATTTTTTTAAGTTTCATACTGAAAATTTGTGAATTCCATACCTCATTCATCCAGATCACATGCAAATTCTGTCCAGCTGCAAAATTCCCATAAAGTCCTGTGACAGAGACTCCACCATGCACATCACAAGGTGACACAACCACAATTTTTGTGGCATACTACATGGATAAATTAGATTATAGTTCCTTTATTACCGTTATTAAATTTATTTATTATTTCTGCTTGAAATATTTTACCCAATTTGTGGTGGATAGTCTGTAGATGGAATCAGAGAAACTAAATGCCTTAATTATTATTGGAACCACTAACCTCTCATTGAATGATTACATTTTTCACTTAGGTGTGTTTTAAGAAATATGCCTAAGGTGCTCAAAAACAAAAAATGTGTGAGAATGTGTTACACTCACATGACTTTCTCTACTCACTATTCTATAACTTGTTTTGCAAAAGGTTGTACTATTATTCATTCTGTTAATCGAGAAGAACATTTGCAGAAATGGTTTAATTACACCTTTTATTGTAGGAACCAAGGAGGTTCATGGATAGTCAAATCTTTATAAAAGGGGTCACAATATATGGTTTGGGGTATTTTTAATAATTTGTTGAACTACACTTTATAACAGGACAGTTATATAAAGTGTTCTTCCTGGATCACATAATCCATATAAAAATAAAAATAATGATCTTTTATATAAATGATATCTAGGCATATGTGCAATGTACATAGTAGACAGAGAAGGTATTATAAATTTGATACCAAAATTTCATCGAAAATATATCTTTTGAGACTCCCAAAATAATAATAAAAAAAAATTAAAAAAAGGTCTGTGTGTGCATAAACACGATAACTCAGAAAGTCTGTACCAAACTTAGTATTTAAGTTTAGTATCTTCCAAAGATGTGACACAAAGATTTTGATGAAAATCCCCACCCCAAACTACCCTCTACATGGAAAACATTTTGAAAATTTTGATTTTCTCAAAAATGGCTCAAACAATTTTGATTAAAATACTGAATATTAAAATTTATATCTGAATTTCCTGGGAATAGCCTGAATGACTTTTGTACAACTGGTAAACTGTAAGAGATAGAGATAGACAAAAACCTTCTACACGAAAATGTAGATCTTGTTAAAACACATAATTTATATCACATACTCTTTTTGTATTTGCAGAATTAACCATTTTTTAGATATTCCATGTTAAAGGTTTCAGTTTTAAACTACTTGAACTTTTCTCAAATAGGAATACATTTTTCTTTTCGTCTCTTTTGTTTAACTCCTGAATAGCAAATTGTTTCTCAATTGTTTCACCTAGTGACTTTTAAAAAAATGTATTATTGCTTTACCCTAGTGTATTCTCTTATTTCCCTTGTTGTTACAAGGAAGCAAGTAATAAACACTATTTCTGCTATTATTTATATATCGATTAGCATGACATCAATAAAAAAATAATCTTTTGTAAGGAAAATTTGTGGAACAGCTGGAGAAAGTCATGTGAATGGAACACGCCAGATTTTTTCTATATTGAAATGAAGGGATTTATGCTGTATTCATCTTCATAAAGATCCAAATAAAGTTATTAAACTATAAATGTCCTTTAAGTAAAAACCAAATATACCATTTTTGGTTTCTTGCCGGTATAAGCTATCAATAATTGAAATTAGCAATCTTATGTTCATTATGATGTTTCATCTCATAGATTGATGCTCTACTTGCTCTTTGGATGTTGCAGAAGAAGGTTATAAACATGTTTCCTAATTTGTTTATTTATCACAAAAGATATAATATACAAATTGTATGTTCTGTTCATGTTTTGGATATTGCTGGAAAACTTCAAATACTCATAAGGGTAAGCATGCAACTATTATGTTTTATGGTCAGCTTACATGTTGACACTTTAGAATATCATACTCAGTTTATGTGGATTACTGAATTAAGTGTAAATGTGATTTGCTCTTAGGTTTCAAGATGCTAAAATGAAATGCAGCTTTACAAATAGATTCTGAACATTGGGCTACACTTGCACCAAAAGTGCACTAAGTATGGAAGCCCTAAAGGATAAGTAAATATCCCAGCTTCAAGATGGAAAAAAGAGAAGAGGGAATTATGTGCATCACCTATGGTTCTAACCTTTGAATCGCAAATAATTGAGGTGTTTTGGAAGAACATTTACAAACAATGTAACATAAGAAAAACATGAAAACTGTCAGCAATATAATTTTCAAGACATAGGTTGTAATGAAATTTAACCAGTCAGAAAAGTAGAATTTGAGTTAAATGTTGAATTTACTTTCATGTCATAATGCTCAAATAATTGTATTATTGCATGTGTACACTGTTATTATGCATATCCATATGATGTGAGTTTTTACTTACCTTGATGTCCCTGTTTGTTTTTAATTCAAAATGTCCTTGATTTCAAGAATTTTAAACTTACTACGAGGTTGGTTTGATAAGTTTGGTAAAACAGCAAGAATAAATGTTTATTTTGTGTACAACTCAGCTTACTTCTCGCTATAGTCTCCTTTGAGGTATATACATTTGGTCCAGCAATCCTCATTTTTCATTCTGTCAGAATAATAGGTTCTGTGAAACTCTGCAAAATACTTGTTGATTGAGACTATTCACTTCCTCATTTGATCAAAGTTTCAAATTAGAGAACAGGAAGTCAAAACTTGGGGCTAAGTTGGCGAATAGGAACCAATTCGAAGTCCAATTCATGAATTGTTCACCATTGTTATTGTTGATATGTGGGAGGGTTATCATCCTGGTGAAAGAACATTTTTTTCAGCCAACACAAGTTTCAAACAATCCAACTATAAAGCATAATAGGGTCAAATTATGGTTCTGCAATTTTCCAATAGTCTACGGGGTTATTAGTTGGGAATCCCAAAAAACAGTGGCCATCACCTTACCAGCTGACAAAATGGTCTTTGCCTTCTTCAGTTACTTTCACCAGTTTTTGTCCATTGTTTTGACTGCCATTTTTACTTTGGTGTGTAATGATGGATCTAGATTTCATCAGCAGTCAAAATCTGCACAAAAAGTCTTGCAAATTGCAATTAAATATCACTGGACATTGTGTTGAAATGTTCCAGATATGTTTTTGGTCAATTGTGAGCAATCGTGACACCAACCTCGCACACAGTTTCTTCATAGGCATTTCTCTGTGCAGGATATTATGCACTTGCTCAGTTGAAATGCCACAATCTCTGGCATAATGTCGCCCTAACAACTGTTAGCCAATAGCCAAAGAATTTAAACATGACAAGCAATATTGCTCATCAAATTTTGGAGACATGCTCTAATTCTTTTCTGGAGCTCATGATGTATACACTGCTTGCTATAGCAGTTGGAATAGTCAGTACCAGGCATAGTATTTAATTGTGTCCTGGTAGATGGAGTAATGCATAACAAAATATTTTAAAATATCTTTTGGAGTTAAATTCTTTGTCTGATCTGAATAAACAATGTGAAGTTAATTTAGAAGCTAATTATGATTAACGAATGGATATTATTTTGTCAAACTGTATAACTTGCTCTGTGGAAATGTTTTATTGTATTCTTTAGACTCAACTTTCTTGTACTAACTTGGTGAAATTTAGATAAGTAAAAATCCTCTGATCTACTTTACATTTGAGCTGTTAGAGAATCTATTATTTCAAAAGTTAATGACCTTTTTCTTAATGGCTAAATTTTCATTCAACTGCAGCCATTTTTAATGCAACTTTCCGTGAAATTCTCATTAAGTTCTCTATGTTTCTGACAACAGCCTCTATTTCGATATGGCATTACTAATTATCCATGATTGTAACAATTCAAAAAGATAATCAGTTTAAATTAAACAGGATTTGAAAATGTTTAAATTTGTATCATCCATCTTTTAAGACCAACAACACAGTTCACAAATTCGTCATCCCATTCATTATCTTCATAATCACAAATTGCATTAAAATTATGTTACAGCCCTTCGAAACATTGATAAAAAACTTGAAATTTATATGGTGAAATGAAAATTTTGGTATTGATAGCTTGTAGAAGTTTAAATTCTCTCTCAGTTAATGAAACTGTTCTTTTAGAAGACCTGCTGAAAAAACTTTGAAAAACAATGAATTCACAGGCAAACAAACAAACTTGTTTTATTGTTTCTGAGCCCTACAGAAAATTTAATTGTTAGGCATGAGTAAAAAGAGAAAATGAACAAAACTGTTTCACTAGCTTTTAAACTCCTCCTTGTCATTACAACTACAACTGCACTACTGTATGTCTAACTTGCGACTTTTCTCTAATTACTTTCCAGTCAAGTAACACTTTTGTGTAGGACTTCTGACAATTTTGTAGCTCTTTAATGAATTTCTCTTTTATTCTTATGGTGTGGTAGCTTTTCAGGTTAGGCTAGAGAAGATCCACTTCATTCATTTTTAATTGTAAAATCTGAATATCGATAGATAGGTTTATTGTCTGTTGCCATACACTTTACAGATAGACTCGTCATAAAATGTACATCAATTAAACAATTCACTTAAACAATAAAAAGTTTTGTCATGTAAAAATGAACATAGTGATCTTTTAAATTTACACATGTCATCTATTTTAATAATTTCATATGGGAGAGCATTGACAATTTTACTTATGAGGCACTTTGGTGATTTTGAGTATTTAGTTGTTTTATATTTTCCTATATGGATGTCATTCATACTTATAGTAAAATGATTATGAATGTCACAGTTGAGAGTGAATAAGTATGAGTTGTTTTTATAAAATAGTGCAGCATTATATATCAATAAATCAGTAAAAGTAAAAATATAAAATTGTTTAAAAACATTTCTTAATAAAACTCTTGGCTTCATATTATAATTATTCTTAGCACTCTCTTCTGAATTAAAAACGACCCTATTTACTTCAGTTGCAGATCTTCATATTAAAATATTGTATGATAAAATTGATTGTACAGTGGCATAATATACAGTAAGCAAGCAGTTAATGTCCAAACTCATTTTCAGGCATCTAATAGCAAAGCATGCTTTATTTAATTTGGTTCATATATGATCAATCTGTTGATGCCAAGCAAGGTTTTGATCTAAAACAATGCCTAAAAATGTTGTCTTGTCAAGACACTTTAAAATAGTACCACCCATATTAAAATTTATATTTGTTAAAATCTTTTTGTTACTAAAATACAAGCAAGCAGTTTTGTCAAGGTTTAAAATAAGTTTATTTGCAATACACCATTTTTTAAAAGAATTCACAGAATTTATAACTTTCAAATTAAGTTCATCGATGCTATTGGCACATACTGCAACTGAAATATCATCTGCATGCATAGTTAAACAGTCTACATATTGTGATGTTCTATATCATTAACATGTAAAATAAACAACAAAGGTCCCAAGACCGAACCTTGTAGTACTCCATAACTAGGGGAATACTTCCTGGAATAATAGTTCTTCACTTTAACTACAGATTCTCTAGAACTCACGAATGACATGATTAATTCATTTACCATGCCTCTTATACCCAAATGATAAAGCTTGGTTTTTAAAAACATATGATCTATCAAGTCAAATGCGCTACTCAGATCAAAGAACAGACCAACTACATGCATATTTCAATCCATACAATCATGTATAAAAATCAATGTTTAACACAGGCAGTACTAGTTGATTTACAATGTATGAAGCCATACTGATTTACAGTTAACACATTGTAGCTTATTAAAAACTTAAGGAATCTATTATACAATATCTTTTCAAATATTTTAGAAAAAGAACTTAACAATGATATAGGACTATAATTTCTTATATTACATGGGTCACCATTTTTAAATACTGGTACTATCATGTTCATTTTTATGCAGTCTGGAAATTCACCTGTCAGTATAGCGAAATTGAATAAATATGTTAAAGGAATAATGATGTTCTTTAGTATAGCTTTTATAACATTTATAGATATTTGGTTGTACCCAGCTGCTTTTGTATTTTAATCTGTTTAATGTTTTTTTCTATTTCCAACTCAGTTACAGGAAAGAGAATCATAGAGTGCTTGTTAAAGGTGCCTAAGGTAGCTTGACCATTTACATTTGGAAGATGCTGGTTTAATTTATTTGAAATCATAGTGGAAAAGTGATTAGCAAAAGCATTGGCAATCATAAGTGGATTCTCTGTATATTTATTGTCAACTAGTACCCTATCATATTTCTAGCAGTTTTACCTAATTCATTATTTACAATTTTCAAATATGTTTTGGTTTATTATCTGAATTGGAAATTGCATTGCTATAATAGCTTCTTTTACACTCAGATAAAAGTATTTTATGCTTACGTTTCTCTTCTCTATATATCACATTTAATGCTTCACAGTTTATCTGCTTTCGCAGTTGAAACAGTCTTTTCAGGTTGGTACTATTAATGATTTTTTCAATAACCCATAATTTAGACAACTTCTTATTGTTAGTATTTATTTTACGCATCATTGGGCATGCAATTTCAAAATAATAGGACAGTGTTGCTAGAAATCTATTAGAAGCAATATTTATGTTTGTGGCTTCATACACGTCACACCAGGTAACAGTGCTCAGCATCCAATTTAGAAACACGAGGTTATTCAAGCTGAAATTTCTATAATAAATTATGTTATTTAAAGGTGCATGGTTATTTAGCACATCAATTTTACAGTTAAAGAAAACAGCATAATGATCAGAGATGTGAGGATCTGTAACCTGGGTGAAGCATTTATTTTGGTCTATATTGGATACTATATAATCTATTGTACTGTCATTAATAGTCCCTTGATGAGTAGGCTATCATTGTGAGATACCAATCTCAAAAGATTTGAAAATATCAAAAAGTCTATCAGTACAGTTAGTTCTTATATTAGCATTTACGTTAAAATCTCAAACAAGAATCACTTTATTGCTTATTTTAGTTGCTAATTTTAAAATTTGTTCTAGCTTATCATAGAACATATCTATACTGCCAACCGGTGACATATATACTCACAAAACCACACAATTAAATTCATTAACACCCATTTTTGTGCTGACACACTCAAAGTGAATTTCTTCTGCAATACTCATGTTATTAATTTCAGTTGCACTTAACTCATATTTACAGTAAATTATGACACCACCATGGATA
Source organism: Hymenopus coronatus (assembly GCA_030762935.1). NCBI lineage: Eukaryota > Metazoa > Arthropoda > Insecta > Mantodea > Hymenopodidae > Hymenopus > Hymenopus coronatus. The sequence goes on from CM060886.1 coordinate 61,753,604, forward strand.
TGTTTAGTTCTCGAGAATTCAGCTGCCACTTTATATCCCATAAAATGCGGGTAACTATTGCCGGATGGCCAATGTTCCGTAAAGCATACAATGTCTGGGTCTTCCATATTTAAAAATAAATCAATGTTGTTCATTTTGTTCATTATAAATTGCACATTCAAGGTAATAACTTTTAAATTTTTTGCTACTGTTTTTGACACCACATTTTGAACTCGCTCTTTCTTCTCAAAATTTACTCTTGGGTATAAAAAACGTCTAACACAAGCATTTTTTGGCTACAATGTAGGATCCATAACTGCTTCTAAGTGTTCCTCAATTACTTCAACTTTAAAAGAGGAATAAAGTTCTGGGTGTCTAGATTGCAACAGTTCTCATTTAACTCCTGGAAAACGTCCTTTAAGAAAATTGACAACTTGTTCTACCGTTGTTTTAGGAACAAGACAATAAACATGTAAAGCTATCATTTTTGGTACACCTTGCAAATTTAAACTAACTGTTGTAGGTTCATTATTATTCCCAACCACTGTGATACGTTTTTGCTTTCTTCCCACAACCTTAGCCCACTTTTCTTGAGGTAACTTAGCATTAGTAGGATGCTCATTAATATTGTCTTTAACAGTCAAAATTGTTCCGCCATTTTCATTAGAATTTACAGATGTTTCACTACCATTTTTACAGCTATCAGTCACTTTGTGTTCATTGTCAAACTTACTTGGATTTTTCCTAGTATTCTTGATTACTAAATACCTGTGAATTCTCCGGTGCATCAGCTGGCTTGTTTATTCCGACCTCCTTACTAGGTTGAATGGGGTCCTTAATGTAGTTTTCCAATAACTCAACATGTCAACTTAAAATTGTAACTTTTTCACGAAGTTCACAGATCATAATGTCTTTCTGTTTAAGAATGTATTTCACAATATGCACGTCTATTTTATTTACAGTCTCATCTCCATCATTCAGAGCATTTCACAGCTCCTCGTCTTCTTTTACTAATAATTCTTCATTTAACGCAGCATTGAGTACACCATTTCACTTTCATTTCTACAGCACTTTCTAGCACTCCCATCTAGCAATTATTGCATATTATTAGTTAATTTTGCACAACTAATATGAAAGAAGTTAGAACAGTCGACACATTTTTGTCCATTCACCACTTTTTGCTTGCATAACACACCAGAACCAGTATTACTTGTGCTAAGCATACTGCCTTACTGATGTAAATATAGATGTTAAATTTGTGTATGCTCAAATATCCAAACAAACTATTGGGAACATATCTGTGAGTGAAGAAGGAAGGGGTGGCACTGGCAATCTTGAAGAGGTTGTTACCTTGATGGGACAGAAGGAACAAAGGAGGGGATGGATGAGATGCTGTGGTTTTTCACCTACTTATTGTCAAGTTTATACCAGTTGTAATGACAATGAAACAGAACTTACGAGGGGCATACTGAAAGTCATGAGCAACACTGGTTTACAATCTTAATATTTATTTTTAAGCCAAACCAAATACATCATCATAATTTACAGACTTTCTTTCACTTTTCGACATAGTCTCCATTGTTTTGCACACATTTTTCCCATCGTTCTACAAGTTTAAAAATGCCCTTGTGATAGAACTCCGTTCCAGCTGCCCACAGACCCTGACGCACTGCTTTCCGAATATCCTCCAGCGTCTTGTAGCGTTGGCCACGCATCTGCTCCTTCACAGAACCGAACAGATGGTAGTCGGAGGGTGTCATATCGGGACTGTAGGGAGGATGTGAAAGAGTTTCCCTCCCTAATGCCCTGATCTTCTCCATAGTGGCACGGGCAGTATGCGGACGCGCATTATCCTGTTGAAGGATGATCCTCTTTCCAGGGCGTTTATCACGCAAAGCCCGACGGAGCTTCAGAAGTGTCTTGATGTAGCGGGCAGAATTTATGGTTTGTCCAGGTTCAAGAAAATCAACCAGAATGCAACCTTGTGCATCCCAAAAGACACTTCCCATAACTTTTCCTACAGACTGCACTGTCTTCGCTTTCTTCTTCGATGGTGAGTTCAAGTGGTGCCATTCCATACTCTGACATTTCGTTCTGGCTCATAGTGATGGAACCAGCTCTCATCTCCAGTCACAATACACGTCAAAAATTCATCACCTTCATTATGAAATCTCTGAAGAAGGTTTTGTGCAATGGTTCTTCTCTGAAGTTTGTGGTCTTCAGTCAATAAACGGGGGACCCAACGGGCACAGACCTTTTGATAACCCAAGCTGTGGATCATTTCTTGCACTGCACTATGTCCTATTCCAAGTTGCGCAGCAATTTCATTCACAGTGAAACGCCTATCTCCTGTAATGAGCTCATCAACTCTTTCCTTGTTGCGTTCTGTAGAGGCAGTTCGAGGACGCCCGCTACGAGGTGCATTTTGCAGACTCGTGTTTCCATCTTTGAAATGTTTCACCCATCTTCTAAAACTGCTGGCACCCATGCAGACACCTCCATATGCACGTTGAAGTCTGAGATGAATTTCAGGAGCAGATTTTCCTTCTTTCACAAGGAATTCAATGACAGCACTCTGTCGAAACGAAACATCAATGTCAGCCATTTTTCAAACACCGTCTGTGGTCACGTGATAGAAGCTAATGACGTCACAATATGTCAACATGTGGCTTAAAGTCTGTAGATTACGATCCTGCAATTCGTTTCATTACATTGTTGAAATTTAAATTTTTACAATGGGTTGCTCGTGACTTTCAGTATGCTCCTCGTAGATTCCATCTGTTACCAACCTGTTCTGCCTGTTTTGAGACTACAGTGTGGCTAACACTGGAAGCATAGGAATTTAGCAAATCACAAGCAGCCCTTTGCATAGGCAATCCATCAGTTTATTGCCCTCATGCAAGAAAGTCAACCTTTGCAAGTCACTACCTTCCCCTAGGAATGTTTCTGATATTCCTAAAAAGTCCACAATTACATGGAAGTCTATAAATATTGTTCACATAAAGTGGTTGTGTATTTGAATACTCTAATTGACTATTTTGTTCTTTTATTTGACTGAAGTTAGCTCTGCTGCAACTTCTTATTTCCATCTTCTGTTTTGTTCAGTTAGAGTTAGCAGAGAAAATCTACAAAATGATATAATGTACTATATTACATGCACCATTTTTGTGGTTAACTGATTGAGATAAAAGGGGCATGCTTTTAATAAGAAGACCAAACCCTAATCTTAATTTGTGGGCACAAAAAGTGAAACAAAAAGGTGTGAAATGTTGAAAAAAATGCTTTAAAAGTTTCTGGTATATGAATCAAGTCATTTTTAACATTTGGATATGTTTCTTATAATAGCTGTAAATGGTGCTTTAACTATTCATCTAATTATTCATTTTGAGCTAACAGATTTAATGATTAAAAAGTTCCCTTAGTTAACAGAACATTCATACTTTCTGTATCCATAGAAGGCTAATTCATATGTACTGAGAAATACTACCGATTGAGTGAGGTATCACAAATACTGGCAGTTGGGTGGCACAATCTCCTTGTGTTTTACTGCTTGTAGTCAGGCAGCTTTGTATAATGCATGATCAATGCAAGTTTTACCTAGCAGATGAAATGCTTCATTAGTGTAGCAGAAAACTTTTTGAAGACTGGCATTTTATAGCTGTTTTACTTTCTCTACGTATGCATAGTAGGTAAAGAAAGCATGCATTCATACCAAAAATTCAGCACCAAGATATCACCAGAGTTATTTAAGCATTTCTGAATAAAAAAAAAACATTTTTAGAATTAGATGTGTGAGTGTGCGCGTGTCGTGCGAGTGTGTGTGTGTGTGTGTGTGTGTGTGTGTGTGTGTGAAGATATTTTCATGACAAATAAAGTGTTTATCTTGAATTTTCTTGGAATAGCCTATAAGTCCTCTTGATTCTTGATATCTTTTGCATACACGATAGACCATAAGATAGACAAACACTTCCTTCACAAAAATGTAGATCTTATGAAAACACAATTTATGCCAAATACATTTCTTTTTTACTTATTTATTTTTGCGCAGCATTAACCATTATAACAAGATATTTTTTTCTGTTGGTTTCAAATTCAATATTTACATTTTTCTTAAATGGAAAGTCGTTATTCATTTTTCTTTCTCCTGCACAAGTGAATAGAATTTCAAAGGCATTCCATTTCAACCAGCTCTTAAAAGATATCACCTTAGCTTATATATTCCCCTGTTTGGATTATATCTTAAGGAAATATGCAATTAAAACATTTCTACAAATGTTAATATATTAACATAATGTAGATGGAAGAATAAGAATGTTTAAGAATCATTTATTGAATGTGTAGAGAAAATCATGTGAATCTAATACATTATATTTTTTGTTAAATTAGTGAGGTCTGAAATTTTTTCTGTGCAACATTCTTTCATAAGAAAAAACTAACAAAACTTCACTCCCCCCCACCAACACACCCAGTTAGCCAGGAAAACCAAAAAGTCGGAAAACCCCTTGATGATTTTTACTAACTTCCTTAATTATAATTTTGGCTTTTCCCTAGCTCTTTTTATGCATGTCACTGTTCTTAACGTAAAGTGCTCAAAGTAGCTGTCTTTAAAAATATTTGATGTGTTCCATTCACATGGCTTTCTCTACATCTGTGCAACAAATTATTGTTAAAATGCTTATTGTTCTATTTACTTAATGCTAATCAAAAAAAAAAATTAGTAGAAATGGTCTTATTACTTGCTTCCTTGTAAGTAGAAGCGAAATAGGGGATTACCATAGGCTAAAGTCATAGCCAAAAGCTGGTTGCTGCATGACTGAAGTTCCTTTGTTTGTATGGACAGGAGTTGACAAATTCCTGTGTGAGAAAAGTATAATTTTTTTAAAGCTAAAACCAAAAACAAGGGATATCCCAAAAACGATCAACTCCATGAAAAAAATGCATATAACATAAATTGTGTGTTTTGTGTGTAAAGTGCTCTACATTTTTTGTGAGGTTAATTTTTTTTCCATCTCTTATGGTTTAGCAGTTATGCAAAATCAGTAAAATTCATCCAGAATAAAGTAGTCTTCAAAGGCTATTCCCTCAAAATTCCAGATATACATTTTATTTGTCAGGTAAATATCTTTAATATATGATATTTTAATCAAAATCGTTAGAGCCATTTTTAAGAAAATCAAAATTTTCGAAAAAAGTTCCATGTAAAGGGTAGTTTGTGTGGGGGGATTGTTCTCAAAATCTTTGTGTCACATCTCTGGAAGATACTAAACTTAAATACCAAGTTTGGTATTTTACTGACTTTTCGTTTTTGAGTTGTGTAAAAAAAAAGCACACACACGTGCATGCATGCATGCATGCATACACGCACACAGTGTGCAGACCTGTTTGTAAAAATGCTTTTTTTTTTTTTTTTTTTTTTTTTTTTTTTGATACAGGGGACCCTAAAACATATATTTCCAGTGAAATCTCTGCATCAAATTTTTGGGTGGAGTGCAATACCTTCTGTATACAGTATGTACATAGCAAGTGCAGAGAAGGTAAAAATAACACTCGCACACATTAAAAGAAACTGCATATTTATAGTTTGTTCCAAACTAGCACTGGCATAGTGATTGGGCTATAGAGTCAAGAGCACAGATAATACAAAATTGATACCAACCGAAGGCCACCATACTACAACAGTATGCAAAATAGAACCGAATTTATACATGTGCTACAAGATTGCCCTGTCTGGATTTAATATATCTTTGGACATCACAAAGATCAGGCATATGTTGAAAGAAGACACAAAAAGTAATAGGCTGCAGTCAAACTAGGAGTAGTTATATGGGAATTTGAGGTAAATTAATTTGTGTCATATAAGTTGCTGAAGCCACCACACATGTGTTAAATACACACTAATATAATAGCATGAGTTGGAATAGTGACACTCACCTCACTTAAAATGAAATTTACAAACATATGTTTCAAGGGCATTCACTCTTTCCTTCAGTTGAAGTTCATGAATAAATCTTTTAATTTTTTAAATCTGGGAATGCCAGGTATATGAACACTATGCTCCTACCAATTTAACTTTTAGGAAAAAAGGTAACCGTAAAACAGAATAGTTTAAAGAGGAAATTATTTGATAAAGCTGAAGAATTTCAATACTCAGGTATTAAAATAACATCTGACTGAAGAAGTACAAAAGGAATATTAATAATATGCATCAAGCAAAACTTGACCTCAGTAAGAAATAAATTATTTGCATCCAATGATATATTAGTTTGAAAATTAGGAAGAATTTGTTGAAAGCATGTATAGAGTTACATGGATGTGAAACTTGGGTCAATCAGAAAGAAACATTTGAAATATGATGCTACAAAAAACTATTGAAAATTGAGCTGATAAGATTACCAATAAAGAAGCTTATGAGAGAACAAGGTAGAAAGAGAAATTTGGATTAGGAAAGATTAGAAAAAGAAGATTAAAATTCATAGGGAATATATTAAGATACCAAAGTATTTTGAACATTATAATCAAAGGCAGAAATTAAGACCTGAAGAGCAAAGGGAGAGCAAGATAATATATAGAATAAATTAGGAATTACAGGAGTTGTAAGCATATGAAGAATTATAAGGGAAGACATAAAATTAGGTGGAGAATCACTGCAAACCAAACAGAGGATTGAAGAATAAAGATGATTTATTTCACTAACTCAAATGTGTATATAATGATACAGAATGATGCTCCTGACAAAGTGTATATGCATCTTAGCATGCTCTTATTATTTTCATGATATTCATTACTAAGTTGCCTATATGCTTTTGAGAAACATTAGCTTGGAATAAAAATGAATATTTAACAAACATCTAAATGATGAAATGTGTGTTTGAACCCATTTCTGGCCCATTACTATTAGTGTATAAGGTGCCAGGGTAGCTCAGTGGTTTTGTTGTGGCACATGCTGAGAGTCCAAAGAAATTCTCGCATCTGTGGTGATAACTTAAGTCTGTCCCAAGCCTTCACCTCTGACTAGATCATGTGAAGTATTCTCAATGCCTAAACTGGTTCGGAATCCATGATAAAGGATTCTCATTCCATTACCATTATCACCTCTTCATTGATTTGGCATCTCTTCTGCTTGGGATAGTACATAGTGAAATTCATCATTACTGTGCTTGTATTATTCCTAACACAATTGAAATTTTCTGTAATAGTTCTTTCAATGATCAGTGATGATGGACAGTATTGCTAAACCTATCAATTGAATAACTTATGTACTGCACTTCTGTTATATATTGAGCAGTTGATTTCCCTAATTAATAGTTAGGCACAAGTACAGTAACTAGAAAGGCTGATGAGTATGTTGCTTAGTATTGTAATCAGGAGTGTGTGCCACCCTCTGTGGTCTAGGCATAGCATGCTAACCTCTGGTTCCCAAGACAGTGGGTTCAAAACTGGCAGAGGGCAATGTATTTTTTCGGGCATAAAAGTCCTTAGCATGGCTTCCTTAGGAAGGGAAGTAAAGCCATTGGTCTTGTGTCATAGGTTTACAGCACATAAAAGAACCTCAAGCCTGATAAAGAGGCCTATGAGCAAAATTAAGCCGTCTTTTCATTCCTAATACAGACTGGGATTCTAACAACTGCAGCAGTTAAACAGTTTGGTTTAATTCAGGGGTATGACAAATACCGACAAGGCAGTTCAAATATATCATGGCTATTGGCTACATTCATAAGAAACCATTATGAACACTGCTTTTGCATATTGGTTTCTCACTATTTTTATTTTCTATGCACATAATGTATAGAGAAGGTATTTATTCCATCCAAAAATTTGATACCAAGATTTTGCCACAAATATGTTTTGAGGTCCCCTGAGAAAAAAAAAAGAAGCCTTTGCTTTAATAAACTGCATGTGTGTGTCTATGGACAGCGTAACTCGAAAACAAAAAGTCTATTAAATATCAAACTTGGTATTAAGTTTATTATCTTCCAAGGATGCAACACAAAGATTTACAAGAACCCCCCCCCCCCCAAAATATGTTGGCAAATTAATATGGAAAAATTTTTGAAATTTTGTTTTTCTCCAAAATGGCTCTAACGATTTTGATTAAATAGCTGCTGAAGACCTGTTCATTCTGGACACATTTTTCTGAATTTTGCATAACTAGTAAGCCATAATAAATAGACAAAAACTTACCACACAAAAAATGTAGATCTCATTAAAACATACAATTTATGTCAAATACATTTTTGTTGTAGAGTTGGCCATTTCCTTGTTATTGGTTTTAATTTTAAAATACTTATACTTTTCTTTGTGTCTGTTTTTCTTTTGTTTTACTCCTGGCCAAGCAAAGAAGCAAATTTCAATGACAATCGCAAAATGATAGCTTTTAAAACATTTGGCTCTCATTTTAGTATTGCACAATCCTTTAGTTCCCTTCTACTTATAAGGAACTAAGTAATAACGACATTCTGCTAATGCTTATCTCAATTAGCATGGTGTGGAAAGAAGAATAGTCTTTTGTAAGAAGTTTTTTGTAAAACAGAGAAAAGTTATGTGAGTGTAACCCTTCAGATTTTTATTTTATAGTGTCCTGAGAATTTTAGTTCATTAAAATAATTTATAAATCCCTCTGAAGAAACACAAGGTTATTGGCCAAGTCCAACTTAAAGCTAAAATAATCAAATTTTAAATTCAGATAAGAGCAACAATTATTTATGAATATTCACTTTATATGCTAGTATAGTAAGTAGGGGAAGTATCATATTCCACTCAAAAATTTTATGTTGAGAGATTTCAATGGATAAAATGTTTGGAGGTTCCCTTAATTCAAAAGAAGCATTTTTAGAAAAGGTTCTATGTGTGTCTGTGTGTGCATGCATTCTTACGTGCATGTGCGCATACAGCAAAACTTGAAAGTAAAAAGTCTACTAAATGTCAAACTTAGTAGGTAAATTTCCTATTTTCCAAGGATGCAACTCAAATATTTTCAAGAAAATCTCCTCATCCCAAACTACCATTAAATAAATGAAATACCTGGCTCCATGGTTTGATGGTTTATACCTATATTATTTAACAATAGAATTCAGAAAATGGACCCATTCATGATGAAAAATGTCAATTGCCTCCAATTAAACATTTTCTCCCCTCTTCCATTGAGGTGGTTTTGAGTGTTTCTATTCTGTAAATAATGAACAGAACATATCTTTATTTCATAAAAATATTTAGAAAAAGGGCCCATTTGTGCAGAAAAACCTTCAGATTGCATCCCTTCAAGTATTTTTCAATTTTCTGTTCTGTAAGGACAGGACTATTGTTACCATTTCTAGAAGAAATAAAGAAAATAACCTTTGATTGTTATTCGGGTAAAGTATTGATAAAGCAGCTTTATCCAATCTGCAACAACCAATTTCTGATAGACAACTTAAGATTATGTAGAATAAACTGTAGGCTTAAGTGGTGGTTAAGTGTATAAGTCAATCTACTAAGCTTGAAGCTCTTTGGCTTTGCTAATCTAATGAGCTCCCAGCAGACACTTCCTGCATCAGTAGGCAATATTTACCCTTAGGGGATGTTTTGACTATTTATTTGTTTACTTATATAATTTATTTAGAAGTTTAAGGTGTTAAATTACAATCTGCTTTCATTATATACAGTACTTCACCTTATCTCAGTAATTAAAATATACATACATAATTAATTATTGTAAATAATTCAAAAGCCAGTGTAAAACTTAGCTGTCCCCCCCATTGTATATAGTTTTACTTTCTCCAGCCCTTATGTACATCATACTTGGTGCATAGAGAAGGTATTGTAATCCACCCAAAAATTTGATACCAAGATTTTACCAGAAATATATGTTTTGAAGTCCCCTGAGTTTGAAAAAATTCTTTTTAGAAAAAGGTCTGTGTGTCTGTAGACAGCATAGCTCGAAAATGAAAAGTTGGTTAAATATCAAGCTTAATATTTAATTTCAGTATCTTCCAAGGATGGGGCACAAAAATTTTCAAGAAAATCCTCCAACCCCCAGCTACCTTTTACATGGAACATTTTTAGAAAATGTTGATTATTTTCTTTAAAATACTGTATATTAAATATATTCACATCACAAATAAAATATATAAATATATATATATATATATATATATATATATATATATATATATATATTGAATTTTCTGGGAATAGCCTCTGAAGAGTTCTTTATTCTGGTTAAGTTTTGCAGAATTTTGCTTAACGGCTAAACTGTAAGAGATAGACAAAAACTTACTACACAAAAATGTAGGTCTCGTTAAAATACATAATTTATGTCATATACATTTTCCTTGTTGTTTACCATTTTCAAGATATTGTTGTTGGTTTTAATTTTAAATTAATTAACTTTTCTCAAATGGGACCATGCAAGAGAACTGAACCTCTTTTGTTTCATATAGCACCCAGATTTTAAAAAATTTGAGTATCACTGACGTAATTTCCTTTCTACTTACAAGGTAGCAAGTAATAAGACCAATCCTGCTAATGTCTAGATTAGCATGACATAAAAAAGAGAAGAATATTTTGTAAGAAAGATCTGTTTGTGGAACAGCTAGAGAAAGTTATATGAATGGAAGACATTAGATTGTTTCCTGAATTAAATATATAAACTAGAGATGGAGAGGGGAGGGGTGGATGCCTCATTCTCCTTTCACTCCCATCGCACATCTTGACATATCAGTGACAGCACACATTTTCAACCTGCAGGCTGACACAAATTATATGAATTGCATTTAACTATATGTAACTGATGAAGGGTGAGATGGACCACTGACCAGTGGCATCTATTTTGTTACTCTTAAGTTATCAGTGTCAGGCTGGATAGCACCCATTAGAGAGACACAATATTGATACTGTAGCACGTATGAGATACAGAATAGTTCAATTTGAAAAATGGTTGTTTGCACATTTATGGCAAACCAAACATTGTCACAGTGGGGCCTGCAAGCTCTATCAAGTTGGCAAGATCTGGTAGAATTCCAATTCCTGCTTTCCTGTTGATTTTATATAGGCACTATTTTGAAATGCAATAAATTCCAATTGTAAATGAAGAGAACTTTACACTACAATGAAATTCAAGGGATTGAAAAATATATCTTTTGTTCCATATCAGTTAGCTCTCTGAACCTTTCTTCAAATTCTCTGTAAAGATTGTTCAAAATTAACATGTAATTTGAATACAGATGACACTTTAGTTTACAAAGAATCTAAACATGTAAAGTGGATGTTACACATTGTGCAAGTTGATGGTTCCATAAATGTAATTTAGAAATAAATTGTCTTCACTGTATCTGTCATGGTCTTTATCTTTTCTTTGCAGCTGGGTATTGAGTTCACTGAGATAATGTGAGTACGGGGAGTAGCACCCCCGAGGTGCCTGAGCTACCCAGTGTTCGGGGGTATAACCGGACCACCCTGCTTCCCGGGGACATAAATAAGGAAGCCTGGTCCCCCAGGTTGGGGGTTAAGCATTAGGTTAACAACCTAATCTTGTAAAAAAGCTATTGTTACGAAACCTGCAAAAAAGCCTCGGAATGATTTAATGTTGGCGACCTGGAACTTAAGGACAATGCTGAAACCTGGGAAAATGAAAGAAATAGCAAATGAAGTATTAAAATATAAATTAGATGTGGTAGCGCTCCAAGAAATAAGATGGGCAGGGGAAGGTAGAATAGATAAGAAAGAATACACGGTATTATATAGTGGACCTAAAAAAGCTGGACTTAATGGTACAGGATTTATTATCTCAAAGGAAATCAAAAAGAGCCTAATAGAATTTAAATCAATTAGTGAACGAATCTGTAAAATACGCCTTAAAGGTAAATTCAGAAATATAACTATATTATCTATATATGCACCTACAGAAGAGAAAGATGAGATAAACAAGGAAGAGTTTTACGAAAGCTTAGAAAATACATGTAATTCAGTAGGAACTTATGATACATTGGTGATACTAGGAGATTTTAATGCCCAAGTGGGGAAAGAAGACTATTTAAATGGAGTGGCAGGGAAACATTCACTACATCAAATAAGTAATGAAAATGGTAATCTACTTGGACAATTCGCAGTTAGAAATAATATGATTATTAAAAGTACCTGCTTCCCTCACAAAGAAATACATAAAGGAACGTGGAAAATGCCAGGCTCAGATATAGTAAATCAAATTGATCATGTGCTAATTAAAGCAAGACATACATCATCAATTATAGATGTAAGAAGTTGTAGAGGCCCAAATTGTGATTCAGATCACTTTTTGGTTAAAGTGAGAATGAGAATAAAAATAAAGAAGATGGAGAGGGTTCAAGAGAACAAACATATACGATGGGATAGAGAAAAAATAAAAGATAAAGAAGAAAAAAAGAAATATCAAAAGTTAATGAGCAGCAAATTAAATGAAAAAGGAACAGAAGAAGGTGTAGAAGAACAATGGGAGGTAATAAAGGAGACAGTAAAAGAGGTAGCAAAAATAAGTATAGGTGAAAAGAAAATGGAAAGAAACATAGAATGGTATGATAAAGAGTGTGAGCAAGCTATAGAAAAAAAGAACATGGCTAGGAAAAAAATGCTCCAGAAAGAAACTAGAAATAACTATGAAGAATACCGTCAAAGAAGAAGAGACGCTAATAACATATGTAAGAAAAAGAAAAGAGAATATTGGAAAATGCAAACCCAAGAAATAGAAACGCTGATTCAACAGAGTGAGATAAAGAAATTCTATATGGCATTAAAGCAAATGAAACAAGGGAAACAGAATAAAATGAAAGAATGTCTAAGCAAGGAAGGTAATGTTCTTGGAGAAGATAAAGATATACTGGAAAGATGGGCTGAGTACTACAAGGAATTGTTAAATAAACGACAATCAATAAATAATCAGGAACAAGGAGAGAATGAAAATGGAAATGAACAAAAAATGGAAGAAGAAGAAGAAGAAGAAGAAGAACCGGATATTTGGGATGTTAAAATAGCAATACAGAGCCTAAAGAATAATAAAGCACCAGGAGAAGATGACATAATCGCTGAGCTAATTAAATATGGTGGGAATGAAATTATGAAAGCAATACATAAGTTAATATTAGAAATATGGAGGAAGGAACAGATGCCTGAAAGCTGGAAGACAGGCATAATATGCCCAATATATAAAAAGGGTAATAAATATCAATGCCATAATTATAGGGGAATTACATTGCTAAATGTAGCATATAAAATATTTTCAAGTATTTTAAATAATAGAGTGAAAAAATATGCGGAAAATGTATTAGGCGAGTATCAATGTGGATTTAGAAGTGACAAGAGTACGATAGACCAGATATTTGTAATACGACAAATAATGGAAAAATTCTATGAGCATGGCATAGATTTATGCTTTCTGTTTATTGACTTTAAGTTTGCATTTGACTCAATTGACAGAGAAGTTCTCTATAACACCTTACAATGTTTTAAAGTGCAACCGAAAATAATAAGACTAATAAAAATGACAATGGAAAATACAAAAGCCAAAGTGAAAGTAATGAATAAATTAAGTCCGGATTTTGATTATAACACAGGAGTAAGACAAGGTGATGGACTATCGACGACTCTATTCAACCTAGCCCTGCACAGAGCAGTAGAAAAAATAAATACTAAAGGAACAATATTTTTTAAGTCTAGTCAGATATGTGCATATGCAGATGACATATTGATTGTGGCAAGAGATAGGAAAATGTTAGTTGAAGTTTATGAAGAATTAGAAAGAAGGTCAAAAAAAATAGGATTAGAAGTAAATGAAAAAAAAACTAAATACCTGAAAATGACAGCAGACAAAAGCAAAAGAATAATTGAAAATCTAGTAGTTGGAGACAAAACATTTGAAGGGGTATCCAAATTTAGATATTTAGGAGCGCTTGTAAATAATGATAACAATTTAAACGAGTGCATAAAAGAAAGAATTCAAGGTGGAAATGCAGCCTATTATGCAAATTTAAATCTATTAAAAAATAGGCTTATTAGTACAGGGACAAAATACAATATCTATAAAACACTAATAAGACCAATAGTAACGTATTCTGCAGAAACCTGGACCCTAAACAATGTAGATGAAGAAATACTACGAAGATTTGAACGGAAAATACTTAGACGAATCTTTGGACCTGTAAAGGATAAAGACCAATGGAGAATAAGATATAATTATGAGATAGAAGAACTAATTAAGCAGCAAAATATTGTGAAATTTATAAAGGCACAAAGAATAAGATGGCTAGGACACATAGAGAGAATGACAGAAGATAGAATGCCAAAAAGAATATTGAAAGGAAGACTGTACGCTAGAAGAAAAAAAGGAAGACCAAAAACAAGATGGTTAGATGATGTGATGGAAGACCTAAGAAAAATTGGAATCAGAGGGTGGAAAAGTAAAGCAGAAGATAGAGATATGTGGAGGAGGATTGTGCAGGAGGCCAAAGCTCACCAAGGGCTGTAGAGCCAGAAGAGAAGAAGAGATAATGTGTGAGATCTGTTAAAACAATCCAATAATTCTGAGATACTGGTCCCCTGTAAATGTAATAATGTATGCACCAGAATAAAACAAATGATTTCATGGCAATAAGCATTAGATCACATGAAACGTTATAAAATACAGTACATTTAATTTATTAAAATGTTCAATGGTAACCTCCTGTTCTAAGAGGCTACGAATTTCTTGGAGCAAATTGAAAAGTCTGTGGAGCATGGTACCTTTAAATTAGCTACTATACTTTGCAGTAATAGGTAAAAGCAAAATTCAGAGCAAACATTTTCTGAGAACCTCATGTACTCTTGATAATTCACAGATTTACTTAATATGATTAACAGTGTTAATCACTAGTTCATTACATTTTCCAAATGTATAGAAAGCACATAATGCCTCATGGAGTATGATACAGTGAACAGCTTTAAAACCATCTTTTTAATACCTCTCCCATTTAAAAAATCTGATGTGTTCCATTCAGATGACTTTCTCTACATCTCTGCAACAAATATTGTTAAAAAGCTTATGCTTCTATTTACTTCATGCTAATCAAGAAAAAATTAGCAGGAATAGTCTTATTACTTGCCTCATTGTAAGTAGAAGCGACATAAGGGAGTACCATAGGTTAAATTGATAGTCAAAAGCTGGTTGCCAATTGACTGAAGTTCCTTTGTTTGTATGGTCAGGAGTTAACAAATTCCTGTATGAGAAAAATATTCTTAAAGTTGAAACCAAAAACAAGGAATATCTAAAAAAAAAAAAAAAACAATCAACTCCACGAAAAAAAATGTATAAAACATAAATTGTATGTTTTAACGTACTCAACAGTTTTTTTCTTTGTAAGTTTTGTCTATATCTTACGGTTTAGCAGTTATGCAAAATTTTGTAAAATTCACCCAGAATGAAGTAGTCTTCAGAGGGTATTCCCAGAAAACTCAAGATATACATTTTATTTGTCAAGCAAATATGTTTAATATACAATATTTTAATCAAAATCAGCCATTTTTGAGAAAATCAAAATGTTTGAAATTTTTTCCATGTAAAGGTAGTTTGGGGTGGGGGGGGACTTTCTGGAAAATTGTTGTGTCGCATCCTTGGAAGATATCAAATTTAAATACCAAGTTTGGTATTTAATGACCTTCATTTTTTAGATATGCCGTCCACACACGCATGCACACACACACACACAGACCTTTTTCTGAAAATGCTTTTTTTTTAATTCAGGGGGACTCAAAACATGTATTTCTGGTGACATCTCGGTATTGAATTTTTAGGTGCATTACAATACCTTCTCTACACATATGTACATAGTATGTGTACAAGAAAGTAAACATATATATGAGTGAACTCACTAAACCATTTATTTTCCACACATTGATGGGCACCATCCATGGCAACAGATACAAGCTTTTCCTGTATCAAGCTATATTTTTTTATATCATAGGAGTGCTATGTACTGTCCTTCAGCAGTATTTATTAACAATTCTTCAAAACCACTGATGTTGTCATCAATGCCCCTAATAACATAGCCAATTGGGCAGTATCTACAATATCAGCAGCTTCATCCAGCACCAAAGAGAACCATTTAAAGTTTGAATTGTTCTGATCAGTTATTCATTTCAATTACCTTTTCAGAAATTGTGCAATGTGATAGGTTTATGTTTCTGAAAGAATTTGCCACTTGAGGTGCAATATATCCAGCAGCCAATATCATATACACTTTAACATATTCCCCATCTGTGAGTGGCTTTATTTTTTCAGCAATTGAAATCTGAATTATTACATATGGTGGACTTTGTGACAGTGACGTGTTTTAACAATTGAAAATTATGTTGAGTCGGTTTTGTAACACTACATCACTTATATGTTTTATTAATTTGTTGAGTTGGTTTTTTAACACTACGTCACTTACAATAACAATGTAAGTGACGTAGTGTTAAAAAACCAACTCAACAAATTTGACCGTCACTGTCATTAAATTCCTCCAAACATCAATCAACTACATCAGCTCAGTTTTATTTCGGAAAACATGTTTCAGAAGCCTTGTGCTTCCATTGTCAATTTCTGTGGTCGACTGCCGGTATTGCTTACTGTGGTGGTTTGATGAACCTCTGTGTCAGAAGGTCACCTGGCAGCATTTCAAAACTGAAAACGCGGTTCTTGTTTTTTCCAAATGTATATGTTTTCTCAAACTTTTAATTCTGTCTTCCTTGTAATATTTTTGAGTATTTTTGGGCTTCTATTTATGGTGTGTTTCTCTATCCAAAAATGCTACCACGGAGTCTTCTTGTTTGAGTTTAATATTTCTGTAGTGTTCTTTTATTCTTGTTTTTATGTTTCTTTTTGTTTGACCAATGTAGATTTTTTTACAGTCATTGCAGCTGAACTGATATATTCCTGGTTTGTTTTCTTGTGGGATATCATCTTTTAATTTAGAATTTAAAATGTTTTTTGGGGCTAGAATAATGATGTGTCATTTGAAGATCCTCTGGAATTTGTAGAAAGCTGTAGGGTGGTATGTAAACTTGTTTTAGATCTTGTTTTCTTTCTTTGTTTTAAGTGAGTGTACTGACTTCTTTGATTCTCTTCCTATTTTTGGACCTATAACTTTTTGTATACCAGTTTTACCCCAGAATCCATTCTCTGAAGCTATGGGGGGAGGTTAAGCACCAGATAGAGTGCCAGGCAGTTATGTGCTAGGTAGATTTACAGTGTTGTTAAACTGTGATAACGTGCAAGCAAGTTTGTGTACTTCCTTTGCTGACATGCATGAACAGCTATCCTGCTGTATAAACAGGAAATCAGCATTCAGGCCTCTAAACTTGTTGCAGATAAGAGCTAAATAAAGCAAATTAAAATGTTGGCAGCATATCAGCTAGTTTTATAACATGGACATGATATTGCCCTTAATGACACACTACTGTTGTTTAAACCACCTAGAGTAGGCATCATAACAAATGTGTTTATTGACTAAACAATTATTACAAATAAACAATTAAGTTCACTGCTTCAAATAGTTCACTTGACGTAAGACAGTTGTCAGTTAATGGCTGCATGTAGTCCATGGCTTGTGTGCCCACTGCACAATAATAACTTTGTCACTCACAACGCAGTACAAATCACAGCACACAATGAATCCTTTCTGCTTTTATAAGAGGAAAATGATGTCACAAACTTTATGGAAACTTCTCGTAGGTAGTAGAAACTAAAGCTAGAAATATCTCTAATATCAGGAACAATCAAGATGTGGATTTGTCATGTTCCAAAGGCTCATATTTCATCGCGCCGTTGTTTACCATATTCCAGCTCTTGTCACATACCACAGTGAACATGAGAAAGGTCACACTCATGGATGACATTGCAGCATTGTTCCCTTCTCAGGGCTGATCATTCCAACCAGCACCATCATAGTGGGCTAGACGATTCAAATGGGCTACCAGTTTCTTCCCTTGGGGTAGCCTCTGGATGCGGTGGACAACATCATTTATTCTCTTGACCACAAGTTACGGCCCTTGCCATGGTTGTTGATGCTTGGGGCAGCATCCCTTGACCTGGGTAGGGCAATATAGCCACACCAAATCGCCTTGTTGGAAACCTTGGTGGTAGGCCTGCCAGTCGTAAGGGTTTCATCTGTGCTTACCTGAATGTTTTAGCAGGCCATTTCATGTATGTTTTGAAGTCAGTCTACGAGTTGCTCCATGTAGTCAACTGCGAGCTGTTCTGTTCCAGAAGGACTCCTGAACCTCAGGTCGCATGGTAGTCGCAGTTCTCTGCCGAAAATGAAATTGGTCGATGTCAACCTGGCAGTGTCATGGTTGAATAGTGCTGGGTCAGCAAGAAAAGCGGTACCCTCATATCTCAGTCTTTCTGGTGATTGGCCACAATCTTCCTCAAATGTTCTTTTAGGGTATTAATGTACCGCTCAACCATGCCATCTGACTGTGAGTGAAGAGGTGTAGTGCGTGTCTTGTGTACTCCAAGTTGCTGTAGTGTTTCCCTCATGAAGTTGGACTCAAAGTTGGTGCTCTGATCACTGAGTAGCTCTATTAACACCCCATAGCGACAAAAAGTTATGCCATAAAACAGTTCGCGATGGTCTTACCTCTTGGTTAGGGATGGCTTATACTTCCGGCCACTTGGTGAAGTAATCTATGGCGATTTACAGATACCGGTTTCCCCTGTCGAACACAGGGAATGGCCCAGCTACGTCGACGCTATGCGTTCAAAGGACACTCCCGAGTTATACTGCTGCATGCGACTCAGGCTCCTGGTCTGTGGAATGCGACTTGCCGCACACACATGACATTGACGACATCTCTCAGCGTCTGCCCGCAGTCAGAAACAGTAGTGCCATTGTCGGAGCTTGTTGTTGGTTCGGTCGAGTCCCAAATGTCCTCCCGAAGTCTCCGTATGTACCTCCGCGACCTTACTCCAAGGGAGGATCCTCAGCCCTGCGCTATCCCATCCAGCTGCAGGTACCGCTGAAATAACGTGGACAGCTGCGGCACGCTAATTATCTTCAACCTTAAAGCAGTGGCCGCACTCTGGACAAGGCATTCGCATTGATGTGACTCCTTCCTTTCCGATGTCCTGATGTAAAGATATATTCTTGCAGGCTCTGGATCCAACGGTCCCTCCAGGTTACTGAAATTTAACAGCAGGTGAGGGTGAGTAGTCAGTCCTCAGGTGAAATGACTGACCATACAGGTACTTGTGGAAGTGCTCCAGCGACTTTACTACTGCCAGGAGCTCTCGACGAGTAACGCAGTAGTTCCTCTCTGCTTTGGAGAGTGTCTTACTGTAATGGGCTATAATCCGCTCCTGGTGTCATCCTGGACCTGGGATAGGACACCGTCAATGGCGGTGTCGCTGGCGTCGTGTCCACAACAAAGTCGTCCCCGAGTTGTAGAAGTCCTAAAATAGGAGCACTGTAGAGTGTTGACTTGGAACGCGCTCACTACCTCTTCTGACCACATGTAAGGTCGGTGCTCTTACGTCAGACGGATAAAGGGTTTCGTGATGTTGGAGAAACTAGTGACGAACCAACTATATCAATTTTTGTAATTATAGGTCCTAACTTAATTAGAATTTTATTAGATTAAATGAAATTATTGATCCTGATGATGAAACAATCATTTTCCCGAATAAATAATATGTTTCTGACTTTTATCTCCTATTTTATACTTTATTTGCTTCTTTACCATTATTGTTAGGTATTATATATTTATATAATAATTATAATTGTTTGAACTTTTTATTATATATAAATGCTTTTATAAACTTTTATTTATATATTAGAATAATTTTGACTTCGGTAGTAGCTGCATAGGCACAGGAAACTTCGCAGCTTTCATTTGTCTTTTCGTCGGGGCAATCTCTCACCACCTGAGTCTTCTCCGGGTCCGTGGCCACTTCAGATGATGTGCCTATGTGGCCCAGGTAGCACACTTCCCAGCAGAGTCGACCTCTGTGGTGTAGTGGTTACGATTCTAACTTCATATACCCAAGGTCGCGGGTTCAAACCCGGCGGAGGACGATGGATTTTTTCGGGCGTAAAAATTCTTAGCATGGCTTCCTTCGGAAGGGAAGTAAAGCCGTTGTCGTAGATTTACGGCACGTAAAAGAACCTCAAGTCTGATAGAGAGGCCTCTGAGCAAAATTAAGCGGTCTTTCACGCTCAATATAGAATGGGACGCTGAGAACCACAGCAGTTAAAGAGCGTCCATAAATAACTCGCCATTTACATTTTTCCTTGCAGAAGAGTGGGTATTTCTTCACGTTCAATTTCAAGTTAGCTGCCTGCAGCCTTTGCAGTATCTTAGTCAGGTTTCCGAGATGTACAAATTTGGACGTCCATTACTAACACTTGCTGCACTACTTTTTATGATGGTTTCCAGGACGCGTTTCGATAATCGTCATTGTCATCTTCCAGCAGGTTTGCAGAGGTCTACGTTGAGCTCCATTACTGACATCCAAGTTGTACAACATGAAAGCTTCACTGTGTTTAGTGGCTCTTCTCATAATACTTCCGAGACGTTCTTCGCAGTTATTGCCCACGACGATGATGTCATCCTAATAGAGCAGGCAAGCGTCATAGGTCAACCCTCCCATCACTGATTCTATGAGACGCTGGAAGGGATTGGTGCATTGCAGAGACCAAAGTACATACTTGTAAATTCCCAAAGCCTTCTCTTTGTCTCCATGATCTAAGGCCACTTGCCAGTATCTCAATTTCAAATCCAAGAACCACTAGGCACCGAAAAATGTGTCCAGGGTGTCGTCAATCCGTGGTAAGGGGGAAACAGTCCTTTTTGGTAACGGCATTCAGCTTCCTGTAGTCCACGAGAAACCGTAGTTCACCGTTCTTTTTCACCAAGACTACAGGGAGGCACCAAGAACTCTAATGGTTCCCCTAGACTTCATGCCCTTCAATATGTGTCGTTTCTACTTGCTTCGCCAGCGGAACACGTCTTGTTTGTTGCTTGATGGGCTGTGCAACTCTGGGGACGATGTTGTTGAGTATTATCCTAGCAAATAGACGTGAACAGTCAAGCTGCGCAGTACAAGGAGTGGGAGAAAGAGGCGGAGACTTAAAGCGACAGACATGGGAATGTAAACGCACGAAGATATCGGCTCCCGGCCGACTGCAGCAATCAGATCATGCCACTGCATCATGTTTACACCGCTCTCGTCTACTTGCACGGATAATACTCTGTTAGTACGACGGTTCCTTCACTGAAGACACACTGGTGTCAACTGAGTAGACTTCTCCATTTGTAAAACGGCAAGATGGTCGGCCACCCTCTTCAGCAAATCTTTCTGCCGGGGTCCCAGGCCGTTCGGCGGTGCTGACTTCAGATCCGTTGACGGCGTTACACTGACAGTTGGCTCGCACTTTCCTAACTCCGTTCCGGCCTGGATGTCTTGGTCGGTGTCCATCGGGCTCAGCAGTCTCACTTCTTCCCAGCAGGGCAGCAATGCTCCCGTGTAGTGATTCCATCCGGTCCAATACCAAGTCTCTTGACCTTTGACCCTCCAGGTGCACCTTCACCACCATCTCGCTTCTTTCGGGCATAACTACATCATCCATCAGAATCACCCTACAGATTCCTGAATGTTCTTGTGGATTCCGGAACAATACCTCAACTCGGCCGAGTCAACCGTGTCCTCGTGACTCCTGAGGACATCTAATCCCAGCATTACATCCTCAGTTAACCTCGCAACGAACATCCACAGGCTCACAGTGCTCCGTCCCAGTATCAACCCCAGCAGGGTCTCCTCCAAAGGTAAGATGTCTCCTGACGTCATTAATTGATAAGGCCGACTGGATGTTCGTGCCGGTAAGTCCTTCGCCACGTCAGGTCTGATTACAATCACGGCTGCACCCGTGTCTTTGAGTATGTGGCGCAGCTTCCTTTGTATCCAGCGGTTGCATTGAGGCTGTCGTCCAGTCTTCTACCCAAGGCACGTAGTGTCACTCGAGGGAGTGGTGGAGACGGATCCGACGTGCCCTTCGTCACGCTGGTCCTTACTCGTTTTCCGCCTGCTCCCCATCTTGGTGTGGACGGCACATCCACAGTACACCCCACCCCACCTGAATGTCGCCGTCTCTGGGTTGTACCTCCCTACCGGTCATATCGAATACTCCTGGTTCTCGAGGTGGGCGCAGTTGTTTTCCTGGCCACCTCCATTCTGATTGCTGCCGTTAACGCCTCGTGAATTGTTTTATAATCTCTGAGTATCAGGTGCTGTCTTATTTCGGCGTCACGCATTCCGTCTTCCTGGGACACGTAGCTGGGTGGCAGATTCACCAGGGCTTTCTTCGCAAGCTGTTCGATGGCTAGGACGAACTCCCGCATTGTCTCGCCTGTCTGTTGCAGCCTTGTCTTAAGCTGACTGCGGTAGACCGCAGCCAGGCGATGGTCTCTGAAGCGGTTCTTGAGGACCTCCCAGAACTCCCTGTTCTTCGTCAATGTCTAGATTGCATTCAGTACTTCTGCCATCCGGCCTTGGAGGATGGCTATCGTCTGTTTGGCTTCTTCTTCTGCTGACCATTGATTGTAGGTAGCGACGACGGCAAACTGACAGCGGAAGACTTCGGAGGTTGACATCCCATCTCACTTGGGTGGGTAGATGCATATAGATGTTGTGTCATGACTTGGCATCTCAATCTTCCACCCCTCAAGCATCCTTTGCAACATGGCATTCATTTCCTTGTTGCTTTCCTTGGCTCTTCCTTCCAGAGCATTAAGTCCTTAGTCATGGTCTTTCATCACTCTGCCAGGCTCTCCATCTTTTCTCTGAGATCTTCCACTTTTTCCCCAAGCTCTGCCACATTGTGCTTCATACCAGCCAGTCATTCATTGATTTGGGAGGAAAGTTTCATTTTCAGGTTCTCCATTGTTGACTCCATTTTGCCCATTTTTCTTCCATTTTCTCTGTTGCAGATTCGATGCCAGTTTTCTTTTCCATCTCTAATGAAAAAATCACTTGTCTCTTCATTTCTCATCTTCTCCATTTTAGTTTTCATCTCTGTCATTTCAGCCTAAAAACTTTTCATCATCTTCTCCATCTTGGCCTAAGTGTCCCACTTCTGATACCAGTGTAGCAAATGTGTTTATTGACTCAACCATTATTACAATAAGCTATTAAGTTTACTGCTTCAAATAGTTCACTCAATGTGAGGCAGTTGACAGTTTATGACTGTATACCGTCTGTGGCTTGCACTCTACTGCACAATAACACTTCAGTCACTCATGACTCAGTACAAATCACAGCACCCACTGAATGTGAGAAAAATGATATCACAACTTTATGGAAACATCTTGTAGGCAGTAGAAACCGAAGCTATAAAAATCTCAAATATTGGAAACAATCAGGATGTGGATCTGTCACATTCCGAAGTCTCCTGTTTTGTTGCAATGTTGTTTACCATCGATGTCTCACTTTCCAGCTCTTACCACATACCATGTGAACATGAGAAAGATTGCTCATGCAGACGGCATTGTCACGGTATTCTGAACTTAGTTGAAGTGAAATATGAGAGAGAAAAATGTGTTTTTTATGCTAGCTTCCATATACAGAGGTTGATTTGATTTCTTACTTGGGTGGGAATGTTTCTTTATGCAGTCTTATACTTATCTTCCCTGGTGTCTGGATATGAATGGAAGCATGAACTTGTGTTATTTAATGTGTATAAAGCAATACCAAAGACAATATAAACTTAATGATTAACAAAAGTCAACAAATGAACATCATTACAGATACACAAATGCTCTAAAGAGAAAGTTGCTGATGTGACCTTAGATGTTAAAGATTCCATATAAATGGAATAAAAATGCTATTGAAGTCCCATGATTTTTGTACCATATGTAATGGAACAGATCTATGATTAAAAACATATTTTTATGCTACATTTGCATAAATTGCAGTAGCCACTGTTTATATCTCCTCCACAAGCTCTTCATGTGAAAGCTTATTACTTTCACTGGAAACACATGTTTTGAAACCCCTGAATCTCTCCCCGCCCCACAAAAAAAAAAAACATTTTTAAAAAAGGCATGTGTGTGTTTGTTAGTGAACAGAAAGGTTAAATACTAAATTTTATATTTAATTTCTGCATCTTCCAAGGTTGCAACACAAGAATTTAAGAATGTTCAAGAAGGTCCCCACCCACCACTTCAAAATTACCCTTTACTCAGTTTGTATGTTTTGTAAATATATTAAATACCTATATCATATTATACAATAAATCATTAAGTGATTATGACCAAAAAAATAAAAATCAAAACATTTTCATGCAAAGTATATTTTTCATATCTTTTTATCACATGTTTGGAAAAAAAACTTAAATGCCAAGTTTGGTGTTTTTCCAGCAATTTTATTTTGAGTTACACATGCACACAAACACACACGCACACACACCACATACACAAAAATCTTTTCCTTAAGGTGCTCTTTTTAGAATAGGAACCGTAAAATTGTCTTTCCAGTGAAATCTCTATTACAATATTTGGGCTGCAATGCAACACTTCCTCTAAATACAAAGTATGTGGTAGAGAAAATAAAAAAAGGATCTGACATAAATTATGTTTTAACAAGATATGCTTTTTTTTTTTGGATAAACTTCTATCCCTTGGGGTTTAACAGTTATAAAATTCATTCACAATAGAGGGCTTCACAGGCTTGACCAATGATTAGGTATGCCATGATTAAGGTATGAATTCATCATGAATGGGAGATTTGCAGTTCAAATGCTGCTAGTACCATCCTCACTAATTAAATTTTCCTCAGTCCTCATAACTGGCTGACCAATGCCAGGAGGTATCTTGAATTACTTCACTTAGAATGTTTTCTTTTCCAAAGTTCTTTTTACAGTTATTGCTTCCTGTATTATCGATATCCATCTCCTGTGATGCTGTATGGATTAAGAATTAGTGTTAAATTCTTCTTAAAAATCACAGAAAACTCGTGCAGATATCTTAAATTTATGATATTTTTATCAAAATTATATCATCCATGTTAAAGAAATTAAAAACTAATGAAGATTTTTCCAGATAGGACTGTTGTTGAGGGGATTTTCTTGATTGGGAGATGTTGAACTTAAATACCAACTTAACCAACAATTGATTTTTACTTTCTCTATACGCACTATGTACATAGTGTATAGAGAAGGTATTGCGCTCCACCCAAAAATTTGTTACCGAGATTTCACCGGAAATATATGTTTTAGGGTCCCCTATATCTAAAAAAAAGCATTTTCAGAAAAAGGTCCATGTGTGTGTGTGTATGTGTCTGTGTCTGTATGTCTGTGAACACGATAACTCAAAAATGAAAAGTCGGTAAAGTACCAAACTTGGTATTTAAGTTTAGTATCTTCCAGGGATGCGACACTAAGATTTTGAGAAAAATCCCCCCACCCCCAACTACCCTTTTCATGGAACTTTTCTCGAAAATTTTGATTTTCTCAAAAATGGCTCTAACGATTTTTATTAAAATTTTATATATTAAAGATATTTACCTGACAAAAAAAAAATGTATATCTTGAATTTTCTGGGAATAGCCTGTGAAGAGTAGTTTATTCTGGATGAATTTTATTGAATTTCGAATAACTGCTAAACCGTAAGAGATGGACAAAAACTTACTCCACAAAAAATGTAGAGCACCTTAAAACACACAATTTATGTTATATACATTTTTTTCGTGGAATTCGTCGGTTTTGAGACATTCATTATACTTTATACTTTCATTATACAAACTTGTACTTTTCTCTTACAGGAATTTGCCAACTGCTGTCCATACAAGCAAACAAACTTCAGTGACATAGCAATCAGCTTTTGATTAACACTTATGGTACTCTCTTATTTTGCTTCTACTTACAAGGAGGCAAGTAATATGGCTATTTCTGCTAATTTTTTACTGATTAACATGAAGTAAATAGAAGCATAAGTTTTATAAGAATAATTTGTTGCAGAGATGTAGAGAAAGTCATGTGAATGGTACACATCAGATTTTTGAGTTATGTTGTAACATGGGTGCTCACACATACATACATGTATGAACACAAGATACCCCCCACACACACGTGCACACACACACACACACACACACACACACACACAGAGAGCATATTTTTGTGTCAAATGTTTTACCATTTAAGAATTCAAAGTAATAATTATTAATATTACATTGCTTCATATTTTGTTTCAGACAGTATCATTACAGTCAATAGCTTTTCTGTTATTGCTTACTTTTTGGACAATACTCCCATTGTGTCTCCAATATTCAAGCCCCACTAACTCTTCACGTTGATAAGCAGCACAATGTTGTCTTTTTTGAAAGTGAGAGCTGGCTTGATGTGACACAGCCGGGATATTTAATGCACATCAGCTATGCCGACATCTTGCCTTCTCTACCTCCAGGAAATGATTAGTTCATAGTGCAATTGAATATAATGTTGCAGTGATAGCTTCTCATGTAAATCCATGTCAGCATGAATTCCAAGCTGAAAAATCAAGTTAAAGCTGTTATGTATCTCATACTCTCCTTATATATATCAACATAAACAATATATAACTAACTCCATGGCACGACAACTCACAACGAACCTTGGCCTACCATCTCGGTCCATGACAGACATCATGGATGGGGTGCAGTATTGGAGGGTAAGACGTAGTCAGCGCCTCAAACTCCCCTAGCTGATTAATGCAGTTCTCATGACCTGGAGCTGCTACTTCTTCATCAAGTTGCTCCTCAATTGGCCCCACAGGGACCTCACGAGGCTGAGTGCACCCTGGTCCAGGTGTCCCAGTGGAGGAAAAATCCCCATGCCAGTTCTGGAAATCAAACCCAGGTCTCCCACTTAGCAAGCAGCAATGCTACATAAACAATATATATATATATAATGACTTATCAAAAGTTTTTGACAGCATGCAGCATACCACATCACTGGGGAAGTTATAGCATTAGCAAAACTATCATTGTATCACATCTATAATAGAAAGAATTATATGGATATATTTAAAATTTATATGAATTACAACAAGGAAAATCAAATAAAGGTACAGTAGTGTGTTGTACCACAGGAATGAGTTTTAGCACACATTTTTCTCTGATTCACATTAATGTCATTTCAAATCCAGAAAAAATGTATATAAATACCTATGCAGATGACAAAAGTGTAGTATGTTGGGGCAAAACAGATGAATGTTTTAAATCCATAAATCTAATATCGTACAATATATAACAACCATACAGGATCTCATTAATACTGAGAACTTCAGAAAGATAACGAATAAACAGAAATTAATGCTCATATATTTTTGAGAGTATGTATAGATAAACACTTAAAGTGACCTATCTGTGAAATTTGACCAAAAATTGTGAAAAATTAAAAAATAATTGTTTTCCATAATAAAATGATATGAATTCCAAACTTTCAGAACATATATTGTTTTCCCAATTGTTGCACTTCACTACCATTTAACTTAAATTATAATTGGGTAGATGCATGCCTATTAATAGGCACTCCAAATTTAAACCTTATTTTCTCATATAAACTTTTCCCCAACATTTTTCCATACTCAAAATGCTCCATAGAGTGCAATGTTTCATTAATTTGTTTCAAAATGTCTATAATGGCTCCAAAAAGTACATTAAAGAAAATGGTCATATACTTTTTTTTGTAAAAATAATGCTCCAATGTTGAGAAATAAATTAATAAATTCTGAAAAATATACACTTTTGAAAAATATGAAAAGTAATAATCTTTTATACCAATTAGGACTAATATAAAAACTATAATATGACAGACCTATTTGCAAACTCATTTACTGTAAAACTTCACATCAACACTTGTTGAAGTGAATAGTTTTAAAAATACATCATATGGCTCATGTTTATTAGAACAACTTATTATTTAAATAAACATGCAATATAGAATTTTGATACATGGCAAAATCATCACTATTATTGTGTATAATAACTGGTATAAATTGCAATGAAATATCTTGCATACTATTTCCAAATTTCACAGAGGCATCACCTTAACTTATGAACAACATATAATCATGAAATAAAACAAGAAACACTATAAATGGTAATGTTAATCTCATAATTAAAGTGAATATTTATTTGAACTTTTCATCATTCATTTGTTAGAGGTTTAATTTAGGAATGTTTTCAGCGCATTCAATGTATCTGCTGGTTAAGTTTCTGTATAAAGATACAAGAAGAATTTACTTAAGTACAAATGGGTAAGCCTTCTCTTGGTATATATAATAAAGTGTGGGATTCAAGTATGCATGACTTTCTCTACATTGCTGTTACAAATTATTGTTATAAATCATATTCTTCCATCTACTTTATATATTCGAGATAAACAGCAGAAATTTTCTTAATTGCTTGCTTCCTTGTAAGTAGAAGCTATATAATAGAATACACTAGGCTAAAATGATTGTCAAATGTCTTAAAAGCTGGTTGAAATGTTTCTATGTGGGGCCAGGAATTTACAACTTTCCATGTGATAAAAGTTTAAGTATTTTCAATCTGAAATAAATAACAAGAAATATCTCAGAAATGGTAAATGTATATGACATTAATTGTGCTTTTCAAAGTGATCTACATTTTTTTTGTAGAAAGTTTCTGCCTAGCTCTTACAGTTTACCAGTCATGCAAAATTCATTCAGAATAAAGAGGTTTTTAGAGGCTATTCCCAAAAAATTCAAGATATACATTTTATTTGCTATATAAATATCTTTAATGTACAGTATTTTAATCAAAATCATTCAAGCCATTTTGAGAAAATCAACATTTCTGAAATTTTTTCCATGTAAAGGGTATTTTGGGGTGGGGGAATTTTTCTCAAAATCTTTGTGTTGCATCCCTGGAAGACACTAAACTTAAATACCAAGTTTGGTATTTTACTGACTTTTCATTCTTGAGTTATCATGTTCATAGACACACACACACACACACACACACACACACACACACACATATGGACCTTTTTCTAAAAATGCTTATTTTTTATACAGTAGCATGCTGTGACCATTCAGATAGCCGAAGTAGTGAATATTATAGTTTTTAAGTGAACAATAGTAAATCAGGAACAGGCTTGCCCTGATGAAAATTATAATAATAGTATAAATCAAAAGTAAAAACGTAAAAAAACAATTGAATCCCTATTACTTGAAAGTCTGACTACAAATGGTTGCCAGTCTTTATTAATAGTTGCTGGTCTTTATTACACTGCTTTCAGAATAATTTTTCTTTCATTTCTTTGATGCACAGGCTGTTCTCTCACACAACTGTGTGCAGAGAACTGCCAGTCAAACTGTCTTGCAGCCCTCCCTTTAATAGTGTTGTTGATGTGGCCAGGAATTTCTACAAGTAGAAGTGTTTAAGTGTGCAAGTACGTGCCACACAGGTGAGACCTTTTCACACAGGAATGACAGACAATAGAGCCTTTATGTAATGTCCTCACCAACTGCACACGTATTCACTCATGTAAGTGTGACAAGGGACTAAAATGAAAAGAAAATCGCTGGTAAAACTTAGCTATGACAATAAAAAAAAAGTGATGTGTTTCATTCACATGGCTTTTTCTACATCTCTGTAATAAATTATTGTTAATAAGCTTATTCTATCTACTTCAAACTAATCGAGATAAACATTAGCAGAAATGGTCTTATTACTTATTTCCTTATAAATAAAAGGGAAATAAGCGAATACACTAGGCTAAACTGAGTCACATGTTTCAAAATGGGGTTGCTATAGGATTGAAATATAATTATTTATATGACCAGAAATTGACAGGCTCCCATATGATAAGTATTTTAAAACTGAAATCAATAACAAGAAATATCTCAAAAACAGTCAACTCCATGAAAAAAATGTTTATAACATAAATTGTGTGTTTTAACAAGATCTACATTTTTTGTGTAGTAAGTTTTTGTCTATCTCTTATGCTTTACCAGTTATGCAAAATTCTGCAAAATTCATCCAGAATAAAAACTTCTTCAGAGGTTATTCCCAGAATTTTTAAGATATTCATTTTATTTATCATATAAATATTTTTAGTATACGATATTTAATCAAAATTTTCAAAAAGTTTTCCATGTAAAGGGTAGTTAGGGTGGGGGGATTTTCTTGAAAATCTTTGTATCCCATTCTTGGAAGATACTGAACTTAAATACCAAGTTTGGTATTTAACAGATGTTTTGTTTTTAAATTATGTTGCACACATGCACACACACAGACATATACAGACATTTTTTCTAAAAATGCTTTTTTTTTTTTTGGATTCAGCGGGTCCTAAAACATGTATTTCTGGTGAAATCTCGGTATCAAATTTTTGGGTGCATCACAATACCGTCTCTATATACTATGTACATAGTACGTGTAGAGAAAGTAACTAGCTATTCACATGTACAGCATTTTCCTATATTCTAGCAGACTAATGCCCTTTCCTGAAGCTGAGATAGAATGCCTCCAATACAGGTATGCCTCCAATATAGGTGTAGCTGGGGTCGGCGTCCTCAATAAACGCGCCACCATGTTATGGAAATGCTAAATAGGAGTACTGCACAGTGCTGACTTAAATGCCAGTGCTCTTCCGTCAGACAATTGAGGGGTTTCGCGATGTTGGAACTAGCAGCATTAACAGCATAGGCAGGAAACTCCGCAGCTCTCGTTTGTCTTTCGGGCGAGCCCAATGTCTCACTGCCCTGGTCCTTGGCTACCCTGGATGGTAAGAGTTTATGATACAAGTAGTTCACCTCATTGTAGAAGAGTTGGCACTTCTGCGCATTCAGCTTAGGTTAGCTGCCTGTAGCTGTTGCAATATCTTGGTCAGGTTCTTGAGATGGCCTTCGAAGTAATTTTCTACGACGTGATGTCATCCATATAGAGCAGGCAGGCGTCATAATTCAACTCTCTCAACACAGATTCCATGAGGCGCTGGAAGGTGGCTTGTGCATTGCAGAAGCCTAAGGGTATAACCGTAAGTTGCCAACGCCGTAGACCTGCCGAGAATGCAGTTTTCTCTTTGTCTCTGGAATGTAGAGCCACTTGTCAGTATCCCGTTTTAAGCCCAATGTCGAGAACCATTGGGCATCAGCAAGTGTGTGCACGGGGTGTCGTCAATCTGGAGTAAGGAGAAACAGCCCTTTCTGGTGACGGTATTCAGCTTTCTATAGTCCACGCAGTAGCTTAGCTCGTCGTTCTTCTTTACCAAGACTACAAGAGAGCAACAAGGGCTACCGAATTTTTTAATGATTCCCATACATATCCTCCAGCATATCCTCCATCTGTTTCGGCAGAGGAACACGTCTTGGTGATTGCCGGATAGCGCAGGGTCTCTGGTATCAATATGATAGACCGCATGTGATGGAGTACTCGGTGTGTCGCCTGCAATCGCCATTCCCTTAACTGAAGACAAACTGGTAGTCGCCGGAAGCTCTCCAGTTGTGAAGCAGTCAGATGGTCGGCTGCCCTCTTTAATAAGTCTTTCAGCCGGGGCCCCAGATCCTGCAACAGTGCTGGCAGGTCGAATCCATCGCGCGCAACACACTCGCTGCTGGCTCGCACTTCCCTAACTTCGTTCCGGCATGGATGGCCTGATTGTGTTCATTAGATTCAGTAGTCTCTCGGGTTCTTCCTCCCGACAAGGCAAACGATGCCTTCAATGGTGTCTTCTGTCAAAAACAAGTTTCTTTGTCCGTTGGTCTTTCAGGTGAGCCTTCACTACCACTTCTTTATTGCGAGCCCAAATACAGCATCCCTCAGGATCACCCTGCAGATTCCCGATGGTTCGTGGGGACTCCAGAGTATCATCTGGTCTCGGCTAAATCGCAAGATCCTCCGGCCGAGGTCAATCGTCACCTCGTGGCTTCTGAGGCCATCCAGTCCCAATATCACATCTTCAGCCACCTTCGCGACGAACTGCCCACAGGCTCTGAGTGCTATGTCCCAACATGGCCTACATGCAAAATGGTGACCGACACCGTCACAAGTTGGTAAGTCGACTGGGTGTTCGTATCAGCAAGTTCTTCGCCATGTCAGGTATGATTACAGTCACGGCTGCATCTGAGTCTACAAGTATGCAGCACAGCTACCTGGTACGATGAGGCCGTCGTCCACTGTTCTGCCCAAGGCATGTAGCGTCACTCGAGATGTTGGCGATGACGGCTACGAAGTCCCCCACCATTGTTTCTGCCTGCTGGTCAACTTTGTCGTAGACTTTGACGCTAGGTGTCCTGGTTGACCACACCCCCAGCATACATTGAAAGTTTCAAACCTTTGTAATCGTCTCTGGGTTCTTTCTCCCTGTCATAGCAAATACTTCTTGTCTTCGTGGTGCCCTCCTCCATCCTTAATGCCGCCGTTAACTCATCATGGATTGTCTTATAATCGCCAAACATGTTCTATCGTATCTTGGCATCACGCACCCAATCGATGAAGGAATAAACTGCTTCCTGAGACAGTAAGTAGGCGGTAGCTTTATCAGGGCTTTGTTCACCAGCTGATCAAATGCAAGGGCGAACTTTTGCATAGTCTCCTCTGGCTGTAGCAGCCTTGATTTTAGTTGACTACATTAGGCTGTAGCCAATCAATGGTTACCAAACCGGTTTTTGAGAACCCCCTAAATATCGTGATGTCAGCATTACAAATTACAGTCAGTATTTCAGCCGCACGTCCCTGGAGGCTTGTTATCATTTTGGCTTCCTCCTCTGCTGACCATCGGTTGTGGATAACAATGGTGGAGAACTGTCAGCAGAAGACTTCGAAGATGGATGTTCTGTTTTACTTGGGTGATTTGACATGTGCAAAAGTTGTTTTACATCATACATATCGTCTGGACTCTCCAGTCCTTCAGCCTTCCATCGAGCATTTTTACCACCATAGTAATCAGTTCCTTTGCAATGCCGTCAACTCTTCCCTCCAGGAATTAATGCATTCTGCAAGGTCTTCCAGGGTGCTAACGTGTTGACTAAGGTCTTCTATGTCTTTCTTCATGCCGGCTGTTCTGTTTTGGTGGATATCTCTATCTTTATTTCTGCCATTACACAATTTACTGTTGTTATTTCATTTCTCATCTTCTCCATGGCAGATTCCACTTTCTCCTCCATTTTCTGTGGCCCGGATTTCACTTCTGTCTTCATTTCTGCCAGCATCTTCTTCATTTCCATTTCAGTTTCTCTTCCATCTTCTCCATGCTGGATTCAATTTCAGAGTTCATTTCCATCTTCATTTCTATCTGCATCTTTTCCATAGCAGACTTCATTTTCATGTCCATATTCTTCATTCCTCACCAGAAGACAAAGGTAAAATATGTTCTCTTCCTAACCAGGAGAGGTGAAATATAAATATAAAAAACTAATTTTAACTTTTGATATATTTGGTTGAACTATAAAAAATAATAACTTTTACTTGAATCAACATTTTCAATGTTTATGGAAAACACCTGAGTAACAAAAGCCTGCAATGGAGCATTGTGACTTGTTATAATGCTTGTAATTAAACAAAAGAGCTTAATGCTCCTTTTTTCCCTCATTGAAATTTAATTATTTCTAATTATGAGGTGGAATCAATACTGCTGTTAGAAGATTAAGTTGCATACAAGATTTATTTATACAGGCCAAAAAGGAAGTTTTAATAACAAGTCAGATGAGATTAAATCAAGTTTTCATTTATTATGGACAGTTTCATAGGCTACTTGTGAAACTGAAACACTGTAATTTACTGCAACTGAGGTTATAGAGAGAGGGGTTCAGTGTTTTAGAACATTGCCTATTCTTAAAGATCAGTAAATGTTATAATTCTACTCTAACAAACAGCATATTGTCACTGCAATTATTTCAGTCATGTAGGACTGAAGCCTGCATAACATTTTCAAACCACAAAGAAGCAAAAATATTGTCATATAAACATTGCAGAGCATAAAATTTTATGTCAGTGATTGTGGAAGTGTGCAACAAAAATGCTGAAATCAGGGATGGTGATGAGGGTTAGGGATAAATTTATATTCCATAGATTCAATAAAGAATAAATGGTGATGATGAGAAAAAGGCTAAGGTGATACAGGTATTTGCACCGATTATTACTTTCTCTATCAAGTAAATAGAGGAGGTATTGCATTCCACCCAAAATTTGTATATTAAGATATCGCCGGAAATATATGTTTTGAACACCTCCTGAATAAAAAAAGATATTTTTAATTTTTAGAAAAAAAGTTAATATGTGTATGAATTGCAAAAAATGAAAGGTATTTATGTTTAGTATCTTTTAAAGGTGCAACACTAAGATTTTTAAAAAAAATCTACCCACCCCAGCTACCCTTTTCATTGATCATTTTCAAAATGTTTATTTTCTCAAAAATGACTCTTAATAATTTTGATTAAAATGTCATATATTAAAGATACTTACATTATAAATAAAATATATATTTTAAGTTTTCTGGAAACAGCCCGTGAAGTCCACTTTATCTTTAAGGATTTTTTTATAGTCTTATACAAGTAGTATTCTAAATGACAGCCCAAAATTTTTTGCACAAGTTTATTGCAAATAAAGCTATTTTTCAAAATAAATTATATCTGTGATATCAGTTATTAATTGATCAAATACATTGTCATTCTTTTAAAGTTATGTTGATTTTTATTGTTACTCGTGGAAAGTAACTGTTACTGCATGGAAGGTGTATTAAATATTAAAGGTCTTTAGTGTCCATATCTTAAACATTTAACTGTTCTTATTATTTTTGTGTCTATGAAGAAGGTTTAATTCAGCTATTTCTGCACTGGTTTATATTGATTAAAATGAAATATGAGGAAAAATAAACCATTATGGTTTGTAGAGCCACTAATAAATGATAAGAGGGTAGTAGAAAAACTTGTGTGTATGTGACACATCAGATGATGATGGTTTTTATTATTATTATTATTATTATTAATTGGTGGCAGTTCTGGTAAACCTGCAAAGATTGTTTCAAATGAAAGGATACTGGCAATATTATGAAACATCTCTATGCTAACTTAGAAAATTTTTTTTTAATCCTAATTCGTTCTCAATAAACATAGGCATGAGTACTTGTTTTAGGGATTAATGAGAAAGTTGTTGAATTAAAAAAATGGAATACTTTGCATGCATTTGATGGCATTTTAAAATTATGTAGAAGCTTGTTTTTGAGGATTTTTTTTTAGAATTTTTTGCAGTTTCCAGATTTTTTTGTGTGTAAAAGAATAAATATATACTATTTTTTGTTTTGCTAAAAAAATTTGCAGACTTAAGACTTAGAAAAGTAAAAACACAACCGTTTTGCCTTCATATCATGCAGCTAGAAATTTTGAAAAAAAATGTTTAGAATTTCAACAAAAAATCAGTTATAAGTTACAACATAATAAATTAATATACCTAGCAAGAAAAAGTCTTGTTTCTGAAATTTGCAGGTTGGTAACATAACCAATATAAAGAAAACCCTGTAGCTCACATTATTTTATCCAAATTAATTCGCTGAGAGCCAAATGTGAAATATTACAGAGTGATGACTTTAGAAGTGGGCAATCTGTAATAAGTAAGAGTAAGTGTACTTTAGAATGCAATGTTAGAGTTACAATAGAAGACAATTTAAAAGTTTGCTGCTGCATGACTTTGGCTAAATTGGACTCCATTATGCCAAAAGAAACTGATGATATAATAACAAAAGCTTTAGATCATTTGAGCCTTGAAGGCTAATTACTAAAATAAGTATCAGTGAATTAAATAATGTAATGGCAATAGCAGTATCCAATCAACTAAGTGCAGTTACAACTTCTTTCATTACTTACCATTTACTTCCTTTTTACTTTCTCTACTTGTACATAGTATATAGGTAGAGAAGGTATTCAGTCCACCCAAAAATTTGATACTGTTATTTCACTGAAAATACACATTTTACGGTCTTCTGTGTCCAAAAGAAACATTTTTAGAAAAACGTTTATGTGTGCACGCGCGCGCGCTTACGCGTACGCGCGCTCTCAAAAACGAAAAGGCAGTTGAATATCAGACTTTGTATCAAGTTTAGCAAAAACGGCTCTAACGATTTTGATTAAAATCCTGTATAATAAAGATATTTACATGACAAATAACAATTTATATCTATCTTGACTTTTCTGGGAATAGCCTTTGAACTCTTCTTCATTCTGAATGAGTTTTGCATACCTGACACAAAAAATGAAGATCTTGTTAAAGCACACAACTTATGGCATATACATTTCTTTTTGTAGAGAAATTTTCCAAGATAATTCCCTATTATTGATTTAACTTTTAAAATACTTAACTTTTCTCATACAGGGAGCCCTTCTCCATTTTATGTTTCTTTTGTTTTGTTCTTGACGATGGAAAGAGAACCATATGGCAATGTTAATCGCATAGCAACAGCTTGAAAAAATATTTTACCATCGCTCTAGCCTAGTATATACTCTCATTTCCCTTCTGTTTACAAGGAAACAATAAAAATATTGCTGCTAGTATTTATCTCGATTAGCATGACGTAGATAAAAGGTTAATTTTTTTGTAAGGAACGTTTGTTTGTGGAACAGCTAGAGAAAGTCATGTGAATGGAACACGTCAATTTTTTTTTCAGTTGAAATGCAAGTAGTTATTGAAAAGACTTGCTTATATGTAAAAGTCCAGCAGGACATTAAAAAAAAAAAAAAAAAAAAAAAAAATCTGATGACTCTCTCTAATTGTTCGACAAACAAACTTCTTACAAAGGAGTATTCTTCTTTCTGCACAATGCTAATTGAGATAAACATTCGCAAAATGTTCTTATTACTTAATTCCTTATAAGTAGAAGGTAACTAAAGGAATGCTCTATACTAAAATGATAGTCAACTGTTTTAAAAGCTGTCGTTATGCGATTGTCATTGCAAATCGCTTCTTTGCTTGGCCAGATGTAGAACAAAAGAAAAACAGACACTTAGTAGTCTGAGAAAAGTATAAGTACTTTAAATTGAAACTTATAACAAGTAATTTCTCGAAAATGGTAAACTCCACGAAAAAAAATGTATAGGACAAAATTGTGTATTTTAACGAGATCTACATGTTTTGTGTAGTAAGTTTTTGTCTATCTCTTACGGTTTACTAGTTATTCAAAATTCCGTAAACTAGTTATTCAGCAAAATTCATCCAGAATAACCAGGTCTTCAGGAGCTGTTCCCAGAAAATTGAAGATATACAATTTATTTGTGATGGAAATTACTTTAATATGTGATATTTTAATCAAAATCGTTAGATCCTTTTTTAAGAAAAACAAAAATTTGGAACATTTTTCCATGTAAAGGGTAGTTGGGGGTAGGTGGGTTTTCTTGAAAATCTTCGTGTCGCATCCTTGGAAGATACCAAACTAAACCAAGTTTGGTATTTAACCGTCTTTTCGTTTAGAGCTGTGCTGTCCACAGCCCCCCCCCCACACACGGGCCTTTTACTGAAAATGCTTTTTTTTTTTTTTTGATTCAGGGGATCCTAAAACAAGTATTTCCGGTGAAATCTCGGTATCGAATTTTTGGGTGGAATACAATACCTTCTCTATCCACTATATACATTGTACATATGGGGCTAGAGAAAGTAATATGTTAAGGGGTCAGAATAGTTTTTAAAATTTGGGACCCAAATGAGACTAATGTATCAAAAGACTACATGACTTGTGCTGCAGAGTTAATGGAATTTACTAAATTATACCCTGATGATTTATTTTTGGAATAAAATTGCGATTTTTCTTCTTCTGCATGCAGCCCCGTTGTTAAATATGTATTGAAAACGTTACACAAAGTTAAGTATCTCAGTCCCATTAAAACTAAGTTGAATTTTTAAGAAAATCAAAATACTTACAAGATATAAGAGGTCCCTAAACCTGCAGACACACCTGAAGAGTGCGGGCGAATACTGGCCCTGTGTTTGACGGGAAAATCTTCCGGCGATGACTCAAAACTTTCGGAGCGTGTGGGGTCGCCGCTACCACTGTTGTAGGAGGAATGGAAGGGACGACGTGTGCTGCTGCATACAAACATCCGCAAAGTGTGTTAAGTACAACTCGGTACGGGCAAAATGTACGTGTAAATACATACGCCTTACCTTCTGCCACGTCAAGATATTACTGTGTAAGTTATAACTTAGGGCCCGGATTCTGATGACAGTTCATCTTTTAATTTTTACATCCATTTTTTATTTATTTATTTCATTTGAACAAGGTCCCAAGGAGCCTTTGGGCTCATAGTAAGGGACAGTCATTGTTTAAAGTGTGGCAGTGTCATAATAATTACAATTTATATCTAAGACAAGTTGTCAACAAACAAAAATCTGATGTGTACCATTCACATGACTTTCTCCATATCCCTGCAACAAATAATTCTTAAAAAGCTTATACTTCTATTTACTTTATGCTAATCAGAAAAAATTAGCAGAAATAGTCTTATTACTCGCATCCTTGTAAGTAGAAGCGAAATAAGGGACAACCGTAGGTTAAAGTGATAGTCAAAAGCTGGTTGCTGTCAATGAAGTTCCTTTGTTTATATGGATAGGATTTGACAAGTTCCAGTATGAGAAAAGTACACGTTTTTCATAGCAGAAACCAAAAATAAGGAATGTCACAAAAACGACGAACTCAACGAAAAAAATGTATACAACATAAATTGTGTGCTTTAAAGTGCTCTACATTTTTTGTGAAGCAAGTTTTTGTCCATCTCTTACGGTTTAGCAGTCATTCAAAATTTAGTAAAATTCATCCAGAATAAACTACTCTTCAGAGGCTATTCCCTGAAAATTCAAGATATACATTTCATTTGTCAGGTAAATATGTTTAATATCCGAAATTTTAATCAAAATCGTTAGAGCCATTTTTGAGAAAATCAAAATTTTCGAAAAAAGTTCCATGTAAAGGGTAGTTGGGGGTGGGGGGATTTTTCTCATCTTCGTGTCGCATCCCTGGAAGATACTAAACTTAAATACCAAGTTTGGTATTTTGCCGACTTTTCGTTTTTGAGTTATTGTGTTCACGGACACACACACACACACGGACCTTTTTGTGAAAATGCTTTTTTTGGATATTGGGGACCCTAAAACATATATTTCCGGTGAAATCTCGGTATCGAATTTTTGGTGGAGTGCAATACTTTCTCTATACACTATGTACATAGTGCGTATGGAGAAAGTAATAGGTAATTTAAAAATAAGAATAAGTTTAATACAAATCTAGCATAATACGCAACAAGACACACAATTTCACAACTAATCACAGTATAGCATATATATTAATAATGTGCTTTAATTTATTTGAGAACAATAATACTGATAGAACTGTAATACTGGATATTACAAATCGGTATACATTATACTTCCGATACTTAAAAATAATTAGTCTAACAAACAAATTGCACGTGAATATATTATTCATTAGGCAATGTATACTAATGGTTTGACATTTGCACAAAACATGATAATATTTAAGTTATGTTCCAACAGTAAATTCCTTTTTATTTCCCTCTTAAAAGGTGTGAATTTATTAATTTATTTAATTGGAAGTTCATTATAAGCTTTGGTCATTATGTAAATTATGCCCCTCAATCCATATTTAGTGGTAGCCATTTGTTTCACCATTATATTGTTAGAACCCCTGGTGTGATTATGAAGATGGATGTTATTCGGTTTCAATGCATTAATATTTGTGTGGAATATATTATTAATGATTTTAAAAGCAAATATAATTGTGAACAGTTTCAGTTATAACTTACTTTAATAGCTCTATTTTGCAATATTTCTAATTGATGTAATTGAACTTACGTGCACGATTGCCAAACTATATCCATGTACTTTAGATGGGAGTGAATGAGTGCATAATAGATATTTTTAACAGTGATCTTGGAAGATACACATATCTCAATTTTGTAAACACAACAATTACAAAAGATATTTTACCCTTTATTCTTTCAATGTGATAATTCCAGCTAAGCGTAGTGTCTAATGTAAGACGGAGGAAGGTAATAAACTGCATTTTTTTTTAAATTATATCATTTTTAAATATAAGTTGAGGATGCTGTAATACAGCAAGGCTAGGTTTAGTGAAGATTGTATACTTAGTTTTAGCTATGTTTATTATTAATTTATTGGATGTTATCCATTGAATTAATAAGTTTAAATCCTCTTGCATATTTAATCAATGATGCTTCATTTTGTCCCATGTAGAATAATGACATGTCATCTGCAAACAATGTAAGTTTACTCTTTAATTTAAGATTAGCAATGTCATTAATAAATAAAGAGAAGTGGTCCAAGTACAGAACCTTGAGGTACACCACATTTTACTTCATGTAAATCAAAGCTTACATTAATTATTAATACACACTGTTTACGATTTTTCAGATAACTTTCAAACAACTTTAGTGGGTTACCTCTAATTCCCATCCTATCCATTTTGAACAACATTAGGCATGATCAACCAAGTCAAAGGCTTTCTTTAGATCAATAAAAAGTCGTGCTGCAATTTTATTATTATCAAGTGCATTTTGAATTGGAACTACTCAGTCAACGGCAGCATTTAATGTACTAGAACTTTTTAGAAATCCATTAGGGATTACTATTGTCCATAAATCCTTATCAAGCATCTTAAATTATGAAAACATACATTTAATAGGCAAGTTTTACTTTCTCTACCACGTATATATGGTATAATATTAAATTTCATGGCCAAGGATTCACAAGAAATATGTTATGAAAATCCTAGGCCAGCAGTAAAAGAAAGAAAAGATCTGAAGTGTTCCATACAAATGACTTATTCTACATCTTTATGACACGTTATTGTTGAAAAGCTTATTCTTATATGTAAATTCATGTAAATTGTTTTTATTATTTGTTCCTTTTAAGTAGAAGGTAAATAAGGGGTACACTAGACTAAAACGATTGTCAAATATTATAAAAGTCAAATGGGATTGAAATCCATTTCCTTGAATGACCACGAGTTGACAAATTCCCGTACGAGAAGGGTTTAAATATTTTAAAACTGAAACAAACAACAACAAAATTCTCAAAAACGGTCAACTCCACGAAAAAATGTATGTAAAATAAATTGTGTGTTTTAATGAGATCTGCATTTTTGTGCACTAAGATTTTATCTATTATAAAAAGTTATGCAAATTTCTGCAAAATTCATCCAGAATAAAGAGATCTGAAGAGACTATTTCCAGAAAATTCAGATATGCATTTTATTTGTCGTGTAAATACTTTAATATACGATATTTTAATAAAAATTCTTCGAGATTTTTGAAAGATAAAAAATTTTGAAAATTTTGTAAAGGATAGTTGGGGTGGAGGATTTTCTTGAAAATCTTCGTGTCGTATCCTTGAAGATACTGAACTTCAATATCAATACCGTTTTTAGACCACAGACACACACACACGGACATGCTTTTTTTTTATGGATTCAGGGAGTCCTAAAACGTGTATTGCAATCTCCATATCGAATTTTTGGATGCGTTACAATACCTCGTTTATAGAGATAGTATGTGTAGAGAAAATAAACATCTGATGTGTTCCATTCACATACCTACTTTCTTTGCCTATTCTGTAACAAATTTGTCTTACAATAGCGTATTCTTCTATTCACTTCATACTAATCAAGATAAACATTAGCAGAAATGGTCTTATTACTTAGTTGTAAGTAGAAGTGAAATGAGGAGATGCACAAAAAGCTTGTTTTTCTTCTTCATGCTAAGCAAGATAAATTACTTATAAGTAGAAGAGAAATGAGGGGATACACGAAGCTAAAGCGATAGTCGAAATTTTTAAAAGCAGGGTACTAAGTGATTGAAATTCGGCTCTTTTTATAGTTGGAGAAAAACAAAAGAAAATATATGCTGTGTTCCATTAATATGGCTTTCTGTAACTATTCTGTAACAAGCTATTCTTACAAAAGGATTCTTCTATCTACTTGATGCAAATCGAGATAAGCTAGCCGAAATCGTCTTATTATTTAGTTCTTTGTAAGCAGAAAGGGAATAAGGGAATACATTATCTAAAATTATAGTCAAAACTTTTAAAAGCTGATTGCTTTGATTGAAATTCGTTTCATGGCCAGGAGTAAAACAAAAGAAACTGAAAATCTTCATGTCGCGTCCTTGGAAGATACTAAACTTAAGTACCAAGTTTGGCATTTGGACTTTTCGTTTTTGAAGTGTGCTGCCCACACACACACTCACACATATTCACCCACATACCTACACTCAGGGACCTTTTTCTAAACATGCTTTTTTGGATTTAGGAGTCCTCAAAACATGTTTTCC
Source organism: Hymenopus coronatus (assembly GCA_030762935.1). Lineage (NCBI taxonomy): Eukaryota > Metazoa > Arthropoda > Insecta > Mantodea > Hymenopodidae > Hymenopus > Hymenopus coronatus. The sequence goes on from CM060886.1 coordinate 61,795,892, forward strand.
GGTGAAATCTCGGTATCGAATTTTTGGATGGAATACAATACCATCTCTATCTTCTATATACGTACATAGTACACTGTAGAGAAAGTAAATTGTGATTGTTTTCGAAATTTTGTTCAACATTCAGTATCCAGGCTCTAAACAGTGTCTGATTCTAGTATCAAATTTGGTATTTATCCAACTTAAGCTGCCAACAGACACACGCAAACTAATGCTAAACCTGAGTAGAAATGCATCGTGTAAATAGTATTTCCATTAAAACAATATTCTTATCCTACCAAGTCTATACGTACTCGAAGGAACAGCATTTGCTTATTCAGTGTACCTACATGAACATTCCACTAGAAATAACAATAAAATACAAACTACCAGAACAACAAACAAGATCAACTCAGCACCACTAAAGAGCATAATTACATATAAAATAAATGATAGTTGTGAGCCAAATTAAATTTAGCTTGGGTGTTAAAATGTTTTAATTGCGCAACCTCTTATAGTGTGCAAGGAGTTTTTAATAGTTTATGAATTTAATCTAAGATTTATTATTGTCGTTCTTATTATTATTATTATTGCTATTATTTCTACTTCATGGGTTCAGTGGAACTCAAAACATGTAATCTGATGTCAATTTACCTATGATAAATGTACGTTAGGGAAGGTAAAAATCCTATCTCCTCAACACATAGGGAATGTTATGAAAATGTATATAATATTTCCCACTATATTATCTCATTTTCAAGAGAAAAGTAATGGAGTGTATGCAGTAAAGCTAAATGGGTAACTAAATCGGAAGATTAAAGGGTAATGGCCTGATAGTTGTTATATCCTTAGTATGATTGTCATAAGGCTTAGAGTAGTGAGCGGTGGATCTCTGAGCCAGGATGTCTATCCCCTTCCCTGTTGTGAGTGCGTGTGTCTACTTCACAATGAAGTGCAGCCATTGTTCTCAACACCCGCGCAACAGGACTTGACTAGAATCAAATAGATTCGATAAGTTTCCGGACAGGTATTCTGCGACACATTCCAACACCAACGGTCGTCGCCACCTGCAGTAGTAATATTAATCGTTAAAATGGTGTCCTAGTTCGGTGAGGGCGGGACAAGCAACGTGTTCCCGGAAGTATAAACTGTCGATTAATAAGTTTGGACAGGAAATGGCTGCACAAAACAAAGAGGCGGAGCAGAAGTTTGATGGCTTCGGGTAACTGACGAATCTTACATTCCGATTAGTATAGTGCCCTCGACCAACGCTGTGTGCCAAAACAGTATGAAAGAGCACAGAAATGTGTACTCAAAAGCTATTATGCATTCATCTGAAGCAGGTGGCGCCAACCAGCTGCAGTACTAACCAAAGAAGAATACCTCTAGCACTCCAAATATTTTATCTTCGAGGCACAATTATTTTCTTTACACTTGGCTAAACAAGTGCATAGATCATCCAAAAGAAAGGAAGAAAAGGAAAACATGATGGCATTTCAACCTGAAATACACGTTTTGAAGTCCTCCAAAGTAGGAAAAGTTTCGCGGCCCGCATTTGTGTGAACAGCATAATAAATAATGAAGCTGCAGATGAGTACCGGATTTATATTTTAATTCCAACATCTTTCAAGGGTACAACAAGAATATTTTCGTCAATTCCTCTCTCTTTACTTAAAGCAACCCTTTAGGTAAATAGAAAATATTTCGTTACTTTTATCTTCTTATACAAAGTTTAAGATCTATTATTATTATTATTTATTTATTTTGGATTTTGAACTGTCACATATAATCTAGGTATAGCTTTAATTTTCTGGGAACACCCTTTAATGTCCTGTTTATTCTGATTATAAAGAAGATTGCATTTTTTTTTTTTTTTTTTTTTTTGTAATAGGTAACTGGGAAATCACGAAAGATAAAAATGTGATACAAATGTCTTAAAATACCTATACATGCGTAGATGCAATTTTTGTGGCCAAGTGGTGGCTTCCCAACCCAGAGGTCACTGATTCGATGGTTAACCTGAACGGTTTCCTATCCCCCATATAGTCTGGAAGTAAGAGTGAATGTGTACTAGAAAAGACAGTCTGATGTGCTCCATTCAGGTGACTTTCTCTAACCATTTTTCAACAATTTGCTCTCACAAGAGCTCATTCTTCTATTTACTTCAAGTTAATAGAGATAAATATTTACTGGAACGGTCTTATTACTTATTTCCTTGAAGGTACAGCAGATGAAGGATAGTCTAGGCTAAAGGGATAGTCAAATCTTTTAAAAGCCGGTCGCTAATCAATGATATTGAAATTCAGTTGTCTTTGCATGGTTGAGAGTTATGAAAAAGCGTGATGGTTCAGGTGGTTTCATCTGTGGCCCGCATTAGGGAGGTCTCATGGCCGGCCTACCTGAAATGTAATTTTTCGGGAGTTTCCCCCGGGTCGCCAGGGGAATGTTGGGTGAGTTCATTACAATCACCGAATTTTCCGATCCATCATTTCTGTTCCCATCAATTCCTAATCGTCTCTCTTAAGGGCTGAAGGACCAGGATACGGGGTTCAGCGGGTTGAGGCTGGGTGGTGGTTTGCGTAATGTAAAACGTCGTCGGAAACACTTGATCGACACCCGTCTTCGGGTTTGGGACTCCCTCTGGAGGTCGGTCGGGAGGTTCGGGTCGCGTGAGCAAGATCTGGGGCGGCTTGGAGGTATTCCAATTGTAGCCATTAATGACACCATCCATGCTTGCGTCCGCCGTCGTCATTCGGATCTGGCAGCCTTTTGGATCTCTCCCCTCATTCCTCTGTCCCCGGGGTCATATATATTATATATAAATATAATAAATTCAATACTAAAGATGGCTTCATAAGCTATTCCCAGAAAATACAAAATATGCAGTTTAATCAAAATCATTAGAACCATTTTTGAAAAAAAAAATATTTTTTAAATTTTTTATTTTTTTTCTCCAAGTAAAGGGTAGTTTGTGGTGAGGATTTTGTTAAAAATCTTCGAGTCTCATTCTTAGGATATGCGGAACTTAAATATTAGGTTTTCATTTAACCGACTTTTTGTTTTTGCAATGTGCTGTTCACAGACGAACGTGCGCGCGTAACCTTTTTATAGTTGGGTGGAATGTAACACCTTCTTTACCCACCATGAAATACATAATACGTGATGAAGAAAGTAACAAAGTTATTGCGCTATTAAACTTTTATGTTGTTCGGTCTATCCGGTTGGAATATGCCAGTATTTAAAGTCTTAAGTCACCATTCGTATATTTCTTGTGCAGGCCTTACAAAATGTATACAGTGTCAAGCCCAGTACTTAGTTTGCTTTTACATATTTTTATGTGCCTCAGTCCTATTTATGTTCCTTTGTGCCTTCAACAGTGCCTGACAAAATATATTATGATTAACAAAAAGAAAATAAAAACATTACTTTTAGGTCGAAAAGTCTGTAGAACATACGAAAACAATTATTGGAATAGTTGAGAAAGTTATGTGACTGTAGCACTTAGATCTTTCTGTGATCTTAATTTCTCCCCGAGAATTCTAACTTGGCCTTCATTGACGAATTATTATTGGTACGTGAATAATTCTGTCCAACCTTATTTGCATATGGTCAGTTTATATAAGTTAACAGTACTTTTTGCGAGGCAAATTCAGTAATAAAAACAAAACTACGCTCTATGGAAGTCTGACTTTACACATTCGTTATTATAACGTACTTGAAAATGTAAATGGTGTGTTATTTATGGACGCTCTTTTACTGCTATGGTTATCAGCGTCCCATTCTATATTGGGCGTGAAAGACCGTTTAATTTTGCTCAGAGGCCTCTCTATCAGGCTTGAGGGACACGGGACCAACGGTTTTACTTCCTTTCCGAAGGAAGCCATGCTAAGGATTTTTACACCCGAAAAAAATCCATCGTTTGAACCCATGACCTTGTGTGTATGAAGTTAGCATGGTAACCATTACACCACGGAGGGCGACAACGTACTTGATATTGTTCGGCATGAATAAGAGAAATTCGTTCCTTTTTACTTTCTCTATACGTATTATGTACCTGCATAGTATATAGAGAAGGTATGGTATTCCACCCGAAATCCGATACCGATATTTAACCGGAAATACACGCTTTAGGGTCCTCTGAATCAAAAAAAAAAAAAAAATTATAAATAGGTCCGTGTGTCTATGAATACAAAACTCAAAAAATGTCCGTAAAATATCAAACTTAGTATTTATGTTTAATATCTTCCAGGGATACGACACGAAGATATTGAGAAAAATCACCCCACCCTAAACTATAATATAATAATATGATAAATTCGTTCCTTATTGCAGCATACAATTATTAATAGTACAAATTCTTTCCTTATTGTAACGTATTTGATGCTTCTGATGTATGAATATGATAATTCGTTCCTTATTGTAACACACTGGTACTTCTACCTTATTAATAACAACAATTCTTTCGTTATTGTAACGCATTTGATGCTTCTAGTCTATAAATATATTAAATACGTTCCTTGATACTTCTACCTTATTAATAACACAAATTCTATTGTAACACGTTTGATGCTTCTACCTTATTAATAGCACAAATTCTTTCCTTATTGGAAAGTATTTGATGGTTATAGTCTATGAATATTTTAAATTTGTTGCTTATTGTAACGTACTTGATGCTTCTCCCTTATTAATAACAATTCGTTTGTAATTGTAACGTATTTGATGCTTATGGTCTATGAATATGACAAATTCGTCCATTATTCTACTTGATGTTACTTGCTATGGATATGATAAGTTCGTTCGTTATTGCAATGTATTGATACTTCTTCTTATGAATATAAGTTCGCTATTGTATGCTAGTTTTCTTCTTATGTAAAAATGTGACAATTTGTTCGTTATTACAATGTACTTCTTCCTATGAATGCGCGTTAATTCATTATTGCAATATACTTGATCAGAAGTGTCAACTAACTTTCTGCATGGAGGGAATGGAAGAATTTCTGAAGTGGTTTTCTGAGTTTTAATTTGAATATAAACATATATCTAAAAGAGAATCTTTTATTTGTCAAAAGTGAAATATTTGCATTTAGGTGCAATTGTAATTGTTTCCCCTTTTGGAAGAATGACATCTAGTAGTTTAATTATTACTCAAAAGGGGCAGTTGTCCCCTTACCTGTTAAATACCGCCCCCGTGCTTGAAAATGCACCTACTGTATGAATATGATTAATACCTACTTATAGGCACATTTTTACGAAATAAAAATTGTCAGTTTTAAGCGAAACTGTCCGACTTTTGGATGCAGGAACTAAATAAATAGGGTTTTTAATTATTGCCTACACAAGCGAAAGAAAATGGGTAATGAAAGATGTTTCTAATCAAGTGGATTATATGCCCAGTGACGTCAGCAGGTTTTGGTGATCGCCTTGACCAGTTCCACAAGTCGAACACTTAGGGAAGGGGTTTCTTGGAAGATGAACTTGGCGATTTGGCGTCCTAGTTGGAAACAATTCAAGAAATGCCATGCGTTTTTGACCATGTAGTCCTACATCCCCCGGCTCTGCACACATACACATAGGCACACACACTCACAAACAATAAGTTCTCGCATACATTGGTGTCTCTAGAATCTGATTTGCTGGACACGCTGAAGCTTTGTCCAACAGTTTTGTATATTCATCCCAACCGTATTTGCTTTTTAAATGGTACGTTATTTCTCTTAATTGGAATCTTTGCAAACTTTGTCAGAAACGGATTTTCCAGTAATCTAAAGTGTCAGGGTTTGAATGAACATGTATAAAAGGGTCCAGGTGTTTAAAAGACAGGTGCCCTTGTCGCTAGATATCATTATAGTGTTATTATTTGTATATTTAACAGGACTCTTAAATGTCGTAGCATTCAACAACATCGAAACTTGAAAACAGAATTCAGAGAGTAATGAATCTGCTGTACATTAATAGCCCTTGTTAATGTTCTATTTCTCAAGGAAAATGAAGGGTAATCATTTGTTTTCTGTATGTTATGTACTCGATTTTTAATATTACAGTATAAATGTAGAGTAAGTAGTAATTGTCTCTTAGAATTTTGTTTCTGCAATGTCCATTAGCTTTTGAATTATTATAACACTGTTTTGAATTCAGGGCGGGCATATCAGAGTAGATATAGTCATTTTAATTGGCAGTGCTCAAGGTTTGTCTTTTATTTCAGAAAATATTAATTAAACCAATACCACGTTATTGCCTTCTCTACCAAGTGCTCTGTATGTTTTCAGTGCTCCTGAAAAAATCGCATATTTAGAAAAAGATCAGGTGTGCGTGTGTGTGAATGTCTGTGGACAGTATACCTCAAAAATGTAAAGTCAATTAAAAACCAAACTTTGTATCTAAATTTAGTTCCTCCCACCCCAAACTATTCCTTACTTGGAAAGTCTTTTGAAAATGTTGAATTTATCAAAAATGGCTCTAACGATTTTAATTAAAATACCGTATATTAAAGATATTTACACGACAAATAAAATTTATGTCTTGAATTTTCTAGGAATATCCTCTGAAAAACTATCCATTCTGGGTGACTTTTGTGTAACTAGTAAACTGTAAGATATAAACAAAAACTTATTACACTAAAAAGTAGATGTTAAGATACACAATTTATATAATACACATTTTTGTGAAATTAACAATTTCCGAGTTATTCCTTGTTATTGGATTTAACTTTCAAACGGGAATTTTTCATTTCTGTTTCTCTTGTTTTACTCCTGGCCCTACAAACAGAACCGAATTTAAATCGCATAATAATCAGCTTTTAAACATTTTGACTGTTGCATTATTCTCATGTATTCCTCTATTTCCCCTCTACTTATAAGGAACTAAGTAATAAGTCAATTCTGTTAACGTATATCTTGATTGTCATAAAGTAAATAGAATAATCGGCTTTTGTTTGTTACAGAATAGGTAGAAAAGGTCATGTGAAAGCAACACATTGATTTTTTTCTTGAAATGAACTGCGAGTCGTGCAGCAATCAATTCCCCTTATATTCCCTATATTTTAACTTTTTAGCTTTTATTTAGACTTGAATGCAAAACACTTACCTCACGCTTTAATTTCATTGCATTACAATTATTTGTAACTTAAAAACGTACTACTGTGTCAAGAAAGTTCCTGGAATTTGCCAATAAAACACAAAAAATGAATTATTCATCCAATTTTATTTTATCGCCTTAAACTAGGCCCCTTCTGAAATTATATATTTGTGCAAACGAATAATCCAATCATGAAAACATTTTTTGTAGACACTTTTAGGAATCGATGTCAATGGTCGCCACGAATTTTCCTTTATGTCTTCTAACGACTGAAAACGGGTGCCTCGAAGTGGTAACTTGAGTCTTGGAAAGAGAAAGAAATATGCAGGAGCCAGATCAGGTGAATACGTTGGTTTTTGATGAAATTTGGTGAGTTTTTGGCCACAAATTCGTTCACAATAATAGCCTTGTGAGCTGGTGCATTATCATGGTGCAGAATCCATGAGTTGTCGTTCCACAAATCTGGCCTTTTTCGCCGTATTTGTTTTCTCAAACGCTGCATAACGCTCATATAATAATAGTCTTTATTTACCATCTGACCTTCTGGCAAGAACTCTGAGTGTACGACACCGCGATAATCGAAAAAAACTATCAACATGACCTTCAGTTTTGATCGAGTTTGACGTGCCCTTTTAGGTTTCGGTTCAGTTGGAAGGCGTCATTCGAAAGCTTGTTGACTGGTTTGAGTGTCAAACTCGTAAACCCACGTCTCATCACCAGTTACAATGCGTTTCATGAATGTGGGGTCGCAACTGGCTCGTTCTAGCATGTCTTCAGCAATCCTTACGCGATTGAGTTTTTGTAGAAATTCAAGTCTTTCGGAATTAACCGAGCTGCAACGCGTGTCATGCCCAAACAATCGTTTAAAATGGTACGAATCGATTCGTGAGACACAGAAAGTTCAGCGGCAATCTCTCTCAGACCTAAATTGCGATTTTCAGACACCATTTTCTTCACTTTAGCGATGTTGATGGCCGACCAGAGCGGGGCAAATCTTCCACCACATCTCGACCACTTTTGAATGCACTGTACCACTCATACGTGTTTTTTTATAAAGTCGATTCACCGTAATCCCTCTGTAACATTTTCAGCGATTCGACACACGAAATACCATTTGCAATGCAAAATTTGAGACAGATTCTTTGTTCAATATTTGTATTCATCGTAAAATCGCAAATCACCTTTGAGATGAACTAACAAAATGGCGTACTGTAAACAAACTAGATGACAGATGACGATCAAACTCCGCGTGGATATAGAGGAAAGTTGTACCAACAATAATTTGAATCCCCTTTTAAACAGGACTTTTAAATCAACAATTCCCGGCACTTTCTTGACAGAATGTATTTATTTTCAGTAGACTTTCCTTTTAGTATAACAGAAGTATTTCTGTGAAATAGACAAAAGAAAAAACTAAAGTGTTACAATCACGAGCTTTCTCTGTCCTAATAAATCAGAGGTAGGTAGTTAGGTATACATTATACGTTTACTTTAGCATTTACAAATTAGCTTATTCTATCCACATTACCCTTTTGCCTGTACATTATTTCAAATTAAGGAACAAGTGTTTGCTAACTATTGTTACAGAAACAACATTCAAATGTTTATCAGTGGTAATAAGATCTTGGAATGAATAAAAAAAATTCTGATGTGCTTCATTCACATGACTTTGTCTACCTCTCTATAACAAATTATTGTTAATAAGCGTATTCCTCTATCAGCTTCATGCTAATCGAGATAAACATCAGAAGAAACTGTTTTACTACTTAGTTCCTTATAGATAGAAGGGAAATAAGGGGATGCACTAGCTAAAGCGACAGTAAAATGCTTTAAAATGTGGTTGCTATGATATAGAAACTATATTCTTTGCGTGGTCAGGTGTTGATAAGTTCTCATGTGAGAAACGTATTAAATATTTTAAACAGAAACCAATAACAAGGAATATCTTAAAAACAGTCAACTCCACGAAAAAAATTGCATATAACATGAATTATTGGTTTTAACGAGCTCTTCATTTTTGTGCAGTGAATTTTTGTCTACTCTTATGGTTTACCAATTATGCAAAATTTCGCAAAATGTATTCGGAATAAAGATGTCTTCACAGGCTATTCCCAGAAAATTCAAGATACACATTTTATTTGCCATGTAAATACTTTTTTTAATATACCATATAAATATTTATATAAATAAAAATCTTTAATATACCATATTTTAATCAAAATGGTTAAAGCCATTTTTGAGAAAATCAAAATTTTCGAAAATTTTTCCAGGTAGCGGGGTGGTTGTGGGTGGGAGGATTTCGTTTCGTATCCTTGGAAGATACTAAACTAAAATGCCAAATTTGGTATTTAACGTACTTTTCGTTTTTGAGCTATGCAGTCCAAGATACACGCACGGACCTTTTTCTAGCAATGCTTTTTTTTTTTTTTTTTGCTTCAAAAGGTCCAAAAATATGTATTTCCAGTGAAATATCGGTATCGAGGTTTTGGGTGCAATACAATACCTTCTCTATACACTATGTACATAGTACGTGTACAGAAAGTAAAAAGACTAATCGCTGCATAACACTCAGCTGACGCACTTGGGAAAATGTAAACAACAGCTTGGAATATTTCGTTAATGACTAATACTATGAACAAACTTATTTGATACAAACGGTGTGTTTGAACGTGATTTACAATTTTGTTATAATACGCTTTTAAGAAAATACCTTTACAGGTTGTTCACAGAAAATACAAGAAACCAATTAGTTTGTCATATTAATATCTCAAACATATACCGTGTGTCATAAATGTCGGTTGACAAATGAGAAAATAATTTCCTATCTAAAGTACACATTGCAGTGTGAACACTTCTTGAAGCGAATAATGTATAATGGAAGAATTTTGACACTATTTACATATTTATCTTGGTTGCATTTTATTTATTTACTATTTTTACTTTCTCTACAAGTACTATGAACATAGAAAAGTATGTACTTAACCCAAGAACTCGAATCCGAGATTTCACCATAAATGCATGTTTTGAGACCCGCAAATCCATAAAACGCATCATTAGAAAAAGTTCCGTGTGTCTGTGGGCAGTATAGCTCAAAAACGAAAAGTATATTCCAAGTATGCGACACCCACAACTACCCTTTACAAAGAAAAAATGTCGAACATTTGATTTTCTCAAAAAATGCTCTAAAGATTTTGCTTAAAATATAGAATAATAAATGTATTTGCATGATAAATAGAATGCATAATTGAATTTTCTAAGGATAGCCTCTGAAGACGTTTTCATTATGGATGACTTTGCATAACTGGTAAACTGTAAGATAAAGACAAAAACTCACCACTTATAAATATACATCTCGTTAAAACACACAATTTATGTTATATACATTTTTGTGGATTCGACACTTTCCAAGATATTTCTTGTTATTGGATTCAGATTTAAGATACTCAAAACTGTTCTCTTGCGGGAACTTGTCAACTTTGGCCATTCTAAGAAATGGATTTTAATCACATAGCAACCAATTTTTAAAAGATTTTACTTTCTTTAGCCTAGTGTATTCCCTTATTGGAAGTAAGTAATCAGACCATTTCTATTAATATTACTTATTTGGATTAGCATGAAATAGACAAAACAATAAGATTTTAAACAATAATTTGCTACAGAGATGTAGAGAAAGTCATGTGAATGGAACACATCAGATTTTTTATTTTCATAACCTAGATAAATTTCTCTGGAATAAAAGGAATATTAATTAGAACAATCCATGGTAAACAATTTACTACAGTTCGATTGTGTTTCGTTTAATTTTTTGAAGCTATTGAATCGGGTATAACTTAAAGAACGTTGTGTCCAGTAGTGATACTTATTTATATTAATATTGTGAGTTGCAGAAACGATCATGTTGAGTCCTGAACAGCGTATGCAGCTCTAGCACTGCTCTGTGAGAACAATAGAAACAATAAGAGAAACTATGGACATTTCAAAACCTTTTTACCAAAATGTTGCCAAATTATTGAATAAATTCTAGGCAGTTTACACTGTACATGATTAAAATATGTTGTGTAACATTCACATGACTTTCTCTACATCTCTGTAACAAATTATCGTTAAAAATCTTATTCTTCTATCTGTTTCATGATAATCGACAAAGATAAACATTAACAGAAATTGTCCTTATTACTTGGTTCCTTGTAAGTAGAGGGGGGAAAAAGTCTAATGTATTCCACTCGCATGATGTTCTCTAGCTGTTCGGCAAACAAACCTTTTATTCAAAACATTAATCTGTTATCTACATCATGCTAATCAAAATAAACATAAGCGTAATTAAACTTATTACTAGCTTGCTTGTAAGTAGAAGGAAATAAGAAAATGCACATGCGAAAGCGATAGTCTCGTGCTTTAAAAGCCGGTCGCTATGTGAAACAATTGAAATTCTAATCTCTTTGCTTGTCAGAAATAAACAAACGAGAAGAAAGATGTCTTCCAGTTTGAGAAAAGTTTGTGGCTAAAATTGACACCAATAATCCGAAATATCTCGAAAACGGTTAACCGGAAAAAAAATTATATGATATAAATTGTGTGTTTTATTGAGATCTATATTTTTTGCAGTAACTTTGCATATCTCTTACGATTTGCCAGTTATATAAAATTCGTCCAGAATGAACAGGTCTTCAGAGCTATTCCCAGAAAATTCAAGATATACAATTCGTTTCTCATAAAAATATGTTAAATATAAGGTATTTTAATCAAAATCGTTAGAGCCATTTTTGAGAAAATCAACATTTTCGAAAAATGTTACATGTAAAGGGTAGTTTGGAATGGGGGGGATTTTCTTGAAGAGTCGTATCCTTGGAAGATACCAAACTTAAATACCAAGTTTGGTATTTAACGGTCTTTTCGTTTTTGAGTTATGCTGACCATACACACACACAAACAGGGAATTTGGATTCAGGGGGACTCAAAACATGTATTTCAGGTGAAATCTCGGTATCGAATTTTTGTGTGCAATACAATATGTTCTCAATGTACATAGTACATAGTAAGTGTAGAGAAAGTAAAAACGAACTGGTTTTAAATCCGCTAACAACCAAAATATTTCCAGAAATATGATGATGACTACTAACTCTGCAAGGTTAGTGCGCTAAGAGGTTCGAGAAAGCGGTATCAATGGAGAATCTGTTGGCAAAACACTAAAACCAGCATGTACAAAATACAGCACGTACAATGCAGGAAGAAGTTCCACAGAATCGGCAAACACACTGTAATTGGATCATACAGTGTTTACGTGAAAATCGACTCTTCTTTCCTGTTCAGTGGCGAATGCCTATTACTTTCTCTACACGTGCTATGTACATAGTGTATAGAGGACGTATCTATTGCATTGCACCCAAAAATGCAATACCGAAATTTCAACGTAAAGGCATGTTTCGGGACCTCTTAAATTATAAAAAAAAAAAAAAAAAAAAAAAAACATTTTTAGTAAAATGTCCATGTGGTGTCTATCAGTGTGTGTGTGTGTGTGTGTGTGTGTGTGTGTGTGTGTGTGTGCGCGCGCGTGTGTATCAGTGGACAGCATAGCTCAAAAGTGAAAAGTCCGTTAAATACCCAACTTGATATTTAAGTTCAGTATCTTCCAAGAATGCGACACTAATGATTTTAAAGAAAATCCCCCCCACTACCCTTTACATGGAAAAAAAATCAAATTTTGTATCTTCTCAAACATGGCTCTAACGATTTTGATTAAAATCTTGTACATTTAAGATATTTATATGACAAATAAAATATCTATTGAATTTTCTGGGAATTGCCTCTGAAGACCTCTTTATTCTGGGTGAATTTTTCCGAATGTTGCATAACTGGTAAACCGTAACAGCTAGACAGAATCTTACTACACAAACAATGTAGATCTTGTGAAAACAATTTATGTCTTATACATTTTTTTTTTCGTGAAGTTGGCCGTTATCTAGATATTTCTTGTTATTACTCTTAATTTTAAAACGTTTTTCATACGAGAACTTGTCAACTCCTGGTCACGCAAAGAATCGGATTTCAATCCCATATCAACAATATTTTAAAACATTAGCCTAGTGTATTCCCTTATTTCCCTTTTACTTATAAGGAACTAAGTAAAAAGTGCGGTTTTGTTAATGTTTATCTCGGTCAGCACGAATTAGATAGAATAATAAGCGTTTTAACAATAATTTGTTACAGAGATGTAGAGAAAGTAATGTGAATGGAAAATATCAGATTTTTACTTTCTGTACACGTACTATGTACATAGTGGATAGAGAAGGTATAGTAATGCAATCAAAAATTCGGTAACGAGTTATGTTTTCGAACCCTCTGAATCCAAAGAAATCTGATGTGTACCATTCACATGACTTTCTCCATATCCCTGCAACAAATTATTCTTAAAAAGCTTATACTCTTATTTACTTTATGCTAATCAGAAAAAAATAGCAGAAATAGTCTAATTACTCGCTTCCTTGTAAGTAGCAGCGAAATAAGGGACAACTGTAGGTTAAAGTGATAGTCAAAAGCTGGTTGCTATGTCAATAAAGTTCCTTTGTCTATATGGATAGGAGTTGGCAAGTTCCTGTATGAGAAAAGTATACGTTTTTCATAGCAGAAACCAAAAATAAGGAATGTCACAAAAACGACGAACTCCACGAAAAAAATGTATATAACATAAATTGTGTGTTTTAATGTGCTCTACATTTTTGTGTAGTAAGTTTTTGTCCATCTCTTACGGTTTAGCAGTCATTCAAAATTTAGTAAAATTCATCCACAATAAACTACTCTTCAGAGGCTATTCCCAGAAAATTCAAGATATACATTTTATTTGTCAGGTAAATATGTTTAATATACGAAATTTTAATCAAAATCGTTAGAGCCATTTTTGAGAAAATCAAAATTTTCGAAAAAGTTCCATGTAAAGGGTAGTTGGGGGTGGGGGATTTTTCTCAAAATCTTCGTGTCGCATCCCTGGAAAATACTAAACTTAAATACCAAGTTTGGTATTTTACCGACTTTTCGTTTTTGAGTTATCGTGTTCACAGACACACGGACACACACACACACACACACACATGGACCTTTTTGTGAAAATGCTTTTTTTGGATATTGGGGACCCTAAAACATATATTTCCGGTGAAATCTCGGTATCGAATTTTTTGGTGCAATACTTTCTCTATACACTATGTACATAGTACGTATGGAGAAAGTAAAAAGAATTTTTAGAAAAACATCCACGCGCGCGCGTGTGTGTATTTGTGGACAGAATAGCTCAAAAACGAAAAGACGTTAAATACCAAACTTGGTATTTAACTTTGATATCTTTTAAGGATGCGACACAAAGATTTTCAAGAATATGCCGGCACCTCAAACTATCCTATAAAAGGAATATTTTTCGAAAATGTTGTATTTCTTAAAAATGGCTCTAACGATTTTGATTAAGATACTTTATGTATAGCACATTTTTATGACCAACGAAATGTTTATCCTGAATTTTCTGGGAATAGCCTCTGAAGACATCTTCATTCTGGATGATTTTTATATAACTGGCAAACCGTAAGAGATATACAAACACTTACTACACAAAAAATGTAGATCTCATTAAAACACACAATTTATGTCATACATTTTTTTTTTTTTTTTTTTTTTTTTTTGTGGAGTTGGTCATTTTTGAGATATTGCTTGTTATTGGTTTCATTTTTAAAATACTTTTAACTTTTCACATACAGGAATTTGTCAACTCCTGGCAATGCAAAGAATCGCATTTCATCCACATGGCAACCAGCTTTTAAAATTTTGACTATCGTTTTAGTCTGGTGTATTCCCTTATTTCTCTTTTACTTACAAGAAAACAAGTAATAAGGCAATTTCTGCTAATGTTTACCTCTATTTACATAAAGTAGATCGAAGAATAAACTTTTTAACAATAATTTGTTACCGAGTAGTAGAGAAAGTCATGTGAATGGAACACATCAGATTTTTGATATGATTGTGAGACCACGTTTCTTTGATGAAAGTGTAAAGTAGTACATATATTGGGAACTGCTGATCACCACTCCTAATGGTTTATGATTTAACTCTGAATCAATTGTTAAGAATGAGATTTCAGCAAGAAGGGACCAACGCACATTATAGTCTGACTGTTCGCCAGAAACTATGTAAATTTGGTGTTTGGTGTGCGTTGTATTGGGCAAGTTGTGGAATCCTCGGCCACCAGAACATACATACATCATGAATTTTTCTTTTATACCACGTACAATTTAGCGAAATACATGTTTTGAGGACCCCCGAATAAAAAAAAACAAAAACAAAAGCGTTTAGATAACGGTCCGTGTGTGTGTCTGAAAAACGAAAAGCAGATTATGTACCAAGTCTGGTATTTAAATTCAGTATCTACCCCAAACTCCCCTTTATATGGAAGAATTTTCGAATTTTTCAAAAGTGGCCCTTTTGATTTAAATGCCGTGTATTAATCCTATATACATGAAAAGTATAACGTATATCTTATATTGTATGGGTAAACCTGTGAACCCCTCTCCATTCTGGATGACTGTTTCAATAACTGGTAAATCGTAAAAAATGGACAAAATGTTACTACACAAAAATATAGTCCATTTCTTCTTTCCGCTTCGTGTACGGTATTTGTGAAAGGGCTATAAAGGTGGCTAAAGAATGAGAGGAAGAGCGACATATGTACCAAAATAATTCCAGCCTTAAAGGGTTAGCAACTAATTTATTTTAACTATACTTGTCATAAACTGACTTTTGTTGTTGTTCTAATTTAACTTCTTTTAACTGATAAGGTCTGACAATGAATGGGTCCAGGGTTCATATATCTTACAGTTACCCGACATTCGCCTTTCAGGATAAGGGAAAACTTCCGTAAAAACTTTATCCGGATATTTACCCTAACCGAAATTCGAACTTGGGACTTCTTCAACATGACGCTAACCTCACACCATATTGTCGGGCATAAAGTAATTGCCGCATAGCTACTTACAATTAGTGATAGAATATAACTATAAACAGAATATGTTTACCATTTTCCATTAGAACAATTGTTTCAACTGACTTTTGCGTCACACCTTGTAACAAAAATTCCTATGTACCATTTTTACTTTCTCTAGCACGTATGTACAATGTACATAGGGGAAGCGCAGGTAACCCTGGTCAGTGGGTAATTCCAGTCACGAAGTTATCTGCATTACCGTCATAGCAGTGGTCTACCGGTTTGTATTGCACTCTAAATGCACCCTTAAAACATATCTAGCCATAGTCACCATTTGCTTAGTAGCGTTGTGAACAGTAGTGAGAAAAAATATGTGTTTAACATTTTTACTTTCTCTAGCCCCATATGTACAATTACATAGGGATAGAGAAGTATTGTATCCCACCCAAAAATTCGATGTCGAGATTCCACTGGAAATACATGTTTTAGGACGCCCTGAATCCAAAAAAAATATGATGCGTTCCAATCTCATGACTTTCTCTACATCTCTGCAACAAATTATTGCTAAAACGCTTATGCTTCTATTTGCTTCATGCTAACCGAGAAAAAAATTAGCAGAAATAGTCTTATTAGGTAGGTAGAAGCGAAATAAGGGAGTACCATAGGTTCAAGTGATAGTCAAAAGCTGGTTGCTATGTGAAAGAAGTTCCTTTGTTTGTATGGACACGAGTTGTTTATTTCTATATTTCCTCTATACTCTATTCTTAAAAATAACTTATTATTATTATTATTATTATTATTATTTTTAAATAGCCATCAATTTGAATATGTTTTGTATCTGTAATTTTGTATAACTGATAAATCCAAGACTGCCTCCAGGATCGAGTGATCAGCGAGCTGCCTTCTCACATGGAGGCCCCGGGTTCGATTCGCGGCCGAGGCGGGAGGGTGTTTCTTTTACCAGAATTATTCCCTATCTCCCACAAAATCTGGAAGTAAGAATGTGTGCGAGTGGGTTTAATGATGCAAAATAATTAACCTAATGGCAACGTACCATTAGTAAAAAGCTGTTTCACAGCTTAAAAGCTCTGATATCAAAGCAGTTTGAAGGGGTTGTACAGATGAAACAATAAAAACCGATAAACCATAAGAAAAAAAAAAACATAATTGCACCAAATATAAAGATATTATTGAAAAGCAAATATCAAATATATTTTTATTTGTACTGCCAGACTTTTTCGAGGTATTCATTGCTGTGTCCTTAAATGTTTACTTTTTCCACTAAGTATACACGTATTATATAGATAGTGAAGGTATTGCATTCCACCCATAAATTCGATACGAGATTTCAATGAAATTATACGTTTTTGGGTCCTCGGAATAAAAAAAAAAAAAAAAAAAACATGTTAGAAAAAGGTGTGTGTGTATGTGTGTGTGTGTGTGTCCGTGAGTCCGTGTATCTGTGAACACCATAGATCGTAAACGAAAATTCGGTTAAATACCACACATTGCATTTAAGTTTAATATCTTCTATGGAGGCAACACGAAGATTTTCCCACCATAAACTACCTTTACATGAAAAAAAAATAAATAAAAATGGCCCTAACACTTATTAAATACCGTATATTAAAGACACTTACATAAGAAATAAAATGTATACTTTTCTGGGAATAGCCTCTGAAGAACTCTTTATTCTGGATGACTTTTGCATAACTGTTAAACCGTAAGAGATGGCCAAAAGCTTACTGCACAACAAATGAAGAGCTCGTTAAAGCATACTTTTTATGTAATATACATATTTCGTAGGCTTAACTGTTTCCAAAATATTCGTTATTGATTTCAATTTTAAAGTACTTTAAACTTTTTTCATACGGAAATTTGTTATTATCGTTTCTTTTGTTTTACTCTTGGCTATTCAAAGAGAATCGAATTTCTATCGAATAGCTTTTTAAAATATGCGATTGTCGCTGTAGCCTAATATTTTCTTTGGTTCCCTTTTCTTATAAAAAAAAACTTAAGTAATAAAGCTATTTAAGGTAACGTTTTTATCGATTAACATTAATTACACAATCAGATTTGCATTCTATTATCATCATGTGAATATAAGATATAAATTATATCAAGTACGTAGAAGAATAAGCTTTTGTAACAATAGTTTGTTGAGAATAGGTATAGAAAGTCATGTGATTGGATAACGATTAGCAACAGTGATCCAGCGCAAAGCGGATATAATGAGATTACCACTTCACTAATTCCGGACAAATATATTTTAGTTTAGAAAAACAATTGCGACAGCTCCAGTATGTTTCAATCTAACGGAAATTTTAATCAACATGTTTTGCAATAGTGGTCCAAGTCACAAGTTTGGCTTCATTCAGGTCGAAGTGCTCAAGAAATAGGTTCGTGCCTCAAGATATATATTTTGAACAATGTCAAGGAAAACGTTAGTGAGCTAATTCTGACTAACTTTGATGTTGAAGGCTATTATGGAAAATCATCCATCTCTTACTTCAGCTTCTCTAAAGTTCCTGATATCTGAGTAAACATTTCTGTCAAATGACGTCGATTTTAGTGGTGTTAAGCGAGCTTTGAAACTTCAGCAGCGCATGCATACCAAGTGACAGATTGTGAAACCTTATAGGAGAATAAATGCTCTTGTTACTTTAATGGAGACAGCGAATTTTTTGATGCTCTAAATTGGAGAACCGCACTATGAACCGTAAGTTTGACACCACAGGAAACCAAATTAATTGAATGCAAAGACGCGAAATAATACCGAGAAAGTAAGATCCATTCAAACTGTACATAAAAACAGGCGATAATGATGATGTCTATATTATTGTGGACGTACAGGAGAAGCAGCGGGGAAAACCTTTAATTCATTCTTCTATGAACTCTTTGAACAACGGTGGCCTCAAGGGAAAGCTATATCTGGAGTAAGCTTGAAGATTTGAAATCTATATTACACTCGATACCCTGCAATGCTAAGCACTTTTATCATTCTCAATTTGGAGATGATCACGTCAGCGATAACATCGAGGCATTTAATGGTGTAGGTAGTCGATTTTGAAGAGTAATTATAATGAGTTAAAAAAGTTGCGTAATGTGCGAAATGAACATTAGATTGAATATATTTTCATACTACCTCTCTCCTACTGAATTCCCTTTCAATTGAATTCTATATATTAGATCATTTTTACAATGGTTTCTTGATCAAGAAATTTCTAGTTCGCGAGCTCACCACTATGTACACATGGTGTCGAGGGATCATATATGGCACTATAGGACGAAATCACAACTTAAGGAGTGAAACATGGCGAAAATAGACAAGTGACCTTTTCTTTTAAGGTATAGGACTCTTTTACGTACAAATAAACATTTCATGGGATCAACGGATTTACTTCCCTTCCGAAGATAGTCATGCTCAGGATTTTTGCGTCCGAAAAAATACATCACCGTATGAACCCTCAATCTTGGGTATTAGAGACAGCATGGCAATCGCTACACCACGGAGGGAAACTGAATTTCCTTTAGTATGAAATAAATAAATACTCCTGGAAAATATACTATACGGGTGGAAGGTGACACATGATAATTTCTTTAAACTATGAAAGAGCACGTTGTTTTGAATCTCTTTGCTTAATAATGTTTGTTTTCCATGAAGCTTCCTGTTCTTGAGATAATTACTATTTTATTACTTTCTGTATACGCACTATGTACATAGTGTACAGAGAAGGTATTGTATTCCACCCAAAATTCGATACCGAGATTTCACTGGAAATACATGTTTTGAGTCCCCCTGAATAAAAAAAAACATTTTTGGAAAAGGTCCGTGTGCGTGTGTGTGTCTGTGTGTCTGAGGACAGCATAGCTCATAAACGAAAAGACCGTTAAATACCAAACTTTGTATTTAAGTTTGGTATCTTCCAAGGATGCGATACTAAGATTTTCAAGAAAATCCCCCCACTCCCAACTACCCTTTATATGGAAATGTTTTCGAAAAGTCTGATTTTCTCAAAAATGGCTTTAATGATTTTGATTAAAATATCGTATATTAAAGATATTTACTTGACAAATAAAATGTATATCTTGAATCTTTTGCGAATAGCCTCTGAAGACTACTTCATTCTGGATGAATTTTACGCAGTTTTGCATAACTGCTAAACCGTAAGAGATGGACAAAAACTTACCACACAAAAAAATGTAGAGCACATTGAAACACAGAATGTATGTAATATATATTTTTTTCGTGGAGTTGATGGTTTTTTAGATACTCCTTGTTTTGGTTTCAGCTTTGAAAAATTTGTACTTTTCTCATACAGGAATTTGTCAACTCCTGTCCATACAAACGAACCTCAGTCATACAGCAACCAGCTTTTGACTATCACTTCAACCAATAGTACTCCCTTATTTCCCTTAAGTCATGTGAATGGAACACATCAGATTTTTTTTTTTTTTTTTCACAATATTGCAACATAGCAAATTCAACAGGCTCACTTTACATCCAACAGGTTAAATTTTAATTCTTCAACTTGTGCTGCTATGGCGAACAAATAAACGCTTCCGGTATGCAAATAAACAGAAATCCGCGTGCGATTTTAACGTACTTAATTTTAATTTGGAACTGAAGAATTATTTACCATTTTACGCAAATTATTAATAAGAATACCTATTTATAAAGGCAAATAAATGCTGAGAAACCCAAGTTACACGATTATGCTTCCTTTATTTGTGAGTTATTGTATTGTCTATGAATACCGGAGAGAATAAGAACATAAATCAATGAGAATTTCTTTTAATACTCAACACAGTCCAATGGTGCGAGCTATACCATGGTGGTTGCTTCAGATCTTCCTCCGCCAAGTAAAGGAGTTCTTCTTCTTGTACAAAACTTCTTTGGCTAACTCCTTCAACACGAATAGGTAGGCTTCTTTTTCTAGAAATATTTGACCTGTGTAAACCAATGCCCTATGATATGGTGTTCGTCTTTTAGGACATTTTTCTCGACAAATTCTTGTCACATTACGACGTGTTTCATCGTAAGTGAATAGTACTTCAAGATATTCGGTATCTTGGTATTAGTAAATCGAGTATGTTCGCAGCCGATACTCCGCTGTTTCGAAAACAAGTCATTAGGGCAATAAAGAAACAGACGAAGTGCATTTATTTCTAACATACAGTGTTGTCTGGTTGTAAATCTTGTGAAGATCGATGTAGATTCAACCGAGGTGAATTTCGAAAGCCTTTAATAATATTAATTATTGTTTTAACTCAACTGTACTCAAACTTATAGCACATATTTAACTTTCAATTTCCTCTAAGAAATATATAAAAAGTATATATTTCGTAAAATCTTCATTTAAAATAGAGTTAATATTAAGAAACTTTCGCTTTATTCTCAAAAACTACTTTAAAAACAGCAAAATGCGCTAAGAAGTTCTGTTCTATTCATTACAAAGTTTCAATCTGTTCAAGGATGATAAAAGGTCTTGCATTCTGTGTATATGCAGCCGCTCTTCGAGGTCCAGGGGTAAAATTTAGGCTCTGGATTCCAAGGTCACGGTTTTAGACTCTTCGGAGGGCGATGGGCTTTTTCGCTGTAAACATTCTTAGCACGGCTTTCTTTGAAAGGGAAGTGAAGCTGGTGATCTCGTGTCGTAGATTTATGGCACATAAAAAACCTCAAACGGTCAAAGAGATCTCTGAACAACATTAATCGGTTTTCACGCCCAATATAGAATGGGATGCCAAAAACCATAGCAGTTAAAGAGCGTTTATAAATAAAACTCAATTTGCATACCTGTTATAACCATATTATCAACACCACAACATCCGCAGTTTAGTTGAATTATTGCGGAATTTAGATTTTATTAATTTGCTAACTAAGCGATAATGTCCAGGAGACATTTGTAACATAACACTGAGTAAGTATAAATTGTTTTGAAAACTATCATTCTTAATACAGCGTAGTACACAATTGCCTAAATTCCCATCAATTTTGGAAAATATAGCTATTATGTAGATTTTACAGCGAGAAGGTTTACAAATGGACCAATATCTCATTTTGTGATTTTGAAGCTTGCATCACTATTGCTAATCGCGGTCCATTGTCAATCGGTGGCTACAAAGCATGTTACGAGATTCTTCTCCCCCCCCCCCCGCCCATGGTATTAGGAATAAAAATTGACGTACGAATAGTGTTCTTCTTCGAACCATGCGTGCATCAAGCAGTATTGCTTAAAGTCAAAAGACTTACGGAAAGGTAACACCAATAAAATAATTTGTTTTTGTTTATACTATAAAATAAAAGGAGTTATATGAGATTGTAATGGCTGAGAAAGTCACACGAGAACAAACTTGAGTAATATCTATTTATTTCTTAAGTTATTCCTTTATATATACAGTTATTACTTTATCTGTAGTACTATGTACATAGTATATAAAGGAGGTATTGTATTGCACCCAAAAATTCGATACCGCGATTTCACCGTAAATATATTTTTGAGACCCCCTGAATCCAAAAAAAAAAAAAAAAAAAAAAAAAAAAAAACATTTTTAGAAAAATGTCCGTGTGTATGTCTGTGTGTGTATGTATATGTGTCTTTGGGCCCCATAGCTCAAAAACGAAAAGTCCGTTAAATACCAAACTTGGTATTTAAGTTCAGTATCTTCCAAGGATGTGATACGAAGATTTCCAAGAAAATTCCTCCACCCCCAACTACCCTTTACATGGAAAAAACTTCGATATTTTTCATTTTCTCAAAAATGGTTCTAAGATTTTGATTAAAATGTCATACATTAAAGATATTTACCTGACAAATAAAATATATATCCCGAATTTTCTGGGAATAGTCTCTGAAAATTACTTTATTCTAGATGAATTTTACGGAACTTTGCATAACTGGCAAACCGTAAGAGATAGACAAAAACTTACTTCACAAAAAAAATGTAGGGATCGTTAATACACACACACATACATACATACACGCGCGCGCGCGCACACACACACACACAATGTTATATAGATTTATTTTCGTGTAGTGGATCGTTTTTGAAATATTATTTGTCCGTACAAACAAAGGAACTTCAGTTACATAGAAACCTATGCTACTCCCTTATTTCCCTTCTACTTACAAGGAAGCAATTAATAAGGTTATTTCTACTAATTTATTCTCGATTAGCATGAAGTAAAAAGAAGAATAAGCTTTTTTAAAAATAATTTGTTGCAGAGATGTAGAATGCTACTCCCTTATTTCCCTTCTACTTACATGGAAGCAATTAATAAGGTTATTTCTACTTATTTATTCTCTATTAGCATGAAGTAAAAAGAAGAATAAGCTTTTTAAAAATAATTTGTTGCAGAGATGTAGAGAAAGTCTTGTGAATGGAGCACATCAGATTTTCTTTTCATGCTTTCCATCAAACTAGTATCACTGTAAATTTAGCGCATTTGTTGAAATGGGATGCTATATGAATTCACACCGCCTGTCGCGCGGAGCTTATCCTTTGTGATGTGCTAATGTAATTTTCTGAAAAGCCAAGTAAGAACTTGATTTTGCTGACAAAATCCGATCGCATTTCGCAAAACTGCAGATGTAATAAATGCTAGCTACCACCAACCATCCAGACGAAACGTGCACGTTATATCCGCCTTGTTCTGAATGGCCACATGTCTTTAATGTTAAAGAATTTTATTTTTCTGAACTGTAGAACAAATGATTAATCTGTCGCATTCATTGCTATTATTTATTAAAGTGTGCGTAATTTTACATGTTTATAGGAAACGTTTTTTCTTTATTGATTCAGAAATATAGCTTAAATTATAGTTGTTGAATCATAACTAATAGAATTATATATGAGCACAATATGTCAGCTTAAACAATTATTCCAGCTCAATATTAATAGTAAAGCATGAAGTTACACAAGGTACAGTGTTAGGTACAATTTTATTTCTTATCTTCATGAATGATATAGGAATTGTAGAACTAACAGGTAAAATATTTAGATTTGCAGATGGTATTTTCCTATTTTATGTTAATAAATCTGAATCACAGGTAATGAAAGATATGCAAACTGGCCTTACAACACTACAGACATGGATCACAAATAAGACTTATTCCTTAATGCCAAAAAAAAAAATATATATATATATATGCCCTCTAGACCAATTACAAGTAATATGTCAATTAAGATCAAAGATAATGTTATAGAAAGAGTAAACAGATTTACATACCTATGGCTAAGGCTAGACTCATCTTTGACATAGACATACCATATTGAACACATTATCAGGAAAATAAACTCTATTGTTCACATATTGTACAGACTAAAAGATAACAGCTATAAAAGACGTTTTTATTTTGCACTCTTGCACCTCAATTTTCTGTATTTAAATGCAGTATGGTCCAATAACAATAAAGAACAGCTAAACTGTTTAGAAATCTGACAAAAGAGAGCTATTAAAATGCTTTATGAAATAAATATTTTAAAGCCTTCCATAGAAGTGTGTAAGGAAACAAATATACTGTCATTTTCCTATATCTGTAAATATAGTGAACCTTTATTCATGTACAAAACTGTAAATAACCTCCTATTTATCAACTCTGTAATCAAAAATAAAAGAGATATTCACTCCTACAAAACAAGATGAGCCAATCACAATGTATAAGATCAGTTAACTCTATCAAATATGGAATAAAATGTATACTACATAGTGTCACCAAAACATACAACAGTCTCCTATTTAACATCTAAGAATTACTTAACTTTAAAAACAAACTCTTTAAATACCTACTTGCGCAATACTGTAATTCCTAAAAATTTGACAACAGAAAATACCTATGGCGTTTTTTAAATATTTCATTAAATTTAATCATTCACCCACACAAAATAGGTTAAAATTATATATATATATACATATATATACTCCTTTTATATGTGTTTATTTTATTCTTTGTATTTTGCTTACCGCCTCACTAAGGACAGACCCTGCCTAGAGCAATATGCTCATTGGAACATTCTATGTAAATAAAATAAATAAATAAATAAAATATGCACAGGTGTGCATGTGTGTGCAAGCTGTATAATAACTGACTTGTATGAATGTATAAGGTCGATTCACGATAAACACTCCGACGTAAACTCATCAAAATCGCCATACAGCTGTTTAGAATTTACAATGCCCGAATTGACTTTCTCGCAACATTTTCCGGGAATTTGGAAAAGCAGCCTATTTCACGCAGTTTTCATAAAATAGTTTACGTTATAATAGAGCACAATGGCAATCACAGCATAAATCAGAAAGTCCAAGAAAATGGAAAATGCTTATGGAACTGTATTTTGAGCTCGTTAAAATATGTAATATCTAATCGTGATTAAATGAATGAAGCAAAATAGAACTTAGAATTCTTGAAATTATATATTTTATATCTTACCAAATATTTTAAGTATTAAATATAGTTCATATAAATTCTCTAACAATCTCGTCCGAAAAGCTTAATAAGGTAAACTGTCGGACTTCCAAAATCTGGTTCGCTGTAGTTATGTGCTATGGTTTTTAGGAAAACTATTAAAATATTATGGTTTAAAATAGAGAGCCGGAAGCTCTCTCGGACCCGAATGCCTAACGGTAATAATTAAGAGAAATGGGGCAAAAACAGCAGGCAGCTGAAATACCATGTTTGTTTCCTATAACGCTACAATGTGTTTTTAAAGGGAGTTCTGTTTATGACTAGGTATATCACAATTAAGTTAGACCAGACACAGAGCAGCGATAATTCCCTGCAAAAAATCTGATGTGTTCCATTCACATGACTTTCTCTACATCTCTGCAACAAATTATTGTTAAAAAGCTTAGGCTTTTATTTACTTCATTCTAATCGAGAAACAATTAGCAGAAATAGTCTTATTACTTGCTTCCTTGTAGGTAGAAGCGAAATAAGGGAGTACCATAAGTTAAAGTGATAGTCAAAAGCTGGTTGCTATGTGAATGAGGTTCCTTTGTTTGTATGGACAGGAGTTGACATATTCCTTTATGAGAAAAGTGTAGTTTTTTAAATTGAAACCAAAAACAAGCAATATCTAAAAAATTATCAACTCCATGAAAAGAATATATTTAACATAAATTGTGTGTTTTATTGTACTCTACATTTTCTGTGAGGTAAGTTTTTGTCCATCTCTTACCGTTTAGTAGTTATGAAAAATTCCGTAAAATGCATCCTGAATATAGTAGTCTTCAGAGGCTATTCCCAGAAAATTCAAGATATACATTTTATTTGTCAGGTAAATGTCTTTAATATACGGTAGTTTAATCAAAATCGTTAGAAGCATTTTTGAGACGATTGACAAACTCCCGTATGAGAGTAGTATAAGTATTTTAAAGCTGTAGCCAATAACAAGGAATATCTCAAAACGGCCAACTCCACGAAAAAGAATGAATATAACATAAATTGTGTGTTTTAATGGGCTACACATTTTTTGTGAAGTAAGTTTTTGTCTATCTCTTACGGTTTATCAGTTATGTAAAATTCCGCAAAATTCATCAAGGATTAACATGTCTTCAAAGTTATTCCTAAAAAATTGAAGATATATATTTTATTTTAAAATATCGTTAATATACGACAGTTTAATCAAAATTTTTAGAGCAATTTTTGAGAAAATCAAAATTTTCGAAAATTGTTTCATGTAGAGGATAGTTGGAAATGCGGGGATTTTCTTGAAAATCTTTCGTGTCGTAACCTTGGAAGATATTGATTGGTATTTAACGGACTTTTCGTTTTTGAGTATAGCCCACAGGCGCGCGCACACACACTCACACACACGGACATTTTTCTAAAAATGCTAGTATTGGATTCAGGGGGGTCCTAAAACTTGTATTTGCGGTGAAATCTCGGTATCGAATTTCACTATTTACATAGTATGTGTAGAGAAAGTAAAAATGCAACACAGTTCGTTTCAATCTTAGCCGAGTCTGAATTAAACAAAACACTTGACTGCCTATATGAAAATGAAATTCAAAATTCTTGCAAGCTTGAAACCACACTCACGCTGTTTTTCCGTCCTTTGAATAATTGTAATTATTTTCATTTTGGTAGCAAGGCTTTAATGTAAGCATATTTATGTTCCTTTTGCAATATTTATATACATTTTATGGAAATATAAGTTATTCCGACAAGAAAATTCCCATATCACGATTCTTTAAATTGAGTTTTATCTCTGATCGCTCTTCACTATGCTTCTTAGCGTTCCATTCTATATTTAGCGTGAAAGGCTTGAAAGTTTGCTCAGAGGCCTCTATGAGGTCTGAGGTTCTTTTACACGTCTTAAATCTAGTCCAAGGTATCACCAGACTGACTTCTTTCTGAAAGAAGCCGCTATGGCTTTTTACGTCCAAAAAATATCGAATTCCCTCCGCCGGGTTTAAACCCCGACTTCAGGAACTAGAGGTTAGACACGGAGGGCGACGGTTATCATTACGATTCTTGCCAACTGAAGTTCGTTTTTCTAAGCAAGTTATATATTAATTTATAAAACATATGTAAATAATTATTATATTAGTTTACGAAGCTTTACATACAGTTAGTGTATAACACATCCGCAAAGGTTTCAAGCTACTGTGATACGTACAAACTCGTCTGCCAACCGTCCATAAACTTAGATTCGTCCGCCAAACACCTCCTATGTATGTGTACTTTAGTTACATAAGTAAACATCTTAATCTTATGTGTATTAAAGATAAATACCATTATCTATTTCGTAAATCATTGACCGACTCTCTGAAGATTAAGTGTTCTTTTGTAAATAAACATTTTTGTTAGGCAAAGAATTTGGAAAGTAATTTCTTAGTAGGAACGCAAAGCATTTTCTGAATGACAAAGCAAGTTGTATAGAATACCAACGATTTTTGTATTACTTTCTCTACACATACTATGTAGTGTATAGAGAAGGTATTGCACTCTCTAAAAAATTCAATACCGAGATTTCACCGGAAATATACGTTTTAGGATCCCCTGTTACAAAAAAAAAAAAAAAAACAGTTTTAGAAAAAGGTCCATGTGTGTCCGTGTGCCTGTGAACATGATAACTCAAAAACGAAAAGTGGGTAAAATACCAAACTTAGAATTTAAGTTTAGTATCTTCCAGAGATACGACACGAAGATTTTGAGAAAAATCCCTCACTCCAAACTACCCTTTACATGGAAAAATTTCGAAAATATTTATTTTCTCAAAAATTGCTCTAACGATTCTGATAAAAATACCTTATATTAAATATGACATATTATATTATATTAATATTAATAAATGGCAAATAAAACGTATATTTTGATTTTTATGGAATCGCCTCTACAGACCTCTTTATTCTGAATGAATTTTGCTGAATTTTACGTAACTGGCAAACCGTAAGAGATGGATAAAAACTTACTACACAAAAAACTGTGAATCACGTTAAAACACACAATTTATGTCATATACGTTTTTTTCGTGGAATTGACCATATCTGAGATATTCCTTGTTTTCTTATTAAAGATTCAAAATACTTAAATTTTCTCTCACGAAAAGTTGTAAACTCCTGGCCCTGCATAGAAACGGATTTCAACCACATGGCAACCAGTTTTTAAAAGACTTTACTATCGTTTTAATCCTTTCCTTCTACTTACAAGAAAGGGAGTAATTAAGAACAATTTCTGCTAATGTTTATCTCGATTATCATAAAATAGGGAGAAGAATATGCTTTTTAACACTAATTTGTTAAAGCGATGTAGAGAAAGTCATGTGAATGGAACACATCAGATTTTTATTGTTTCATTAAAAGTCTCCTTTAACTTCTACGGTCATATCAAGGGCTTTGACTTGAAAAACAACTGCTGGTGTTTTGCTCGCTGAATTGTAGGGTTTCTTAACTTTGTTTTCTCAGTTTTAAACTGTTATCAAACATTCATACTTACAGACTCTGTGTAGTATAGGGTATCCTTCTAGTTAAATAAAAATTCCACGTTCCAGCCAGGAATCGAACCGGGAACTTCTGGGTGAGGAGTACCAATATTTTGTTTAATAATAAGCACACAAGCCAGTTTCACTTAGAATGGACAAATATCCATATTATATTGAACAAGAATTCCACTTTTTGAAAAATTCACTCAAGGATAGTATCAGTGTGCAGTGATATTCCCGTACATAATGGCAGAAGTTTGGGAAAGGTATATTACTGAAACAGACATATTAGTTGAAAACTCAAAGCCGCAGAATACTAAAAACAACAGAGAGAATGTGTGAAACCAGTTCAACGAATTCTGTAAGCAACGAGGCCATGATTTATGACTTGGACTTCAAGTTGCAGTGAAGACAAATGGAATTTTAGGAATATTATTCCTCGTGTCCATATAGGCTAATCATTGTTATTTTATTCACGAAATAATCTTATTAAATACAGGTTGAGCTACAACTTTTCTCTAGATAAATTCGCTCGCAACAAATTGCTCGCGAATATACCGATAAAAGTTGGAGCTCCCGTTATATTACTTATGATAAAATCTATTACTCTCCGTCCGGTTTGAATCCGCAACCTTGGGTATTAGAGGCTAGAATTTATAAAATACATAATTACTATGTGCAAATGTCCCACAGGAATACAATTCAGCAGCCATCATGGCCTTATTGAGCGTCAAAATCCGGGAGTATTTGATGAAAATGACTTTTATTTATGGACGCTCTTTAATTGTTGTGGTTCCCAGCGTCCCATTTTATATTGGGCGTGAAAGGCCGCTTAATTTTCCTCAGAGACCTCTTTATCAGGCGTGATGTTCTTTCAAATACCGTAAATCTACGACACGAAACCAACGGCTTTACCTCTCTTCCGAAGGAAGCCACGCAAAGGATTTTTACGCCCGAAAAAAATTCTCGCTCTCAGCCGGAAATCAGAGGCTAACATGTTACCCATAGACCACAGAGGATAACTGGGGGATAGGACTATATCATTTTGTGAAACGGGCACCCGAAATCGACTGCGGGGAAAGAGCCAACTGGTGAGTCTTTCTTGAAAGAGACCTTTTGAAATGGAATGGAAATGAAACGAAGGGAGAGGACGTTTTGGGGGATTTAAGAAACTTCTCCAGCTTTCGTCTGGTGACTCGGGAAAACCCCCGAAAAAACACATGGGTCAGAGAGGTCGACTCCCGGAATCGAACTCGCGATTTCCCAAATGTCAGTCCAAAAGAAAACGCGAGAGCCACCTGGCTCGGTTTGTTTACCGTTGTAGCAGTGGGCGATATTGTCTGGCTTTCAGCTTATATTGAGCTTTCGTGATTCAAAGACATAATATGAATTGAGTAGCTTCATGTCTATTAAGTTGATGAGATAAATATTGAATTAAACAGATGTGGTTTAAATTCTGCATAAATATAATATACAAAATGTATGTAAATATGTAGTATCCGTCAATATAAGGACATCTTCTTGATAACAAAGATCACAAAAGCTGTATATGAGTATGGGTCTAAAAATCCTTCATTAGGGAATTATGAAAGGAATTCCACGATTAAATAACTCACATCAAACATGTATTTTTACACACTTTTGTCTTTATAAGTGGGTCACTGCTTTTGTTTTGTCTAATTGCCTTTTGTTGTGTTTTGTAAATTTCAAAATAACATTCTTCACATTACTATATGGTCAGTTAGAGAAATGACGAATATGCTCTACATTTATGGCTATGTGGTAGCAATGTATCAACTTTATGCAAAAAGGCATCTTGGGAGGCAATTAGTTGAGTAAAAATGCCTGTATGCATAATGCTTGCGTGATACAGGAGCTTTAAAACGACGGTTTCAGATGTTAGGAAACCACAAGAGGTAAAATTTTGCGCGCTTGAGGAACGAGTTGTTTGTACTGGGGGCAAAACCCTGTCGACTACTACAAGAAGAATTGCGAGAAAAGAATGCGTTACTCAATGACCATCTAGAAGATTTTGTTTGAGTACCTTCTTTACCCATATCACCTTCAATGCGTACATTTCTCCCAACGTTCCTGCCATTTTTAGCCCAAAAATAAGAATTGTCAAGCTCTGGAAATTGCGCCTGTGTCTCCATGATGACCTCATCATTTTGTTGGAACAAGAAGAAGTCGCATGGGGGCCATGTTGGGAGAATGTGAGAGGAGAGACAGCAACTCATAACGCAATTCATGCAGTTTGACGGCGATAGCTCTGGTTGAATATGTTGGTGCGTTGTAAGGTGTGTTGTATCTCCTTAAATCTCTTGTCGAATCGGCGCAATAACTTACTTAGTATTGAACAGTAATCGTTTTTCCTTTTCCTAAGAATTAATAGTATATCATCCCTCTATTTACAAAGAGAGAAACACACACACACACACACACACACACACACACACACACACACACACACAAAATTGTCCCTATATGTTTCTGGCCGATGGGACCGTCTTTGCTATCTGTGGAGCAGATTAACCGGAAGCAACCCATTGTTAGAATTAAAGTACAAACTAATATCGTTGGCTTCCTTTGGAAGAAAAGTAAAGCCGTTGGCCCGTTTCGTAGATGTACGATACGTAAAAGAACCTTAGCCCTGATAAAGCAGCCTCTGAGCAAAATTAAACGATCTTTCACACACAATATAAAACGGGACGCTGATAACCACAACAGTTAAAGTTTCATAAATAACAATCAATTTAATTTAAATTAATATCGCAATAATTAGAATGATTAGAGAAAGCATAATTGATTGTTGCTTGGTTTCTGGACTAATTATGAACCCAGGTCTCATCGACAGTGACGATTCAACACAAAAGTCCTTCGGATTTCACTTAAATAGACCAAACACAGCTTCGAAGTTAAAAGCCGCATCCGCTTGTTGTCAACTATAAGCAATCGCAGCACTCATCGCAATTTTTCATCTCCAAGTTATCATGCAATAAATATATGAATTGATATTGCCGTCGACACATTAGCCTTTGCCACTTCGGAACTTTCATTCGACGATCAGCGAAATCATATAGCAGACTTTCTTACTCATTTCTTTGGTAATCAACCACATCTCACGGATGTTTTAGTATCTGCTCACCAAAAATGCATGTTCAATCACGTTTAAAGTCGTTGAACCAATATCTAACTGACTATTCTATTGTTTCGTTTTACTGTATACGAAGTACATTTTAATTTTTAACGCATTTTGATCACGGAAAACTGTATAATATACTAGGTATTTAGGACTAGTTCATTTTCAACTATTAGTTCGTGATCTTTTAGAACAAACGAAAAGGTTTCTTATGTTCCTTATTAAATAACTATTGCCATACGATACAAAGAGTGACCACAGTACCTTCCAAAAGGCAACGTATGCTTGCAGTAGACATAATTAATCTTCTTCACCATGAGTTAAATCCCTATACATGGTTGTTGAGGGTTGGGACAGCGCCCCTTGGTCCAGATAGGGTGGCTTTATCCTACAGCAAACCTTTACTGCTGGGCTGCCAATCATTCGGTCGCTCGCTACCTGGACGTGTTGACAGGCCACCTCATATATGTTGTGAAGTCGGCCTACGAGATTCTTCATATAGTTCACAGCTCACTGTTCCCAACATTAGATCGCATGATAGATTCGCTCCTTTGGCACCCTACCAAAGATCAAGATGGCTGGTGTCAACCCGATGGTGCCGTGGGTTAAGTCAGCGAGAAAAGCGGCATTCCAGCCTCTCTGGTGGTTGACCACTCAACATCATAATTCGGAACATCATTACATTTGTAGAATACTTTTAAGTTTCTTATAACATTAAGAGTCACTCGCCTGGGTAGTGTGGTGGTAGGGTATCTGCCTCACATTCAACAAGTCGCGAGTTCGAATCTCGCTTAGGGTGAGTTATCCGGATAAGTTTTTTTTCTCTAAGTTTTCCCTTATTCTGAGAAGACAAATGTGGAGTAACTTTAAGCTCCATGAACCCCGAGATCATTTTGGCGCAATTTCACCAATTTTCATTCATCGTCCGACATGACCAACCAGGTTAAAGGACGTTAAGCTAACCCCTCCCCCAAAATTTATGAGTCAATTGCTTCAATTTTTAACTAGTAAGATTATTTGTAAAACAAAAAACAAAAAAATGTTGTACAAGTATTAAAATGTATAGCTAGACCTATGTAAAACAAATTATGCATTATTATATTCCTGTCCATTGTTTAAGTCCCTCCATATCTAAATTTCGTATTACAACATAATCTGATCTGACATAGTGAATATCTGGTGAAATAGTCACATATATATAATATAACATCGATTATTAGCGAACCAAATCTTTCCTCTTCTACTTAGGAACTAGAAATTATTCTGATAGCCGTTGTGTTATGAACTTACGCCGTTCATGGCATTTTCCTTTGTACATGTTCGAGATTCACATCATTCATAGTTTTTTGGTCTGTACGTGTGCCTGTATACCTTTTCAATATATTATATAGATCAACTAGAAAGGTCAAGAGAGAGTGCAGTTCAAATGAAATCATATGCCGATGAGGATTTGTTCTGCCATAACACGCAGAATTCTCTGAACTCCTGTTAGCTCGCAATGGTTCTTGAAGAAATAAAGTTTAATATCCTAATTCTCTGTTGTATCTTCTAAGGCTGGTTCTGTTAACGTTCATAAATTTTTCACTAACCTGATTGCGATATGTTGAAACTGCCTTTATCATTGCACTCTTCTTTTTGCTATTTAACCTACGATTTCTTTGTTTTAATACAAGGATTTATCTGTTTTTATAGGTAAGAGCAGTTAATAGAACGTTCTCTCAAATCACTGCCACAAGGAAATTCATGAAATTATGTAGTTTTCACCTTGCCTGTTTTATTTTTACACAATGGAACACAAGGGTAAAGCCCCCCCTCTGATAGAATCACAAAATTCACATAGAGCATGATTCTAAGATCTATTACAAGTAAAATACCGGTACAATGCGCCTTCTCTCGCTTAAATCAGGCAAATTGAATTCCAGCAATCAAAAAATTTATAATCCTCGAAAAGTCGCAGATATTTTCAACAATTTCTTTTTTAACGCAATAGATAATTAAACATAAACTATGGATGTAAAGAATCAGCATTAAGTTTTTGAAAACTTCTTTTGTAAACAGAATCTCTGAATTTAAAGTAAACATGACTGCACCATCTGAAATAAAAAATATAATAAATTTGCTCAAGACCAAAAATTCCTCTGGATATGATGAAATGTCAAGCAAAATCCTAAAAGCATGTTCTGACCTAATGAGCATTTCCCTTAGCTATTTGTGTAACGAATCACTAAAGAGTGGAATACTTCCTGACAGAATGAAGTACTCTATTGGCAAACCACTTTTTAAAAAGGTAAACAACGTAACATCTCAAATTATAGACCTATATCTCTCTTGTCTGTTTTCTCAAAAGTATTTGAGAAAATAATTCTCAATAGGCTTTATAATTACTTGGAAAAGAACAACTTACTTGCCAAAGCACAACTGGCTTCAGAAAAGGAGCAGCGACAGATAATGCAACCTACAAGCTCATGCATAAAGTATTAGCAGCGTTAAATGAAAAGGAACATGTCGGTGGAATCTTTTGTGACCTAGCCATGTGTGAATCATGAAATTCTGATAACAAAACCACATTTCTATGGAATAAAGAGTAACATAATAGATTGGTTCATTTCGCACCTAGAGAACGGAAAACAAAGGGTCGAAATTAATAACTCCAATGGGTATCAAAACAATGCCTCAGAATGGAAATCAGTAAAACATGGTGTTCCCCAGGGATTGATCTTAGGGCCTCTTTTGTTCTTAGTTTACACAAATGACCTCTCCCATTATACATTAACAGTATCGCAAGTATTTATTTATTTATTCATTCGCAGATGACACTAGTGCTCTAGTAACAAGTAAAGATTTCAATGACTGTGTAATAAAATTAAACTACGTTCTAGGTTGTATATCAACAAACTCTCAGTAAACCTTGAAAAAACAAAAACAATTAAATTTGTAACTACTCGCTTCATCACAAACACACATAGAAATAAGAATTAATGTAACATTGTTGGAACAGCTAAATGAAGTTAAATTTCTTGGCCTTCAGGTAGATAAGCATTTGGACTGGAAGTTACATATTAGCTATATCACACCTAAACTTAGATCAGCATGTTATGCTCTCCATGCATTGGTTAAATTTCACTCAATCGATACAATTAATTTGGTGTATTTTGCCTATTTTAACTCCATCATCGAGTATGGAATAATATTCTGGGGTAATTCAGTGGATAGTAAATGTATATTCCGGATACAGAAGAAAGCTATACGAATAATCTGTTTTGCTTATAGCAGACAGTCATGCAAAAACATATTTAAAAAATTGGGCATACACACCTTACCTTGTATTTATATATTATCCATTTTAAAAGTCTATGCAGTTAATCCACATAGTTTTATAACAAACATGGGAATTCAAAACATTAATACTAGACAAAAGGGATATATTCATCGTCCCAATGCCAATTTTCGTTGCTTTCGGAAAGGTGTATATTATGAAGCAATCAATATATTTAATGCTCTCCCCAGTAATCTCAAAGAAAATGTCAGGAGTTTCAGAGCTTTTAAGGCTTCTCTTAAGGAGTACCTTTGCAATAAATCAGTTTACTCTGTGGATGAATATTTAAGTGACAAACTGTCTGACAATACCGTAATAATCATTATATTTATAAGTATTATAATGTATTACATTTTGTGTATATTAGTGTGTGTGTTTTATATTCAAATTAAACTGATGTATACTTTGACTTAAACGTATGTGTCAAATGAATTTTTTAGTATTTAGCAATGACACAAAAATGATCATATTTTAATTTTTTATAATTACTAGTAGCAACTATTATGTCGATAATTAGAAAACTATCCTCTGACATTATACCAGTGTTACATATAATGAGATTATATTTATTTATAAATTTTAACACTAATTTTGATACTCTTTGTTTTTATGTGCATGCAAAAAAAAAAAAAAAAGTAGGTAATTATGCTTTTATAGAGCACATTAAGAATACGGTGTGATTAGACGAGTATGTCTATTCTGCTGTTTTTGTAACCTGTGCTTTTAGCACTAGAGCTTTATACATTGTTTTTTTTTTTTTCGTAGTATATAAATATATGTGTACATGTATATCCCTTGACAAGTTCTATGTTCAGTGGCTTCCTGGCCTAAATGAACCTACCGAATGCTTTCTAATCCAATCTAATAGCTAACTACAAGAACAGCAGTATCATCTCAAGAATTATTGCGGATACAACACACTATTCACTAATAGTGAATGAACAGGTCATTTATAATACTTGTCGGTCAAGGTACCATGAAATGAATATATAATAAAGCATTTATAAAAACTTTTGTTTCAATTAACATATAGAGGGATGAAGAATGAGCAACAATATTTTGAAGTTGAGATAAAAATAAACGATAGTAGGTAGAGAAAGTATGTAACTAATGTACATATAAAATAGTAAGATTATGTTACTTTAATACTTTTAACTTGATAGCATTATACCGGGTGGCTCATAGCAAGTTCCCTGGTTTCAATTCTACGTCATGGGGAAATATGAATCCATTCTGTTGGTAATACTATATCAATGAACGATGGAAACAATGCAGTTTTGTTTTTGTTTACTTCATCGTTAGTAACTATGGAGCTTTGGTTCGAGGCGTATCGTGTTTCATTCGTGATTTTCTTTCACGAGAATAAGTCTGTTATGACAATGTAGTGAATATTTCGCGTTCATTTCAATATACCAAGACACGGTTCAATTCCTTCACGGAAAACAGTTTCCTAGACATTAAACATGGTCCACCTAAGTGGAAAATGATGCTCGAGTGAGACAAGTTTTGAACGCAGTCCGCGTCATTCAGCTGTAGCAATCAAGAGTAATGAGCATTTCTCGGCGATCCTTAGGACGCGTATTACATGAACTCAAGCTTCACTCATACAAAATGCAAGTGACTCAAAAACTTCTCCCTGCGGATCGAACTTCAAGGGCTAACTTCAGCTACATCATATGGTAAGGGAAAATCCAGATGTTTGGGGAACATTGCTCGTGAGTGACGAAGCCCACTTCCATTTAGACTCCTCATGAAGTGTTGGGCAGTTAATAATCCCAAGGAAATCGTTGAAAAACAGTTACATTCTCCGAAGGTAACTGTCTGGTGTGGTGGCGGTCAGTTAGGAATCGTGGGACCGTTTTTCTTTGAAAATAACGCAGGAGAAACTGTGATAGTAAGTTCAGACCAATATGTAACAATGTTACAGTCGTTTGTGACTCCTGAACTCAGAAGGATTGGAATGGATCCAAGAATGTTTACCTCCAACAAGACGGTGCTATGGTCCATGCGGCAACAGAATGGCGTTCCTCAGAAATGAATTTAAGTCCGTTATCTCAAGGTTCGGAGACATTGCATGACCTGCCCGCTCGCCCGATTTCTTCTTGTGGGGATTTTTGAAACAAAAGGTTTTTACTAGATGGCTTGCAACTCTACATAATAAAAATGATTAAAAACATTACTGAAGAAATTGCGGCCATAGGTGGAGACCTGCTGCAACGTGTGTTTTCAGTTTCATTACACGATTGCAGGAATGCCTGGACTGTAATGGAGACCATCTTGAAGATGTTATTTTCAAGACATAAGTCTGTAACATGAGGTAAATAAATGACATATTCTATACTTTCAATTGGTACATTTGTTGCGTTCCTTTCCTGTCTGAGGAGAGGAACATAAAAACTAGGGCGCTTGCTGTGCCTCACCCTGTATGATGATGAATGAATAAAACAATGTCGTCTTGTACGAGTCTCTAAGTGAAAACTCCGTGAAAAAATCTTATCCAGGTGGATGAATATAATGCGGATGTGAACTCGGGATTCTTGAATGTGAGACAGACACTCTATCTCTACGCAATAGAGAGCAAGTATAGTTTTAGGCATGCAATTAAATTAAATTGAACATGAACCCGCCTCTATAGTGTGGTGGTGGCGTTTCTGCCGCATATTCAAGAGGTCCCGAGTTCGAATCTCGATTAGGGCGAGTTTAGGTTTAGGTTTACGATTAGTCATGGAGGGGCAGAACACTGGACGTAGACCTTTGTGGCTCGGATGAAGACGGGCGCAAGCATGGTTAGAGTCGCAATCATTTACAATTGGAACGTTCCGGCGCCGCCCTAGGCCCTGCTCACAAGCCCCTGATTCTCCCGACGAACCCCCAGAGGGAGCCCTGAAACTGGGAGACGGGTCCCAACCGAGTGTTCCCGACGACGATACGACGCTAAGTTAACCTTTCACCGTGCGCAATCCGCCGAACACAGTAGCCTGGTTCTTCAACCCCGAAAGAGATGATGAGGAAATGATGGAAACAGGAAACGGTGGACAAGAAAATTTAGGGGATGTAATGAACCTACCCAGCATTTTCCTGGCAACTCGGGGAAAACCCCGTAAAAACCCATGGACTAAGTTTGCCGCGAGAATCGGACCCATGAACTCCGAAATCGAGCAACAGACGAAACTAACTGACTGAGCCATCCGCTCGGTTTAGGGTGCGTTATGCGGATAAGCTTTCTTCGGGGTTTTCCCTAATCCTTAGAAGACGAAAGTCTAGTAACAAAACTCTATTTTTCCCGGACTCATTTGAGCATAATTGCACCCATTTCATTCCTCGTCCTAAATGGACCTACCTGGTTAAATAAAAGACGTTAA
Organism: Hymenopus coronatus; assembly: GCA_030762935.1. Classification (NCBI taxonomy): domain Eukaryota; kingdom Metazoa; phylum Arthropoda; class Insecta; order Mantodea; family Hymenopodidae; genus Hymenopus; species Hymenopus coronatus. Next base: position 61,834,648 of record CM060886.1, read on the forward strand.
ACTAAAAAGTATAAAAAATAAATAAATACAAGTTCTAAACCCGCTCAGCACCGGAATTTTTCACTTCATCATAGATGATGAAATAACATTTTCATGTTATTTATGGACGCTCTTTAACTACAGTAGTAGCGTCCCATTCTAAATTTGGTGTGAAAGATCGCTTAATTTTGCTCAGAGGCCTCTCTATCAGGCTTGAAGTTCTTTTACGTGCCGTAAATCTACGACACGGGACCAACGGCTTTACTTCCCTTCAGAAGGAAGCCATGCTAAAAATCCATCCCCCTCCTCCGGGTTTGAACCCGCGACCTTGGGTATATGAAGTTAGCATGGTAACCATTACACCATGGAGGGCGACATAGATGATGATGATTATTATTATTATTATCATCATCATTTTCTTGACGCCTCGGTAGTGTAGAGGGAGCCTGTTCGGCTGTCGTTTAGGATGAGGTTTTTTACAGGGTTTTCACTTTAACTACATTGACCTGAGATCAATTGAACATCATTTCACCAATTTTATTTATGGTCCAATATGAACAACCAGATTAAAGAACATTAAGACAAATACAAAAACAAACAAAAAAATATTTCCGATTATGTAGAGTAAGCGTTAAGGTTGTTGATGGAACTGCATTCTTGAAACTCCCCAGAAAGTGATCTAATGATTGATAACACGATTATAGTCGATTTATTAATATAAATGTAGCTGATCTTAAAAAACTTACAAACTAACTGGCGATGCGTGGCATCCAAAAGTTGCAAGTAATACAATTGACAGTAAACTAGCTGGCTAAGTATACTAGGAAAGTTACAAATTGATACTTGTCCCTCCGAAATCAAAGTTCTGGGATTGTTGACTGAAGCCAAAACAAATAGTGAGAGAGTTCGCACGTGACTACCTATCCTAACAGAACCTCTGGAGGACGTTACATGTTTCAGTGAGGGTTTCTTGCTTAATATCTTTAAAACTCGTTTAGGAAAAGTTTCAAGCATGTAATCCACGTCGCACAAAAACATGATCACAGAGATGTGTGGCGGAAATTCCTAATTGCTTGCATATTGGCCGTGATTCACGCCCTTCCGGTTATTTTACACTAGCCGTATTTCTTGCTGGAGGGTATCTGTCTTAAAGAAAGAGAAAAAATATATTATTGAGAGAAAATCACAATGATCGTTTTACACAGTGAACACAAAAATCAGCATAATTTCAATAACGCTGATTCTTGTTAATTTTGCATCGTCAGAATAAAATCCATCATGCTCTTTTTTTAGGGGAGGTTTTTTTTTTTTTTGTTTTGTTTAAGTTTAACGTTGATCATACCAGACGATGAATGAAGTCGATAAAATGATGCTCAAATGAGATCCATGGAGTTTAAAGTTACACAACATTTGTTTTCTCAGAATAAGGGAAAATCCCGAAAAAAATATCCGAATAACTTACTCGAAGCGAGATTGGAACTCGCGAGCTATTGAATGTGAAGCAGATACGCTGAGATATTCTTGTGCTATACAATTATTATTGATGTGTGTGACCTGTTACACTTTACATGAACTGAAAAAATTTACGGCAGCAAACACTCGTCATTTTCACAAGCTATAATTATGTCAAATTAATTGGGTCTGCCTCGGCAGTGTGTCTGCTTAATATTTAAGAGGTCGCGAGTTAGAATCTCACTTAGGGTGAATTATCCGCATAAGGTAGAAGAATGGTATCGAATAACTTTAAGCTTCGTGGACGCCGAGATCATTACTTCACCGATTCCATCTATCGTTCGCTATGACTAACCAGGCTAAAGATCGTTAAGCTACATAGGATAAAAAATCAAAATTAATTGAATCTGTAGCACATGATATTGAAAGTAAGTTCTTCCTGTAGGCTGGAATTAAAAATCTACGTAATACTAGCATAACTTCACTTGAAGACTAGAATCTCCGCTCCTGATTTTTGCAGCCATTTGGATGCCCTAATGAAATAAAACAAAGTGGCATAATCTAACAACAATTTCAAACTATTTTGAAGAAAATGAATTGGATCTATTATCAGTTTCTCACCTCGATAGAATGAGTGTAGATAAATTTATCATATGTGGTAATAATTGCTTTTTACGTTCTACGCATAATACATGGTACATTGGTATTGCACTCCACCCAAAAATTCGATATCAAGATTTCACCTTAAATACTCTTTTTGGGTGCCCTGTAACCATAACAAAGTATTTAAAAGTCAATGTATGTGTGTGTTTTTGTTTTGCTTTTGTTGTTTTTATGGTGCTTAACGCCCGCTTTTACAATGGCACCGCAGAAGATGGAACGTCGGTGGAATGTGATGTTTGAGGGAAAGCGGAAAACGTGAAGAAAATCCGCCCTTGCGCCGCTTTGTCCACCACAAATCTCACATGCGGTCGCTTGGGATCGAACTAGGTGAGAGGCAAGTGGTCTAACCACTCGTTCACCGCGCGACCAGTGTGTGTGTGTGTGTGTGTGTGTGTGTGTGTTTGTGTGTGCTAACTCAAAAACGAGAAACTGATAAAATACCAAACTTTGTATTTAAGTTTAGTAACTTCCAAGAATGTGGCGCAAAGATTTTGAAGCAAATCCCCCCACTCCAAACTATCCTTTACATGGAAAAAAATTAAAAATTATGATTTTCTCAAAAATTATTATAACGATTTTGTTAAAATACCATATATTAAAGATATTTACATAAGAAATAAAATGAATATTTGGAATTTTTAGAAATAGCCTCAGAAGACCTCTACATTCTGGATGAAATTTGTGGAATTTTACATAATTGGTGCATAAAACTGTAGATCTCGTTAAAACACACAGTTTATGTCATACTTTTTACTCGAATTTATCATTTCCGAGATATTCTTTGTTTCAGTTTTAAAATACTTAAAAATATTCTCATACGGGAATTTGTCAATTTCTGGTCATGTAAAGAAACAGATTTCAGACACACAGCAACCGGATTTTAAAAGATTTGACTATCTTTTTAAATTTATACTTTCTGGCAAGCAATAAGACCATTTCTACTAATGCTTATACTGAAGAGCATGAAGTAGATAGAAGAATACGCTTCTTAATAGTAATTTGTTACAGAGATGTAGAGAAATTCATATGATGGAACACATCAGATTGTTGCTTTCTCTAGCATCTATGTGCAATGTATTACATATAGAGGGTATTGGATTCCATCCAAAAAAACTCTGATGTGTTCCATTCACATGACTTTCTTTGCAATTCTGTAACAAATTAGTATTAAAAAGTTTATTCTTCTATCTACCTCATGATAATCGAGATAAACATTAGCAGACATTGACCTTATTACTTGGTTCCTTGTAAGTAGAAGGGGAAAATCTAATGTGTTGCATTCACATGATGTCCCCTAGCTGTTCGACAAACAATCCTTTTATTCAAAACATTAATCTGTTGTCTACATCGTGCTAATCAACATAAACATAAGCAGAATTAGTCTTATTACTAGCTTCCTTATAAATAGAAGAGAAATAAGAAAATACACAGACTAAAGCGATAATCTCGTCCTTTAAAAGCCGGCCGCTATGTGAAACAATTGAGGTTCAGTAAACAAATAAGAAACAAGAAGAAAGATGTATTTCCGTTTGAGAAAAGTTTAAGTGACTTAAAATTGAAATCAATAATCTGGAATATCTCGAAAACGGTTAACTCTACAAAATATGTATATGACATAAATTATGTGTTTTAATGAGATCTAATTTTTTTTGTGTAGTAAATTTTTGTATATCTCTTACGGTTTGAGATATATAAAAGCCGTCCAGAATGAAGAGGTCTTCAGAGGCTATTCCTAGAAAATTCAAGATATACATTTCGTTTGTCATAAAAATATATTACAGATAAGGTATTTTGGTCAAAATCGTTAGAGCCATTTTTGGGAAAATAAACAATTTCGAAACTTTTTTTCATGTAAAGGGTAGTTGGGAGTGAGGCGATTTTCTTGAAAATCTTCGTGTCGCACCCTTGGAAGATACCAAGCTTAAATACAAACAAGGGCGTTTGTACAGAACTGAGACTTCTTTCTCTCAAAGGTAACTAACAAGAGCCATGGTTTTGGGCCAAGAGACTCAGCAACGCTTATTGGTACCCGTATTAGATAATATTTTGTAGCATATTTCTTTGAAACCACGAATATACGTAACCTTCTGTAATGATTAATCGAAATTAGCATTTTGGAATTATTTTATGGATCCCCAAATATGTTTTGCGATAACACATATCCGCTGGTTGTCGATCTCTAAAGCAAACCCTAAGGATGTCATCACTACCCTAAGTTGTAATATTTACGTTCAGATGAAGTATATCACACAATAGCTTAACACATTTGAACATACCTACAGAAATTTATGAACATTCAAATAAAGACCAACATTTTACCAGTGGTGATCAGAAATAGAATATACCTAATGAGTATTGCTCTACTTTTCTCTCTGTCTGTCTGTCTGTCTGTCTCTCTCTTTGTCTTCCTCTCGCTCTCTCACACACGTATATACAATATACCTATACATAGTAGGTACGTAGAAAAGATAGTTTTGCATTCCACTCAAAAGTTCCATACTGAGATTTCATCGGAAATACATGTTTTGAGGACATTCAAATAAATAGAATAATTTTTAGAAAAATATCCACGGGTCTGTTCTATGTATGTGTTTGTGTGTGTATGTGAACAGCATAACTCAAAAACAAAAAGTTGGAAAAGCTTTGTATTTAAGTTTAGTATCTTCTAGGAATACGACACGAAGATCTCCCAATGCAAAATTATCCTAAAATTTTTTCGTGATGTTGAGTTTTCTCAAAACTGGTTGTAACTATAACATTTGCATAACTGATAAACCATAAAATATAGATAAAACCTTACTAGGCAAAAATGTAGATCTCGTCAACCATAATGTATGTCAGATATATTCTTTTGGTGGAGTTAACCATTTTCGAGATATTCTTATAGGTTTTAAATTTTAAAACTCCAATTCTTTTCTCAAGTGGGAAGACGTATTTTGTTTTTCTTTTGTTTTAGGTACTCTTTGACATCAAAGAGAACTAAATTTTAATTTCGTCGCATAGCAACAACTTTGAATATATGCTACTATTGGTTTAACCTGATATCCCTTATTTCCCTTCAAGCTACAAGGAATTTACTAATAAGATCACTTCTGCTAATGTTTATATTGTTTAGAATGAAATAGGATAATAATATTTTTTAAGAATATGCTTTGCAGAACAGGAACAGCAAATCATGTAATGAAACACATCAGATTTTTTCTTAAGGAATCAGAAACGTCAATTACGCTTTCTTTCTTTCTTTTTTTTTTTTTTTTTTTTTCATATACGATCAGTGTGATGTGTAAGAACTGAGGAAGAAGTGCTGACACGATCCTAACAAAATTGTTCTTGTAACGGCAAAATTGTGTGATTTTAGGTAGGCAATAAGTTACTTGAAACAGTATCTCATTTTGTTAGGCAACTCACCAAATGAGAGGTGTTCTTTCGGTAGCTTCGGATGGCGACCTGCTACACACCTACACGAAACACCGGTCACCGATAAACTGTTGCGATATTTGCATGCAGCTCACTATTTTTTCACCTCGACGGTGGGTGTATCTTTACTTTGCACATGTGTGTGGTAGTGAGGGAGGGGGGAAGACGCTAGCCGACTCACGAGAACAGAAAAAGACTAGTCAGATCATAACAAGTCCCTGTTTGTTCAGTAATCACCATTACTGTGCTACGAATGAGTAATGAGAAGCCCCACCAACAGCTTCTGGAGAAAATATAACACTACAGCTTTACCTCGTCGTGTAAACTGCCAGCACATTCTTTTCATTCCAGAACTTGCATTTTATATTAAAAAGTCTGATATGTTACATTCACATGACTTTCTCTAGCCGTCTCACAACAAACTATTCTTACAAAACATTTCTTTTATCTACATCATAGCGAATTGATTTTATTACTTGCTTCCTTGTAAGTAGAAGGGAAATAAGGGGAGACTCAAACTAAAACGATAGTCAAATCACTTGAAAGATGATCGCTATGTTAAACAATTTATGTTCGGTTCACTAGCTAAGAGTAAAACAAAAGAAATAAGAAACGAAAGATGACTTCCGTTTTGGTAAACGTTTTCAGCAGTTAAAGATTTCAACAAATAACAGAGAATATCTCGGAAATAATTTACTATACAAACAAATTTGCAAAAGACATAAATTGTGTGATTTAACGAGATCTTTTGTGTAGTTAGTCTTTTACGGTTAGCCAGTTATGCAAAAGTCATCCAGAATAAAGAGTTCTTGAGAGGCTATCCCAGAAAATTTAAGATAAATATTTCGTTTGTCAAAAAATATATTAAACATATGGTATTTTAATCAAAATTGGAGCCATTTTTGGTCAAAATAAAAATTTTATAAAAATGTTCTATGTAAAGGGTATTTGGGGTGGGGGAACTTCGTGTCACATCCTTGGAAGATACTAAACTTAAATACCAAGTTTGGTATTTAATCGACATTTCGTTTTTTAATCATGCTGTCCCCCCCCCACACACACACACTTTTTCTAAAAATGCGTATCCGGTAATGTCTCGCTATCAGATTTTTGGATGGAATACAATATCTTCTATACATACATACACACATATACATACTATGTGTACAGAAAGTAAATAAAGATCTGAGTTGTTCTATTCATAGAACTTTCTCAACATCTCTGTAAAAATTATTCTTAAAAAGCATATTCTTCTATCTTCTTCATGTAATTGATATAAACATTAGTAGAAATTGTCTTATTACTTATTTCATTTAAAGTAGAAGGGAATTTAGGCTACACTTTAGGCTAAAGCGATGGTCAAAATAACTATTAAAAGCCGGTTGCTATGTGATTGAAAATTCGTTCTCTTTGCATGGCCAGAAGTTGACAAGTTCCTCTATGAGAAAATATTAAATATTTTAAAATTGAAACCAATAACCAGGAAATCTCGTAATTAGTTAACTCTACACAAAATTGTATATGACATAATTTGTGTCTTTTAACGAGCTCTACGTTTTTTGTGCAGTAATTTTTGTCTAACTCATACGGTTTACCAGTTATGCAAAAGTTATTCAGAATGAAGAGGACTTTAGAAACTATTCCTAGAAATTTTGAGACATGCAATTTGTTTGCCATAAACATCTTGAATATTTTGTATTTTAATATAAATCGTTAGAGCCATTTTTGTAGAAATCAAAATGTTCTAATTTTTTCTCTGTAAAAGGTAGTTTAGGTTGAAAGGAATTTCTTTAAAATCTTCATGCCACATCCTTAGAAGATGCTAAACTTAATAAATATCAAGTTTGGGGGTTAACCGATTTCTCTTTTTTGAGTTGAGTTCACAGACACAAGGATACACGCTTAAAGGCGCTCGCGCGGAACTTTTTCTTGAATGCTATTTGTGGATTCAGGGGATCTTGAAACGTGTATTTCCATGTGAAATCTCGGGATCAAATTTTCTCTACCTATGCACTATGTACTAAGTAGAGAGAATAACAATACTTTTCTAATATTTAGCATTGAGGAAAGAAAAATCTGCTCTGGCTAAACTCTTGCAAGGGTACTATAGTGATTAATATCCTTAAGGAAATAGTAAAGAAATGTTATAGCATATCATAATCCCTAACTATGCTGGCGTTAGCCCGTGTTTTCTGATCAAGTGATGCGTGTCATATGGAGGGCGGTTTTATAAGTACTCGTGTTTCAAAATAGATGGTGTTGCTAAGGCAAGTTGGTGTGCAATCGTGTAGTTATTTGTTATACATCGCCAAACAAATTCCGTACTTATTCATAAGTTAGTATGAATTTGATGGGCATTTCAGTTAGACGTTCAACGTGTTTTCGCTAAAATGTAAAAAGTGCAGTATCATTCACACGTACTACGTACATAGTGTATAGAGAAGGTATTGTATTCCACCCAAAATTCGATTTCTAGATTTTGCCGGAAATATACGTTTTGGGATCCTCTGTATCCAAAGGAAACATTCTTAGAAAAAGGTCCGTGTGTCTGTGAACACGGTAAGTCACAAACTAGAAGTCGTTAAAATACCAAACTTGGTATTTAAGTTTAGTATCTTTCAAGGATACGACACAAAGATTTTGAGGAAAATCCCCCCTACCCTAAATTTTACCTGGAAAAAAGTTAGAAAATTAAAATACCGTATATTAAAGATATTTACATGGCAAATAAAATACAGGTATATCACGAATTTTCTGGGAATAGTTTCTGAAGACCTCTTTATTCTGGGGCATTTTGATGAATTTTGCTGAATTTTGCATAGCTCGTAAACGGCAAGAAATAAACGTAAACACCGTGTGTATGTGGTGTGTGTGTGTGTGTGTGTGTGTTTGTGTGTGTTTGGGCAGCATAACACAAAAACGAAAAGTGCTTTAAATACCAAACTTGCTATTTAAGTTAAGTATTTTCCAAGGATAGGACACCAAGATTTTCATTAATATCCTCCCAGCTCAGCTACCCTCTACATGGAACATTTTTCGAAAATGTTGATTTTTCTCAAAATGACTCTAAAAGTTTTGGAAAAATACGGTATGTTTAAGGCATTTTAACCACGAATTGAATGCATATCTTGAATTTTCCGAGCCTCAATAGAATAGCCTCAAATTAATCAATTTACATTTTGATTGTATAGTTTTAATTGTTATTTTTATTAACTTAATTAGGAAAATAAAATTTTATTTAGCATTAAAAAGTACACTGGATTTCCAATCAAGAAGTTTAGTAATCTAGAACGAATAATTAAAAGTATTCATTCTGAAAACTTTTGTATAACTGGTGAACCATAAAAAGTAGACACACGGTTACCACACAATGTATGTCATATGCATTTTTTCTTAGAGTGAACCATTTCCGAGATATTGCATTCAATTTGAAAATGCTTGTACTTTTCTCAAATAGGAAGTCGTTCGTGTTTCTCAGTTTTACTCTTGGCCATGTAAAGAAGCGAATTTCAATGAAAATCGCATAGCGATAGCTTTTAAAATATTTGATTCCCGCTTTAGCCTAGTGTATTCTGTTATTTCCCTTCTGAGGAAAGGAGTAATAATACAATTTCAAGGAAGCAAGTAATAATACAATTTCTGCTAATGTTTATGTAGATTACTATGATGTAGCTAAAAGAATAATCTTTCATATGCATAGTTTGTTTGCAGAACAGGTAGAGCAAGTCATGTGAATGGAACACAAGATTTTTTATTCTTGGTCATGCTGCTTAGAGAACGGAATATCAAGGTCATCGCGTGGCAATGCCAGCTTATAGATCTGACTATCGCTTTAGCCTAATGTATTTCCTTATTCCCGGATTTGCTGTAGATAATGCAACTCTAAATCGATTTTTACTTTCTCTACACGCACTATGTATATAGTGTATAGAGAAGGTATTGTATTGCACTGAAGTGACACCGGAAATACATCTTTTGAAACCCACTGAATAAGAAAAATCTGATGTCACAAAGATGTTAAAGAAAATCCCCCACCCCCTACTACCCTTTACATGGAGCATTTTTCGAGAATTTTGATTTTCTCAAAAATGACTAAGGATTTTGATAAAAATACCTTATGTTTAAGATAGTATTATGAAAAACGAAGTGCATATTTTGAATTTTCCGGGTATAGTCTATGAAGAATTCATTCTGAATGACTTCAGTATAACTGTAAAACCATAAGAAAATACAAAAACTTACTTCACAAAAAACGTAGATGTTATTAAAACACACAATTTTTGTTATATACATTTTCTTTTGTAGAGTTAATCGTTTTTGAGATATTCCGGTATTGGTTTTAGTTTTAGCCATTTAAATTTTTCTCAAGCGGGAAGACATCTTTCTTCCTGTTTCTCGTTGTTTACTCCTGACAAGCATAGAGATTGTTTCACATAGCGATCGGCATTTAGAAGACGAGACTATCGCTTTAGCCTGTGCATTTTCTTATTTCCCTTCCACTTACAAGGGAACTAGTAATAGGATTAATGTTATCTTGATTAGCATGATTTAGATAACAGATGAATCTTTAAAAAGAGGTTTGTTTGCCGTACAGCTAGAAGACATCGTGGATGGAACACATTATGCCCATATCATCGGTGCTGTCAGAACTGATCAGTTATTCTAATGCATGCCGCAAGCTTCAAGTCAGAATCAACCAGTAAGTCTAGACTGATTGCTAATGCTGAAGGACTTTTCCTGTCAAAAATGTCAGTCGCTGATTTCAATTCATAAACATTATCTTAATAGTGTAGTTAAGGAATTGTGAGATCACTTTGCAATGTTGGAAATATCTATTGACGGCAAATAGAAAAAAAAAAAAAAAAAAACACAACTAAAGAACGAAAAATCCCTAAAATAAGACCAGTAAACAATAAAATGTAAAAAATCTGGTGTGTTCCATTCACATGACTTTCTCTATATCTCTGCAACAAATTATTGTTAGAAAGCCTATGATTCTATTTACTTCTTGCTAATCGAAAAAAAAAAAATAGCAGAAATAGTCTTATTACTTGATTCCTTGTAAGTAGAAGCGAAATAAGGGAGTACCGTAAGTTAAAGTGACAGTCAAAAGCTGATTGCTATGTGACTGAAGTTCCTTTTTTGTATGGACAGGAGTTGACAAATTCCTATATGAGAAAAGTACAATTGTTTTAAAGCTAAAACAAATAACAAGAAATATCTCAAAACGACCAGTTCCACAAAAAAAAAAGTATATAACTTAAATTGTGTGTTTTAACGTGCTCTACTTTTTTGTGTGTTAAGTTTTTGTCCATCTCTTACGGTATAGTAGTATTCCAAAATTCCTAAAATTCATCCAGAATAAAGTAACCTTCAGAGGCTATTCCCAGAAAATTCAAAATATACATTTTATTTGTCAGGTAAATATCTTTATTATACGATGTTTTAATCAAAATCGTTAGAGCCATTTTTGAGAAAATAAAAATTTTCGAAAAAATTCCAAGTAAAGAGTAGTTGGGGGTGGGGGGATTTTCTTAAATATCTTCGTGTCGCATCCTCGGAAGATGCCAAACTTAAATACCAAGTTTGGTATTTAACGGTATTTTCCTATTTGAGCTATGCTGTCCACAGACACACACACACACACACACACACCCACACGCACGCACCTTTTTCCAAAAATGCTTTTTTCTGGATTCAGGTGCACCAAAACATATATTTCCGGTGAAATCTCGGTGTCGAATTTTTGGGTGCAATACAATACCTTCTCTATACACTATGTACTTAGTACGTGTAGAGAAAGTGAAAAAATATCCAAAGAACGAAAAATGCCTAAAATATGACAAGTAAACAATAAAATGTAAAAAATGCATTATAAAATTAAGCCATTTTCGTCCAGCTTAAGACCAAACAAATTAATATCATATCCAGCATTTTCTGTGATATCGGTAAAAAAAGATGGCATTTCATTAACTTCCAAGCCCTAGTCGTGTATCAGAAATGACTGAGTTTTTGTCTTTAGAAAAATGTAGGGTTGTGAGACGGAAAAGAAGAACAACAAAAACATTCGCATAACTACACGTCCTGTTAACTGCTATCGTTGAAGAAATAGCAATGTGAGTTGTTCCTTGTTTCTGATTCTCCACTATCTTATTGGAAGTCATGAGGCACACAGCATAACATTATTTGTTCCAAACTAGAGTTCCATTGTTGTCTCCACTCTTCTGTAAACGTTATATTACATTTATAACGACGTATAGAATATCGAGGTTTACATGGACACGAAATGTTTCAACATTCTGAATACCTCTTTACGTACTTTCTCTACATGTACTATCTACATAAGGCATAGAGAAGCTATTGCATTCCACCCAAAAATTCAATGCCGAGATTTCACCGAAAATACGTTTTGGATCCAGTAGTATATACAGAAGGTATTGTAATGCACCTAAAAATTGGATACCAAGATTTCACCGGAAATACAGGTTTTGGGTCCCCCTAAATCCAAAAAAAGCTTTTTTGGGAAAGGTTCCGTGTGTGTGGGCGTGTGTGTGTGTGTGTGTTTGTGTGTGTTTTTTTGTCTGTGGACAGCATAGCTCTAAAACGAAAAGCCCGTTAAATACCAGTCTTGGTAATTTCAGCCTCCGAAGAACTCTTTGTTCCGGACGACTTTTGTATAGGTAAACCGTAAAAGATAGACAACAACTTACTACACAAAAATGTAGATCTCATTAAAACACATAATTTATGTCATAGACATTTGTTTTTAGAATTATCTGTTTTCGAGATATTCTGAATTATTGGTTTCACTTTCAAGCTGCTTAAGCTTTTTTCAAACTTTTGTTTACTCCTAGCAAGCAAAGGGCACCGAATTCCAATTGTTTCACAGAGCGACCGGCTTTTAAAGATTTGACTATTACTTTGGCCTGTGCATTCCATTATTTACCTGCTCTTACAAAGAAGCAAGTAATGAGGCAAATTCTGGTAATGTTTGTCTCGATTAGCACGATATAAAAGAATAATACTTTGTAAGAAAAGCTTGTATGTGGAACAGATAGAGACAGTCATGTGATTGGAACCCAACAGATTTTTGCTTTTACATTCTTGTTGTTCTTTTCTTTTGTTAAACAAAGGAATCCTATTCTTCTTATTTGGGATATTATTGTTTAAAGTTTCATCATGTTTTAAATTCTCCAAATGATTAGAAAAGCGGCAGTTTTCATTCTGATCAATTACTGTACTCCAATGTGAACACTTTTGTGGCTTTGACAACTTGGTCAAATAGCGACCATATATAATTTACACATCATATAGGGTAAATATTTATATAATATGGAGTTAATTATATGTTCTATGTTGAAGTGTGCGTTACAGCTGTCACGTGTTTTTGCAGACTCCTTATTTAAAATGAATGAGTTTGTAAATTTTGCAGCGTTCATTTTCCAAAGTTAGACGTTTATGCAGTGAAGTCTGTACAGCATCACCGGTATTATTTAATTATGTGTATTTACTGTGCTTGATTAGATCACAACGAGTCTGCCTCGGCTGCTTGTTGTAAGAGTATTATCAATACTTGGGTTCGAGGTCGTGGTAGCGATGTCATAGGATACAATTATTAACAACAAAGAGCACTGCACAATTGTTTGTGAACACATTTGTTTATTACTTGCTCATAGTTACTACTTTTTACTTTCTCTAACACGTATGTGCAACGTACATAGTAGATAGAGAAGGTATTGTATTCCACCCAAATTCAATTAGAGAGATTTCACCGGAAACATAAGTTTTGAGACACACTGAATCAGAAAAAAGAAAGAGCATTTTTAGACAAATGACCATGTGTGTGTCTACGTGTGTCTATACATATATATATATATGGGCAGCATAGCTCAAAAATGAAAGTCCGTTAATACCAAGTTAAATACCAGTATCTTTCAAGGATGCGACACGAAGATTTTCAACAAAACCCTCCAACTACCCTTTACATGGAACATTTTTCGAAAATTTTGATTTTCTCAAACATTTCTCTATTGATTTTGATTAAAATGACACATTTTTAAGGTATTTTCATAACAAACGAAATCTATGTCTTGAATTTTCTGGGCATAGCCTCTGAAGACCTCTTCATTCTGGATGAATCTTGTTGAATTTTAAGTAACCTGTAAACCGTATGAGATAGCTGAAAACTTACTGCACAAAAATGTAGTACTCATTAAAGAAAACAATTTATGTAATATACTTTTTTGGGTGAGTTATTCGTTTCTGAGATATTCCTTGTTACTGGTTTCAATTTTAAACAACTTAAACCTTTCTCAAGAGGAAATGCAAAAGAGAATTGTATTTCATTTGCATCACATAATGAAGCCTAATGTAATCCCATTTTTCCCTTCTACTTACAAGTAATAAGACGACTTCTGCTATTGTTTATCTCAATTAGCGTGATGTAGATAAAGGAATAATTTTATGTACGGAAAATTTGTTTGTGAAACAGCTAGAGAAAGTCATGTGAATGAAATATACCAGATTTTTACCTAGTTCATATGAATGAAGAATTCTATTCTACACTTTAGATGAACAAAGCTTCCATTGTTCTCTATGCTACATTTCATACCAAATGGGCGGCAACGACATTTGCCAGTTACTCGTGATGTTTTAAATTGAATAATAATTAATTACCCGCCTTCACTACATTAATATGATGAGTGCTTTTCAGCGTGGTCACTAACTTTTAACACTTGTTAAACCATTGCGGTATTTTCATTTGCGAAACTTTGAGCGTGTAAATTGGCGAGCACGCAGCATTGCTAACTCGGTTCCAAAATTGCGACTGAATTCTTTATTCCGTGATTTGCTTCTGTACACCAACTCCAACATTATTATTTTCTCTAGCAAGTAGGTACAATGTACATAGTAGATAGAGAAGTTATTGCACTGCAATTCAAAATTTCGATGCCGAGATTTCACCGGAAATACATGCTTAGAGATCCCCTGAATAAAAAAAGGAATTTTTAGAAACACTTCCGTCTGTGTGTGTATGTGTGTGAGTCTATGGGCAGCATAACTTAAAAACTTTAATTGCCGAACTTGATATTTAAGTTTAGTATCTGCAAGAAAAATCACCCCCCCCCTCTCAACTAAGTTTTATGTGGAATATTTTTCGAAAATTTTGCTTTTCTCAGAAATAGCTCTATTAAAATGACAAACGAAATGTATATTTTGAATTTTCTTTGAATAGTCTCTGAATATCTCTTCATTCTTGACGACTTTTGTATAACTCGTAAACCTTACAAGAGATACTCAAAAAATTACTACACAAATATATAGATCTCATTAAAACACAATTTATGTCATATATGTTTCCGAGATATTTCTTGTTATTCATTTAAATATTAAACTACATATATTTTTCTCAGCGGGAAGTCAACTTTTGTTTCATCTCTTTTGTTTTACTCCCGCAAATGCAGAAGAAACCATAATTTCAATTGTTTAACATAGCGATGAGATTTTAAAAAAATTGACTAGTGTAGTGTATTTCCTTACTACCTTTCTACTTAAAAAGAAGCAAGTATAAGAAAACTTCTGATAATGCTTATCTTGATTAGCATTTTATAGATAGAAGAATAATCTTTTATAAGGAAACTTTGTTTTGAGGAACAGCTGAAGAAAGGCATGTGAATGGAACGCATCTGATTTTATTATATCTATTGGCTGATATTCTGGCGCAAAGCTTCTCACTTCGTTTAAACTACTTCCTGTTTTCCTATTGGCTGCTCTATATTGTGACTAAGAACAAATGCTAGCGTGAATTGTCCGACGGCTTCCTTTCCTTGCTCGACACATTGTCGCACCTGCGTGAATGAACACGTATGCGATCGAAATGCATTACATCAAAACCCTACAATGTCGCATCCGTGTGTAGTTTTGTGACATCTGGGTGTAATTTACATTTGCAATAAAGGTCTCTGTTTCTGGAAATTTCACGCCACGTCATCGAACAGCATATAAGCGGAGCAGATAGGTTCGCACTGTTTATTATTGGGCAGAGAGCTCCAAGAGTGTCGTTAATTAGAGGGAAAGGTCGTCAACTGTCTACGAACATCGAAGTGACGAGAGATAAAATTGTACTACAGAATTGAAAAAAACAGTATTATAATCAGAGTTTGAAGTAATAAAGAGAACTTTGTCAAAGTTAATATGAATTTTTTACCTGAAACCTCCCTGTGTTAGTCGCCGTCCTTGGTACAGTGGTTACCATGCTAGCCTCTAAAACTCAAAATTGCAGGTTCAAACCTTGCGGAAGGTCGAAGGAGTTTTTCCTTAGCATGGCTTCCTTTGGAAGGAAAGTAAAGCCGGTGGTTCCGTGCAATCTTTATTTATGCGTAAAAGAACCCATACTTTGAAAGAGGAAGGTTCCTGTGCAAAATCCCGCCATTTTGCGTCCGCAAGTCGTGTACCATCTGTAGCCGACGATCTGATCCCTCCTCACCATGGCACATGGCGGCGAACTAGAAAACCAAATCCGATCACGGAAGTATCGTTAACAATGCTCTATGCTCCACTTAGCAGTTACAGGAAATAACTAACTCCCTTTGCTACGTTCACTATCGGAAGATTCCTCGGCATTATTTACTTGTATTCCCTTTGCACTAAACATAACAATAGAGTTAGAAACTCTGCTAAAACAACAAACATGCATGACCCGCTTTCATCTCACCCAACTAGCTATACAAACACACGGATTCTCAAGTTTTGTTTTGTTTTTGCTTGTAAAATCCCCAGTGGAAGCAGTTCTGAAGACACTCAAGTTAATGCACATTATACTTTGCTGCTAAAAATACACAAATTACTAACGATTATTATTAGATATTATTATTTCACTTATTTACAGAAGCTTTAAATTAAGGGGAGGGTAAATAACGCCTCAATTTACAGAGATCAATTCTGTGGTGAATTATTACAACTTTCTCTGAACGTTGCCGTGATCGAGAGGTCCACAGCTGTTGACACTGTCTGTGCGAGTCGTGTAATTAGTTTTCTGAATTGGATCAAATCTTCTTCCATTTTCTGTTAGCTGTCTTTTTGTGTAGCTAATGAATCTTGGTGTGGTGTAAGTATTCTTAGGTCACTGAGAGGTCGATGAGGAGCTTCATCGACTTTTTCATTTCCCTTAATGCCCAAATGAAACTCACAGAAAAGGAGTGTAGGATTTTATTGTGCAGGTGGAGAATGTCATGTATAATGGCATGTGAAGAGTTTGGATTCCGGTTGGCATGAAGTGTATTTAGAGTCTGTCAACAGAGACATGTTAACTGGATTTCCTCGGTACTCTGGCTGAAGGCACTGAAGGGATTTCTTGACATCAAACGTTTCACAGAAAAATAAAGTGGGAAAATGTTGTGGTGACGAATAAAACAGAGTGGTTGATACAGCAAATGAGCGATCTCAATAAGTTTCGACACATGCGCTTTTTTTGGTCTCTCGATGATTGGTGGCTTGCACTCGAATAGCTGTCCACTCACCCTACATCGGCCGGCTGAATCACTACCCCGTCACGCCTAATGCTCGTACTCTGTATTAACTTCGAGAGCAATACATAATGACTGGTAATATAAACAGCCTGTCATTTATGATGAAAGTAACCTACAGCAAAGAAATATCTTTTTATTACTTCAAAATCGATTACAAATAAAAATCTTTATGCTGCTGCTTCCGCAACACTTCTGCAGTGCAATTTTTCTCTCCTTCCTCTACGCATGACTGCTGACTACTCTCGCTAATACTGCTGCCACACACTGTGAATTCACAGCCGAAAGCCTGGGAGTGTGAGACTCCCCGCATTGGACTCTAACCAGTAAGGCACTACCCACAAAAAAAAAAAAAAACAAAAAAAAAAACACAGGAAGTAGGAGGACCATACCTCTCTTGTACAGTACCGCATAAAGCACCTGCGCATTTCTGGTGAATTATGGATGCTGCCTGCCAGTGGCAGTAACAGCGAGTAGAAGTATGAATTGGCAGGAGACATGCATGGCTTGCTCCCTGAGTACCCCCTGGAGAATAACTGGTGAAATGAAATAGAAGTTAGGGTGAAATGAAGTTAATACCTGAAGTTCCGGTGCCTTTTCTGTTGACTTCTAGTTGCAAGGAACAGTCCCTGGACTGTCGTTGGTGATTGCTCAACCTGTGTCGGTGTGTCAGCTAGCTGAACCAAGGACTCAGCGTCGCTGGAAGGAGCAGCTTTGAAGAGTGGTTGGCCCCTGGAGTGGGACTACTCGGCGTAGTTGGGCTCCCTCGGGTGTAGAGCCTGCTGCAGCTGAGATGTGATGCTGACTATCCGGTAGTGTGCCACTCTCTCCCTGTGGTATTGATGCCGTTCCAGTTACTTGTGCTTGACTTGCAGCATTTTTTGTAGGTGTGGATGATAGCTGATGAAATTTACAGAAAAAAACGAACATTTTGCACTTGTCCATTGCGCTCAGGTAGCTTTGAGGTAGTGTCGCAGCTCTGCATATGTTAATTTCTCGAACACCTACGACAATAGCGGTGGAACTTCGAAAACAAGACAACCACGTAGGTGCTATAGTTCTGTACGTTTGAAAGCAATTTGCTCACACATGTATGGTGATTACGGGATAGTAGGGCACAGTCAAATTGCCCCAGACGATGTAGCCACATCAGATCACTCTGCTGAAAAATCGATTGTTGGCCTGCCGGTCGTAGCCGGTCTTCATCCAGCCATTCCCTACCTGTATGTGTTGATGTCGTGCATGAGGTGAGGTCGGTCTACGAGATGCTCCACGTAGTCGCCTGCTGACTGCTCTGCCTGGACTCCCAAATATCAGATCTCATGGTAGACGTATCTCTCTGCCAAAGATGAACCTGCGTAATTTTCCCCCGCTTTTACTACATCTGGCACAGCCGGCGATGACACTGATGATATATGGATTGAAGATGGAGCACCGGTGGAACGTGATGGTGGGGTAAACCGGAGAACCTGGAGAACACCCGCCCCTGCACCGCTTTGTCCACCAGTCGGCCAAGCGCGGCCGTAAGCTGTCTAATATCAACCTAGTGGGGTCCTGAGTTGAAGCCCAGCAAGAAAAGTGGCATCCTAACAGCCAAATCTTTCTGGGGATCGGCCAAAACTTTCATCAAATGCTCTTTTAGAATCTTACATATGATAACAGTATTTCAACTCGTATTCAAGCACCGCCTCCTGAAAACTTATGTGACGCATCTCTATGCATCCTAATTGCCGTGACTTTTATTTTGCTTTTATTTGGATTTTTAAGATACAAAAGTAAGAATGTTGAGTCTTTTAATAATATTGCCGATATCTTGAGTAATGAGAGGTTATAATGAAACATCTGGATGGCTAAAATACTGTAGCTTTCTCAAAATGTTAAGTAAGCTACGGAGATATTCCTCTACAACAACTTCCTCTCTTTAATCGCTTGATATAGGTAGTCAAAGTAAACAAATCGAACAAATCTGATAAAATGAAATGGTGTTTTATTTATGGACGCTCTTTAACTGCTGTGGTTCTCAGCGTCCCATTCTATACTGGGCGTGAAAGACCGCTTACTTTTGCTCAGAGGCGTCTCTATCAGGCTTGAGGTTCATTTACGTGCCGTAAATCTACGATATGATACCCACTGCTTTACTTCCCTTCCGAAGGAAGCCATGCTAAGGAATTTTAAGCCCGGAAAAATCCATCGTCCTCAGCTGGAATTGTACCTGCGACCATAGATATATGAAGTTAGCATAGCAACCATTACACGGAGAGCGACTAAACAAATCTTATATGTCACCAACATGACCTGCTCTACCTCTCTTCCACTAACTATTCTTACAAAAGCCATTCTTCTAATTCTATCTAATCAATTTAAATATTTGCAAATTGTTTTATTATTTTGTGGTGGGCTAAATGGGAATACAGCCTACTCAAGCAACAGTCATATCTTTAAAAAAAAATAGCGGTCGCTATATGATGGTTTTAAAATCTCACTCTTTGTATGGCCACGAAAGAGAGAGAGAGAGAGAGAGAGAGAGAGAGAGAGAGAGAGAGAGAAATAACATTTTATTTATGGACGCTCTTTTGCTGTTGCGGATCTCAGAGTCCCATTCTATTGGACGTAAATATCGTTTCGTTTAGCTCAGAGCCCTCTTTATCAGGCTTGCCGTACGTAAATCTACGAAATGGGGCCAGCGACTTTAATTCCCTCCCCAAGAAAGCCATGCTAAGAATTTTTACGGGCGTAAAACAATTCATCGTCCTCCCCCGGGTTGGAACCAACGACCTTGGGACCCAGAAGCTAACATGTTACCTCTAGACCAGGAAGGACAGCTCGAGAGAATGAAAGAATGGGAAAGTAAGAGACAGAGAGAAAAGATAAATGGCCACCCTAGAAAACAAAATATCAAGTATATGAATATTGAAACAAACAAGAAACTTATTTCGGAGATGGTAAATGTCATAACAAATTATTTGACACGTTTTTTAACGGAATCTTTTTGTGTATCAGATTTTGCCTATCGCTCTAGGTTTACCTCATACAATACTATACAAAATTCATTCAGAATGAAGAGGATATTCATAGAACATTTAAGATTTATATAATATTTGTCATAAAATATCCAAAATATGTGGTATTTTAATAAAAATCTGATGTGTTTCATTCACATGACTTTCTCTACCTCTCTGTAACAAATTTTTGTTAAAAAGCTTATGCTCCTATTTTCTTCATGCTAATCGAGAAAAATTTAGCAGATATAGTCTTATTACTTGCTTCCTTGTAAGTACAAGAGAAATAAGGGAGTACCATAGGTTAAAGTGATAGTCAAAAGCTGGTTGCTATGTGACTGAAGTTCCTTTGTTGGCATGGACAGGAGTTGACAAATTCCTGTATGAGAAAAGTATGTTTTTCAAAGCTGAAACCAAAAACAAGGAATATCTAAAAAATTATCAACTCCACGAAAAAAATGTACATAATATAATATTGTGTGTTTTAATGTGCTCTATATTTTTTGTGTGGTAAGTTTTGTCCATCTCTTACGGTTCAGCAATTATGCAAAATTCCGTAAAATTCATCTAGAATAAAGTAGTCTCAGAGACTATTCCCAGAAAATTCAAGATATGCATTTTATTTGCCAGGTAAATTTATTTAATATACGATATTTTAATCAAAATCGTTAGAGCCATTTTTGAGAAAATCAAAATTTTCGAAAATTTTTCTATGTAAAGGGTAGTTGGAGGTGGGGAGATTTTCTTGAAAATCCTCATTCTTGGAAGATACCAAACTTAAATACCAAGTTTGGTATTTAACGGTTTTTTCGTTTTTGAGATATGCTTCCCACAGACACACACACACACACAGGTACACATACACAGACAAGACAGACAGACACATACACGGGAATTTTTCTAAAAATACTTTTTTTTTTTTTTTTTATTAAGGAGGTCCTAAAACATGTATTTCCGGTGAAATCTCGTTATCGAATTTTTGGGTGCATTACAATATCTTCTCTATACACTAAGTGCATAGTACGTATAGAGAAAGTAATAGAATTTTATGAGATAGTACAAATAAAGATAAAAGCTCCACGTAAAGGGCAGTTTGGAATAGTGTATTTTTCTTGAAAATCTTCATGTTGCATCCTTAAAATAAGCTGAACTTCAATACAAAACTTGGTGCTTATCCGAAACTTGAGTTGTGTTGTAGGCACACATACACACACGGGCCTTTAAAAATGATCTTTCTGGTGAGAATTAAGGGAACCTCAAAACACGTATTTCAAGCCTAATTTCGATATATAGATTTTGGATGGAATGCAATACTCTACTGCTTACTGTAGGTACAAGCAGTATATAAAAGAATCGAAGGTGCATTTTGCAAACATCCAAGTCAGAAAGACTTCAAATTGCGACGGCACTTATAATACAGGATATCCTCTACATAAAACATTTTAAAATGGAAATGCAAACCACATGCTGAGGGTTTCAAATATTTATATGGCGCCGCACTCCAGAAAGGTGTTTTAAGTACCCTACTTCGTTGCTTGTTGAATGTTTATCTATCATTTCCAAGGCTATAGTGGACAAACAGCACTTTTCTTCAGCAGTGTCACAACCTCTCGGGCACTACATTTCTGAAGAAAAGCAATTCTTTTAGGATAGATGATATCTGCTAACCGTTGTTTCCATTGCGGATATTCGCTTTTCCATTTTTGCTTTATCAATAGGTGCACAAATATAGCATTCTGCCAACAATTAGATACCATATTTCACTGCAAAAATATGGTTTGATCAGAAAAAGCACTCTTAGAAAAAGGTCGGTGTGTATGAATAGCCTAAGTCAAAAACTAAAAAAAATGTATAAATACCAAAATTGGTGTTCGTGTTTAATCTTCCCAAAATGACACACGAAGATTTTCAAAATAATCCTCCATTCCTAACTACTCTTTTCACGGAATTTTTTCGAATTTATTTTATTTTCTAAAAAAATGCGTTAACGATATATATATAAGAGGACGACGTTGAAAATTGTTAGAATGCCATGTTTCTAAGCACAAATAAAATTGTTTTTATCTTAAAATTAATAACTAATGTTTTGTGAATTGATTTCCTTGTATTTTGTTTCATTTTCTCTAATAGTTTGCTAGTTATCATTTTAAAGATTTTGTGTTACTAAAAAACGAATATGACCAGAGAATATTTACGCATTATCCTTTTTTTTAGAGTTTAAATAAATGTTTAAAAAATGTGAAGATTGCTTTAGAATTGCATTTGGCGAAGAAGCCTCATCTAAGACAACCATTTTTAATTGGTACAGAAAATTAAAACAGATTGGTTTTTTTCTTAGTAATGCATTTCGTG
Organism: Hymenopus coronatus; assembly: GCA_030762935.1. Taxonomy (NCBI): domain Eukaryota; kingdom Metazoa; phylum Arthropoda; class Insecta; order Mantodea; family Hymenopodidae; genus Hymenopus; species Hymenopus coronatus. The sequence goes on from CM060886.1 coordinate 61,857,035, forward strand.
TAGGGCGTCCAAGAACTGCTGTTACGATGAAAATATTGCTGCAGTATTTGAGCAATTCTTGAAGATAATAATTAAAGGACATCTTGGACATTGGTATGAGTCAAATCAAAAATATTTTATATCAACACTTAGCGTGAGAAAACTTTGTCGTGAATGAAATTCTACATAAACTGACTACCGTAAAAAAAAAACAAAAAAAAAAACAAAAAAAACATTGATTGGTGCAGAAAAACTCTGGGAAATTTTCAAGACGACACTTAAAATTTGGTTTGGATATCGTTAAGCACTGGTGATGAATCTTGTAGTTACTACTGATTCTAAAAAAACGGCCAAATTGCTCAATGTTTTTTTTTTTTCGAACAGAACCTAAGCTTACAAAATGTTGATGAATTCGCAGTTATGGGTTGCTAGTTTGTTTGTTTTTTTACTAAAAGTGCCAAATACTAAACCACTGGGTCATAGACTTATTGTTACTGCCAATTAATGCACAAATGCCTGTTTAAGGCAACTTTTTGAAAAAGTTCTTGGAAAATGCCCAAAAGGAACCTGAAAGTCAACATCATAGAACTTCACCACACAGCCTCGGCCTAGCACCTTGTGATTTCCTTTTATTTCCAAAATTTAAAGCTAAAATGCTTGGAATCACGTTTGCGTCATCAGATAAAGCAGGAACATTATAAAACCTAGTTTTTGAAGTGCCTCAGGAAGAGTAGCATCATTGCTTCAAGAACTGGTTTTATCGAATGCAAACATGTATTGATACCAAAGGAGAATATTTAAAAAAAAACAAACAATAAAATCATTATTTTTTTTTTTAAAGCTAATCCTTCTAAAAATATTCAGTGTTGCTCTCATATTAAAGATATTTATTTACATCACAAATAAAATGTAGAATTTGAATTTTCTAGGAATGGGCTGTAAATCCGCTTCGTTCGAAGAGAAACGTGTATAATCTTATATAACTGGTATACATTAAGCGATAGACGAAAACATACTACACAAAATCTGATATGTTCCACAAACATATCAAAAGGTCTTACAAAAGGTCATTCTTTATGCTAATCAGATAAACATTAGCAAAAATGGTCTTATTAATTCTTCCCTTGTAAGCAGAAGAGTAATGAGAGAATACACTAGGCTAGATTGATAATCAAATCTTTTAAAAGGTTTCGCTATGTGAAACAATTGAAATTCTGTTCTCTTTTGCATTTCCGGGAGTAAAACAAAAGAGATGAAACGAAAGTTGACTGCCTGCTTGAGAGAAGTTTCAGTAGTTTAAAATTGAAGCCAATAAAAATAAATATCTCCGAAAAGGTTAACTCTAAAAAAAAAAAAAAAAAAAAAAAAAAACGAATAGGCTATAAATTATGTGTTTTAATGAGATCTACATTTTTGTGCACTAAGTTTTTGTCTATCTTTTACGGTCTGCCAGTTATACAAAACTCATCCAGAATGAAGAGGTCTTCAGAGACTGTTCCCAGAAAATTCAAGATATATATTTTGTTGTCATGATGACATCTTAAACTTGTGGTATTTTAATAAAAACCATTAAAACGATTTTTGATAAGAAGAAAAATTTCGAAAAATTTTCTCTGTAAAGGGTAGTTGGAGTTTGGGATGTTCTTGAAAATCTTCGTTTGCATCTTGAAAGATCTTGAACTTAAATACCAAGTTTGGTATTTTATCGACTTTTCGTTTTCGAGCTATGCTACCCACAGACAGTCAGACACACATACACATGGACATTTGCCTAAATATTTTTTTATTTAATATTTTTTATACATGTTTCCGATGAAAAACGAATTTTGGTGGAATACAATACCTTATCTATCTACTATGTACATTGTACATACGCTCTAGAGAAAGTAAAAATATAGATCTCTTTAAAACACACAATGTATTTAAAATAACCTTTTTAATGATAGGCATTTCCGAACGCCCGTTATTAATTGGTCACATTGTTAGTCATTCTTTTAAACTCCTCTCGATTTTAAGATGCTGCTCGCGAGTTGGTATATTTACAGAGTATAACCTTTTTAAAAATATATATTTATTTACTGTCGCTCCAACAAACAGGTCGTATGTGGTAGTGGAATTTTAAGGGCAGAATATAGCAGCTAGGTTTGAACATTTAGCAATGGCTATTCTCTTTGTATCTATAGCAAAATGATCAGTGTAACTATTTCTTCAAGAGGTTTCTGCAATTAAATTGAAGTAGATATAAATAAGGTTTCGTAAGGATAGTAAGGATAGAGCGTAGAAAGTAAGTAATATAGTTAGTAGGGGCAGTATTGTATTCCACCAAATATTTTAGTTATTCTTTTAGTCTTTTTGATGTTCACTTATTTCCCTTATTGCATGAAAAGAACCGGCATAAATAGCGTCTAGCTGTTAATAATTTTTTATCGCTTTTCCTTTGTATCAATACGAAATGTATAATATAGCTATTTCTGCAAAAGCTTATGTCGATTAATATGAAGTATATAGAACTGTAAACGTTGTGAGCTACGTTAACTAACAAATGATAGAGAAAGTCATGTAAATGCAATACATAGGTTTTTAAGTATATTTCTAACATTTTCCCCAAACTTTCTTGAAATGTTTTTACAAAATGTTGGTATACATTTGTTAATCACGTTCTAAAGTATGCATTTTAACTACAAATGCACACTATTTTATATAAAAATCCATAAATTAGTAATATGGGTGTGTTTTCCAATGTTTTACATATTTTAGGCGATATTCATTATTTAAAACGGTCCTCACTGTACAATTTTAGTTATTAACTGAAACTTTGGAATCAGTTTTCCACAAGCTAACTAAAACTCTTTATGCAATTACTAGTTTTTTTGAAATTGTGATGCAATGCTCACACAAGTTAGATAAAGTGTAGGTATGTTTTTTGCAAAAGTCGAAACTCGCAAATGAATGAGAATTATGTTTACTTTCTCTATCACGCACATAGTAGGTTAGGATTACGCAGCAACGAAGTTCCCAGGACACTGTACAGAGAACGTAGGCACTTGTGGCTTTCCCTCTTGCATGCTTCCTGGGAGGGAGGGATGAGGAACAGTCCCGAAGGGTGGCCAAATCCGGATGATGACGGTCACAAGCGTGGACGGGGTCCTTAACGGTTGCAGATGGAGTGCTCGCGACGCCGCCCGGTGCCTGTCACCAGCTCTGAACCTCCGGCGGTCCTCCAGAATGAGCGCTATATCCCGAAGACAGTTCTAAAGCGGTACCGATGACGACGCCAGGATAAACTTTTATAGAGTGTAATCCAGTCACAACCCGCCGAACACCGTCACCTGGTCCTTCAATTCTAAAAGAGAAGATAGGAAATATGCGATCAGGAATGGTGGACCGAAATTTTCGGAGAAATTGAACCTACCCAACGTTCGCCTTGAGAAATCCCCGGTAGAAAGAAAGAAAAGAAAAAACATGGTTCAGGTAGGCCACGCAGGGAGATGAACCCGACATTCCGAATACGGGCCATAGACTGAACCGCCCAGTCCTCGTACGTAGTTAGTAGAGTACGTAATGTATTCCACCCAAAAAGTCGATACCGAGATGATACTGGTAATACACGTTTTGAGGTCCAATAAAAAGGGACTTTGTATATGTGAAGAACATATCTAAAAAATTGTATGTGTTCCATTCATATGACTTTCTCCACATCTCTAAAACAAATTATTGTTAAAAAGCTTATGTTCTTATTCACTTCATGCTAACAGGTAAAAAATTAGCAGAAATAGTATTATTACTTGCTTCCTTGTAAGTAGAAGGGAAATAAGGGAGTACCATAGGTTAAAGTGATAGTCAAAAGCTGGTTGCCATGTTTCTGAAGTTCCTTTGTTTGTATGGACAGGAGTTGACAAATTCCCGTATGAGAAACGTATCAAGTATTTTAACCCTGAAAGCAATGACAAGCAATATCTCAAAAAACGATCAACTCTAACAAAAAAGTACATAAGTAAAGTGTGTGTTTTAACGAGCTCTACATTTTCTATTAAGTTAGCTTTTGTCTACCTCTTACGGTTTAGCAGTTATGCAAAATTCTGTAAAATTCATCCAGAATAAAGTAGTCTACAGAGATTATTCCCAGAAAATTCAAGATATACATTTTATTTGTCAGGTAAATATCTTTAATATACGATATTTTAATCAAAATCGTTAGAGCCATTTTGGAGAAAATCAAAAATTTTAAAAATTGTTTCCATTTAAAGGGTAGTTTGGGGTGGGGGATTTTCTTGAAAATCTTCGTGTCGCATCCTTGGGAGATACCAAACTTAAAGACCAATTTTTTTATTTAACGGTATTTTCGTTTTTGAGCTATGGTGTCCACAGACACACACAGGACCTTTTTCTAAAAATTCTGTTTTTTTTTTTTTTTAGATTCAGGAAAAGTCTCGCTATTGAATTTTTGGGTGCATTACAATAACTTCTCTATACACTATGTGCATAGTACATGTAGAGAAAGTAAAAACGGGAACTCGGTTAAATACCAAACTTGATATACGAGGGCTGTCCCAGAAGTACTCGACCTAACAAAGAAAGCACAAAAATTTGGGGGAAAACTGTCTTTATTTCTCTACATAATCTCCTTTCAGATCGATACACTTTTCCCAGCAATATTCAATAGTTTCGAGACCCAGTTTATAGTGAGAACTATCGAGGTCTGCAAAATAGCTATCACCTGCAGACTCCACCTCTTCATTGTTGGCAAATCTTCTATCACCAAGCCATTTATTCAAGTTTGGAAACACAAAATAATTAGAGGGGACTAAATCTGGTGAATAGGGTGCATGAGGAAGCAAGTCGAACTTTAACTCATCGATTTTGGTCATGGCGATACTGGACGTGTGAACTGGCGCATTGTCTTGAAGCAAAACTTTCTTTTTCGCTAAATACGGCCGTTTTTACTCTATTTCATCACTCAAATGATGTAACAAGTTCGCATAATATTCACCATTGATTACTTTTCATTTTTTTGAGATAATCAATGAAAATTATCCCGTATGCGTCCCTTGCCTGAAGATGGAACTGTCTTCATCTTCTTTAGAGCTGATTCTCCCCTTCCAATCCACTGTTTTGATTGTTCCTTCGTCTCAAGTGTGAAGTGATGAATTCATTGCAATGAATTGACACAAATATTCAGCTATATTGCAGCGAAACATTGCCAAACAGTTGACTGAAGATCCTCACGGCGCTGTTTTTGTTCTATTACGAGCAAATGCTCCCACCGATTCTGAGTGGAACTATCAGAAGTGTGATCTACGCAAGCACTATGTTATGCTGTCAGTCTTGATGAAGGTAAATTAAACTGACCAAAGAACTTTGCTGATGAGGATACAGTGATTCATTGTATAGCAATAGGTAATTCTGGTTTGAAAATAATTTTCTGTAACTCTTGAATCAACTGATTTTGTATGGGTGCCACTTCTGCCTCGGAGTATTCGATGAATAACGTGATACCGAATGCGGCTTGTCATATTGGGTTTTCACGAAACGCAGTTATAACATCTTCCTGACGCCTATCGAAAACAGGCCTTACCTTGGTGCACGGATTAGTCGTGAAGTTGCGTGTCTCCAGTCTCACAATAATGCACAGGAAGACATGACGCATCTTCAAACCGATATTGATACAGTCTTCGTGCAGCAGAAAGATTTCCTCCAGCATCACAACTAATTGTACCATTCCCTACGTATACATCTTCGTTATCTTACTATAAAATGCCGAACTGGTAGGAGAGAATCAGTGTTTTTATACCCTAAAGGAATATTCTGTCTAGCCCAATAATACAATATTTCTCAAAGAAATAGGAGCATAATTACAGTACATTAGTGTGTATTACTGAGACTATTTCGTTCATGACACGTGGTCGTAGGAAGTGGCCAATCCAGTACATTGGCGCTTAAAATTTCAATTATCTCTGTATTTTAATCGTTTTTTTTATCATACCCATGTGCAGTTTTCCTAAATTTATCGCACCCACGTGCATTTATAGTCTCTCTGAACTATGTTCGTCTCATAATAATAGTATCAAGTTAGTCAAATCTTTTAAAAGCCGTTCGATATGTGAACAGTTGAAGTTCGCTTTGCATTTCCAGAAAATCAAAAGAAAAATGAAACGAAAATGGGAAAATGCGTAGTTTAAAATTTGAACCAATAATTAGGCATATCTCGGAAACGGTCAACTCTGTAAAAAAAATGTATATAACATAACTTGTGTTTTAACGGGATCTACATTTTTATGTGTCTCTTACGGTTTACCAGTTATGCAAAATTCATCCAGAATGAACAGGTCTTAAGAAGCTATTTCCAGAAAATTCAAGATATACATTTCATTTGTGATGCAAATGGCTGTTATGTACGGTATTTTAATTAAAATCGTTAGAGACATTTTTGAGAAAGACAAAATTTTCAAAAATTTTTCCATGTTTGGGGTGGAGAATTTTCTTAAACATCATCTTGTTGCATCCTTGGAAGATATCTCTTAAACTTAAATACTAAGTTTGGTATTTAACGGTCTTTTCGTTTTTGTGCTATGCTGTCCAGAGGCACACACACAGATACATAGGACCTTTTTCTAAAAAGACTCTTTATGGGGTCAAGGGACCTCAAAACATATTTCGGTGAAATCTCAGTATCGGATTTTTTATGGAATACAATACTTCCTCTATACACTAGGTACATGATATGTGTAGAGAAAGTAAAAAGAGTTATAATTCATAAGCGGCGAGACTTATTACTATTATTATTATTATTATTATTATTATTATTATTATTATACATTAGGTATCATAGAATATTAATTTGGTATTCAGGATTATAAAAGTCATAACCTACTCTAAAACAATGAATAATAAATACAGCGTGTCGATTAAGCGATTATCGAAGTAATGAAAGCCAAATGTAGTAGATCAAGTACACTTGGTTCGAGCATGGCGACAGTATCATCAAAACGAAAAAGTATGTGAATAAAATAACTGAAACGGAAACAAGTATTCTTACTTAATGTAATGATACTACAGTAAAGGTGCTTTAACCATTCCTCATATTGTCATGTTGCCTAGTCGAACAAAGTAGAGGGAACACCCTGTGTAAGTTCAGTAATACCCAAAGGTGTGCACGAAGATTTTCTAGATAATCTTCTCACTTAAAGCTACCCTTTATAAGGAAATCATTCTAAAATTGTGATATTCTCATAAATGGCTATAAGACACATTTTTGTGACGAATAAAATGTACATCTTCAATTTTTTGGGAGTATTCTCTGAGTTCATCTTTATTGTAAATGACTTTCACATAACTGCAAATCAAAAGAGCTAGGCAAAACTTACTATTCGAAAAATTATACCTCGTTGAAACACACGTTTAAGTCAAATGGGATATTTTGTGGAGCTAACCATTTCCGTGATATTCTTTATTATTGGGTTATGTTTTCAGTATTCATACTTATGGGAAGTCGTTATCGTTCTTATTTCTCTTGTAAAGCAAAGAGATCGGGATTTAAAATCCGTCAGATAGCGACCAGTTTTTAAAAAGATTAATCTATCATTTTAGTGTAGTGTATTCCACTATTCACATTGTATCTAAGAGTAAATGTATAATAAAAGCACTTCTCCAAATATTAATCTGGATTAACTTGAAGCAGATACGTTTTCTACCATGTGTTATATACATATTAGGTAGAGAAAGTACGTTATTCCACACAGAAATTCGATTTCATGGAAACATACATTTTAAGGTCCCTTGAAACCAAACAAGCAGTTTTAGAAAAAGTCTGTGCGTGAGTGTGTGGGAGACAGAGAGAGAGAGAGAGAGAGAGAGAGAGAGAGAGAGAAAGAGAGACAGAGAGAACAGCATAACTTAAAAACGAAAAATATGTTAATTACCAAACTTAGTAGTCAAGTTCAACATCCTTCAAAGATGCTACATGAAGATTTTTCAAGAAAATCCCCAATTCAACGACCCTTAACATGAAATGTTTGATTTTCTTAAAAATAGCTCTAACGGTTTTGATTAAAACACCCTATGCTTAAGATGTTTTATCAGAAATAAGATATATAGCTTGAATTTTCTGGGAATAGCCTCTGAAGTATAAATGAAATTAATTTTTATATATAGACACTCTTTTACTCCTATGGTTCTCAGCGTTCCATTCTATATAGAGCGTGAAATACCGCTTAGAAGCTTCTTTATCAGTATTGCGGTTTTTTTATGTGCTGATAATCTATGACACGTGAGCACCGGATTTATTTCTTTCTGAAGGAAGCCATGCTAAAGATTTTTACACCCCATAAAATCCATCACCCTCCGCCGAGTTTGAACCTGTGATTTTGGAAAGCAGACTATTATATTACCCCTACACCACGGAGGACGACCTGTATTCTGGATGACTTTTGTATAACTGTAAGCTGTAAGAGATAAATAAAAATGTACATCACAAAATGTATATCTTGTTAAAACACACAATGTATACCAATACGTAATAACAAGTGTATATTTCGTCTAAGCACAAATTTAAGTCAGCCGCAGATTTTTTTTTTTTTTTTTTTTTTTTTTTTTTTGGTGGAGTTAGCATTTCGAACATATTCCATGTTAGTGGTTTCAATATACCATCACTTAAACTTCTCTCTAATATGAAATCGTTATTCGTTTTTATTTCTCCTGATCAAGCATTTCAAGACCATCACGTAGCGACCAGCCCTCTAAAGATCTGATTGTATCTAAAAGGAAATACGCAATAAAAACATATCTGCAGATGACTTTCTCGATTATCTTGAAGTAAATTGAAGAATAATCGTATTTTTAAAGAATAATTTATTGCTGAATGGGTAGAGCAAGGCATGTGAACACATAAGTCGTTAGAGAATCATTTGTTGAAATGGACAGAAAAGTCGTGTGAATGTAACACATCAGATTTTTTTATCAATGCATTTAAAAGAATATTTCTTAACAAACGTTTTATGTACCGTAATAAGGAACAGATATCTAAAAATGTTAATGATTATGAAAATCATGTCGCAAATGGCATTTTATAAAAAAAGAACTTTAATTTGTGTTTTAAATGCACAGTCTAGGAATGATTTAATATGTATGTACCAACATTTACAACTGCACTTATTTTAGTGAAGGTGATGCATCTATTCCAAAAATTGTGAAAAATTGAAAGAAAAAAAAGTCATAATACAATTATGTGAATTCTAAACTTTAAGAAAATATATCTTTTACTTTCTGTACACGTACTATGTACATAGTGTATAGAGAAGGTATTACATTCCACTCAAAATTTCGATACCGAGATTTTACTGGATACACGTTTTAAGGTTCCCTGTATAAAAAACTTTTTGGAAAAAGATCCGTGTGTGTGTCCGTGTGTTTGTGAACACGATAACTCAAAAACAAAAGGTCGGTAAAATATCAAGCATGGTGTTTAAGTTTAGTATCTTTCAGGGATGCGACACGAAGATTTTGGTAAAAAAATCCTGCCACTCCAAACTACCGTTTACATGGAAAAAAATTTCGAACATTTTGATTTTCTCAAAAATAGCTGTAATGATTTTGATTAAAATACCGTATATTAATGTTATTTATATGGCAAATAAAATGTATATCCTGAATATTCTGGGATTAGCCTTTAAAGACCTCTTTATTCTAAATTAATTTTGCTGAATTTGCGTAACTGTAAACCGTAAACGATAGACCAAAACGTACTACACAAAAATATAGGTCACGTTAATACCCACAATTTATGTCATATACGTTTTTTTTTTTCGTGGAATTTACCATTTCTGAGATATTCGTTGTTATCTGCTTCAGATTTAAAATACTTAAAACTTTTTTCACACGGAAAGTTGTAAACTCCCATCACTGCATAAAAACGGATTTCAACCACATGGCAACCAGGTTTTAAAAGATTTGACTATCGTTTTAGCCTAGTATATTCCCTTATTTTCCTCCTACTTGCAAGGAAACAATTAATTAAGACAATTTCAGCTAATGCTCAGCTTGAATATGATAAATTAGGTTGAAGAATATACTTTTTAACAATAATTTATTACAGCGATGTAGAGAAAGTCATGTGAATGGAACAAGTAAGATTTTTTTTTTTCCATTTGGCGCACCTTAACTGCCATTTAACTTATGTTATAGATGAGTAGGTGCAAGCTTATTAAAAGACACTCCTAACCTTAAACCTTATTTTCTTGCAAAATTTTTTCCAGATTTCTATGCTCAACTTTTCACTAATTCACTTCAAACGTTTTATACTGCCTCTCAAAAGCACATTAAGAAAATGGTTAGAATAATACTCCAATTTTAGAAATAAATTTTTACATTTTGAAGAATGCGAGAAGTAATACTTCTTCTACACTAATTAAGGCAAATATAAAAAATATATTCTAATCTCATTTGCTGTAAAACTGAATTTTAAGTCGGTCTTTTTAAAAACGTATCATTGATTCATATTTAAGGAACAACGAATTTAAGCAATAAAAATGTTATTTAAATGGCCAAGCTAAAATTTTGATACGTGGTAAAAATATCAGTATTATTGTTTATAATAACGAGTATAAATTTCAATAATATATCTTGTATTCTGTGGATTTTCCAAATTACATATATGCATTACCTTAAGCTGTAAATAAAAAAAATTGAAAAGCACTTTGGCTTTTTGAAAATTCACGGATCAATCGCTGTAAACAAAGTTGTAAGGGTCATTTGTGAGAATATCAAATTTAACGAACATTTTTCAGGCAAAGTGTAAATATTCGTCAGCATCGTTTGAAGACTCTAATGCGAAGTTTGGTACGTTTTTGAGTTATGTTATTCAGCGATAGACAGACACACACATATACGCGCGCGCGCAGTCTTTAACTTATTGAATGACACTGAATCAAAGTCGGGGTAGAAACATTTAACGTTCATTTAGATGATTATCTAACAATTACTCAGTTCCCATAACTCTTTCGACGCTTAAGTCTGCTTACTTACACACTAAACATTTCCAGAATTTGGAAGTTTGTTATAGAAGTAATAGCACACGACGATATTTCACCTCATTTCTGGTATATCTGTAAATTCTTCCTCTATTATATACGATATCCCTGTGACTTGATTAAACTATACTTACAATGATAAAGAAGCCGATTCACTACTTCTAGTTCATTATGCAGTTGATATACATGGTTAGTTAAAGTCCCATACCATCTAAATAACTGTTACACCATAGGCTGATTCAGACGAAACTCGCTGTACGAAGATAGTCATGTACAGGGACTTCAAAAATTATATTAATTATTTTTGCTACTTTCGGTTTAGCCGGAAATGACTAAAACTTTCTTATTTTAAGCACTCTCCAATAGTTTTTCAACAAGTAACCACATTACTGTACAATACTGCTAAATTAAAAAAAAAAGTATAGGCTTAAGGGAGTAAAACTGTTTTTTTCTCTTATTTCTTCCGTGATTTGACTGTCCTTTGTTTATATCCATGACATCATGTTAATTTGAATATCGTTTGTTTATTTCCATGATATACATTTATTTATACTGGTTTATAGGATCGACTCTAACATCTAGTTGTTAATATTCTCTCTGATCCAGTAGCGTTTAGCCTTTGTCTAAAGAAGAAAGGATCAGCAATATTTGTGTCAAAGAAATGAAATAGCGTTTTATTTATGGACGCTCTTTAACTGCTGTGGTTCTCAGCGTCTCATTCTATACTGGGCGTGAAAGACCGCTTAATGTTACTCAGAGACCTCTTTATCAGACTTGAGGTTCTTTTATGTATACCACACGGGACCAGTGGCATTACTTCCCTTTCGATTGAAGTCGCGTTTTTACGCCCGAAAAAATCCATCGTCCTCCGCTGGGTTTGAACTTTGGATATATGAAGTTAGCACGGTAACCATTCCACCACGGATGGTGACTCGTTTGGTCAAGTGCAACACGAATCCAAACGTTTGGTTTCTGTGGAACTGATTTATATATGGGTTTACGTCAGACCAGTATGCCAATTGTATCTTTCGACAAAACCAATCAGGAAGTGCCTACATGGATTTTCTTTAATACGCTTGATTGTTGCACAAAGCTGCATTTCTCTATCAGGATCGCCCTCCGAAAGTTCATACAGAAGTTGAATTTTATAAGGACGTTGCTTGGCATTTTTAAGGATATTCATCACGGAACTTCGGCTTATATTGGATTTATACACCAAATATATTGCAGAAACTTTTGATTTTCTTGCACATCCAAGAAGAACATCCTATGAAGTATTCTGGGTGACCTGATTTTGGCAAGTCTTTTACGCCTCTAGTTACAGTAAATATTCTTCCAATCACGATCTGGTGGCATTTTATAGTAGATACAAATTCCCAGCCTAGTGGTGAGATCGTTACCTGCCTTCATAGTCAAACATTAAAATCAAAACATTTTCCTTTTCCTTCTACATCAGATAGAATGTCATTTAACATACTAGATATCAAATTCAGTCCCAGAAATCAATAACTTAATCAACTCCATTACACTTGTTTCCATGGATGTATATGAACTATAGGCAAATAAATGTATTTTCCATAGCTACTAAGAACAGTCAAATAAACTTGATTTCCTGGATATCAACAAAGGGCAGTCAAATCCCAGAAGAAAGGAAACATTTGTTTTAATTTATTTATTTATTTAACAGTAATGAATTGTACAGAATAATCTATGTGCGCACTTGTTGAAAAGCTACTGAAGACCAGGAACTATCCGAATCAATATATAAACTGATGTTTTTCATTCACGTGACTCTCTATAAACTATTGTTACAAAATATCATCTGTAACTATAAACTATTATTAAAAAAGATTATTCCTTCATCTACATCGTGGTAATCCATATAAACATTAGCAGATTTGGTCCACTTTGCACAGCTAGGAGTAAAACAAAAGAGGGATGAAACAAAATTGACTTCCTTTCTTCTTCTTCTTCTTATTCTTCTTCTACTTCAAACATTAGACTTAAGCCCGTTGCGGTTGCTTTATGTGCTGTAACTATATTTTTGCTGGTCTGTCAAATACTTATTTTTACTTTCTCTACACGTACTATGTACATAGTGTATAGAAAAGGTACTATTTTTCACCCAAAAATCCAATACCGAGATTTCACCGGAAATGTATGTTTTGAGGTCCTCTGAGTTAAAATACATTTCAAGAAAAACGTTTGTGTGTGTGTCTCTGTGGACAGCATAGCTTAAAAACTAAACGACCGGTAAATACAAACTTGGTATTTAAATTTGGTGTCTTAAAAGGATGCGATACGAAGATTTTTAAGAAAAGCTCCGCACCCCAAACTATCCTTTACATGGAAAAATGTTTGAAAATGTTTTTCTGAAAAATATTTCTAACGATTTTGATTAAAATGCGGTATACTACAGCTATTTACATCATGAATAAAGTGCATATCCTAAATTGTCTGGAAATATTTTAATCAGATCTACATTTTTGTAGGCATAGTAAGTTTTCGTCTATCTCTTACGGTCTACCAGTTACGCAAAATTCATCCATAATGAACAGGTCCTCAGAGCCTATTCCAAGGAAATTCGAGATACACACTTTATTTTTATGTAAATGTCTTAATATATAGGATATTTTAATCAAAATCATTAGAGCCTTTTTTGAGAAAAAAAAAATCCACATAAAGGACCATTTGGAGTGGGGGATTTTCTTGAAAAACTTCGTGTCGCATCCTTGGAAGATACTAAACTTAAATGCCAAATTTGTTAATTAATGAACTTTTCGTTTTTGAGCTATGTGCACACAGATAAACCCGGACATTTCTCTAAAAATGTGTGTTTTTAGGTGTCCTTAAAATATGTATTTCTGATGAAATCTCATTAACGAATATTTTGGTGCAATATAATACCTTCTCTACACATTATGCACATAGTTCACACGTACAATAAAAGCAAATATGGCAGTATCAATTACTTCCGATTAAACAGGAAGTGGCAAAAATACTTAATATAATTTTGAATTGCTCAAAAGTTATTTAGGTAGTGCTAAAGAAACGTGAGCAGGTAAGTGAAATCAATTAAATTGCTATTGGAGGCTTAAAAAGACTCGCTTCCAACACTATAAGACACCTAAGTGTTCCTACTATGTCTCTACGAGGTGTTTATAAACGGAAGTTGTAGTTAATTATACATGTTTCGGTTGTATTTTTCATTACAAACGCATTACTCATAGAGAGCTTTTCTGTCTTGTCTGCATTTCTATCCAGATAATTTATATTATTTTATGCAATCTTCTTGTTATAATTCTGTATATAATTTGTGTTCTTCTGTAATTAGATTATTTTCCCCTCTGTAAATGCTATAATTTGTCTATCTCATTAAAATAATAATAATAATAATAATAATAATAATAATAATAATAATAATAATAATAATAATAATAATAATAATAAGTTAGAGAGCAGCAAGAACGAAACAAAGGGAAAAGCACTAAGAGAGAAAAATCAAATAAAGAGAACTTTGAAGCAAAAAAGAAGTATATAAAGACGAAAAAGATGTGAAGGAGAGAGAAAAAGAAAGAAAGAAATGGTGTCACAACTCGAGTCAAGTAGTAATCTTTATCATTTGAAAGTACTTTTAGTGCATAATCTCCAGAAGTGATCAATTTAAGAAATTATATTTCAGATATTCTAATCTGTCTTTACTTCCATGCAATATCCACCAAACACATCCTTGATCAGAGAATGTGTTGGCCAAAATTGTGGTATAAGAGATTACTCAAATGGCAGGATACTACCAAATCTGTAAAGAAAATATATGACCCATTTTGATCTATATTTATCCTTGAGGTTTTTCTGTGATTTTATTTATTTTTAATATAGCCAATTTTTGTTATTAATATTTCATATTATACATACTAATACATAAGAATTAGTTACATGATTAATATGGTAATTGTAGCTGTAATTCAGATTAGCTAAGGTGGATGTTTCACCTCGGGTTCTTTTTTTTTTTTTTTTTTTTGGAGTGGTAGTTGCTGACTGTCACAGTTCGGCACCTAGAGTCTCTGTAAATGCCGAAGATCCAACGACAGAAGGGTCCGTTTTTCCAATTCCCAGCGTTCTTTCCGGATAAATTTCTGGAAGTCCGGTAGTTGTGCTGCGTCTCCAGCCAGCAGAATCTAATGTGGCAAATATGATCCAGGTCAGGGTATCTGACAGTTGCCTGTTTGTCTGTTGGAATTCCAAGGTTAAATAGAGTTCACGTTTTTCTTGTGCCCCACCGCGACGACAGAGTTTCTGTTATATACCCAGTCCCAAATAGAGCGAGTGCTGGCGCAGTCACTAGTTTATAGTGCAGTGTTTGCGCCTCATTACAGCGGGGGCAGAGATTAGAAGTTGATCTACCATGGCGCCACAATTTGTCTGCTGTGGGTTTAACATCATTGAGAGCAAGATATACGCTAGCCTTCCAGTCTGTGGGGATCTTCGGGTTCGTAAATTTCTTCCAGATGACACTCCATGGACGCCGTGGATCGTTTCGTTGTACCCGGGGTAGAACACGAGTTGAAGCAATAAGGTGTTTATAAAAGTAAGCTGACTGCTTAAAGGGTAGCCGTTGAGGAGCTGTTTACGGTAGTGTTGCAAAAGTCTGCCACCAACGTCGAAATGCGCTGAGGCGCTTATCAGGGTGACGCAGATATGCTGTCCAAAGAGCTTGCTGAAGCGGAAGGCCTTCACCATCCAAACACGCAGTAATGACTTCCCAAAAAGTGCCAAACATTTCGCATCCACTGCTATTAAACCACATTAGTAGTGGGAAGACGCAGTTGCTCCCTTGCAATCCGATATGCAGCCCCAGACCACAAAAAATAGCCAATGAGACATTCAATCCTTTGAGAAAACTGCTTAGAAATGGGTAACACTTGGGCAATGTACCAAATCCTACTGAGTGCATAAGTGTGCATATACCACACACGTTGAAACAGGGTTAGTGTCTGCGTCCGCTGCTCGGCTAAGAGAAACAGCAACTTCGTCAATTTTGAAGTCCAATTGAGTTTCATAGTTTCATGCGAGCAGTGTGTAAACACAACACCAGCAACTTCGTTTGATTGACAAGTCTCATACTTAAAAGACTCTGGCCAAAGGCCAAACTTTAGAACTTCCGACTTGGTAAGATTCAATCTGGCCCCAGAATCGGCGCTATATTCTCGAAGACACCGATGTAAGGTTTGCATATCAGCATTACTGGCCAGGAATACCGACACATCATCAGCATATGCCATAAGCTTGAATCGGTATTTGAAGATAGACATTGCAAATTGGAATATAAATAAAAGAATGTAGACATATTCTCATTTGAAACATTTATCATTTGTATAATATTGAACAATAATTATAAAACAGTATTCTTAAACATTAGATGTAAATCACAACTCTATTTATCCATAAACCTGTCTTTTTTTGAGGATGAGGATGAAAAGTGTTTGTATAATTTTATGATCATGAGAATTGTGTTATAGCCAAAGAGTGGTTGTAGAACTTTTAAATTTGCATCTTAACAACTTCACGATTTAAAATAATCCTAATTGATCGCATCATTTAAGCAAACGATGGCTGAGCAATGAAACTGGATGAAAGTATGGTGGAAGCTTCACAGCTTATATATTAACACACACATATATATATATATATATATATATATATATGTTTAGTATCTTCTAAGGATGCGACACGAAACAATCCTTTAAATGAAAAAATTTTCGAAAATTTTGATTTTCTCAAAAATGGCTCTAACTATTTTGACTAAAATAACATATATTATATTATATTTACACAACTAATAAAATGTATATCTTGAATTTTCTGGGAATAGCCTCTGAAGACCTCTTTATTCTGAATGAACTTTGCTGGATTTTGCATAACTAGTAAACCCTAAGAGATAGAAAAAACTTACTACACAAAATATATAGATCTCGTTGAAACACGCAATTTATGACATATACATTTTTTTCGTGGAGTTGCCCACTTATAAAACATTTCTTGTTATTGGTTTCAGTTTTAAAATACTTAAAACTTTTCACATATGGGAATATGTCAACTCCTGGCAATGCAAAGAAACGGATTTCATCCACATAGCAACCAGCTTTTAGAAGATTTGACTACCGTTTTAGCCTAGTTTCCTTTCTACTTACAAGAAAATATTTCTACTAATGTTTATCTGGGTTAGCATGAAATAGTTAGAAGAATAAGCTTTTTAACTATAATGGAATTAGTAATAACATCGTTTCAGCTGGTGTTTATCTCGATTAGCATAATTAGATAGAATAATAAGCTTAACAATAATTTGTTACAGAGAAGTAGAGAAAGTCATGTAAATGGAACACCTTAGATTTTTTGTAAAGTTAACCGGCTTTTAAAAGATTACACTGTTTTAGCCTATTGTATTCCCTTATTTCCCTTACGTATAAAGAACTAAGTAGTAAGGAAATATTTATTTCGATTAGCTTGCAGCAGGTAGAAGGATAATTTTTAAGACTAGTTTGTTACTGAGATGTAGAGAAAGTAATGTGAATGGAACACGCCAGAGTTTTTAGTATTCACATTTGGTAGATTTGTGAAGCTGCAACTGCTTCAACCGAAAGTTGTAGTTTTCTTATCCATGACGCGCTGAGCTATATGAACAGCTTAGTTTACGACACTCAGATGGGCAAATACAGATGACCGCTACCATCTTCCTTGGTGACAACAAGAATGTGCTAATGACAATGATAAACCTAACCCACAAACTGAAAGTCATTCGTGATAAAACTGCAAAATAGTACTGCCGTGTTCTGAAAGCGCAAATTTAGCTCTTGGATTTAACCGCAAGTAAAGCAGTTCAGACTTTTCGTTATAATTGTCTAAATTAGAAATTATTTAACTGTCTAAATAATTGTAAATGTACGGGAGATGACCGTTCTTCTGCGCTCTTCCGCATTTCAGCGTACATGGTGAAGGTATCGCGCTCATTGAGGTATCGCGCATTGTACTAGCGTCCGTGTGTACATACAAGAACTGTGTAAACACATGGACAAAGTTAACATGCTTTCCACTTCAATTAAAGAGAATTTATTTTTTGATTCACATATAATTACAAATTCTATTTCACAAATCAATATCCGCCAATAACTAGTTTTGTAATTATGTAATACGCTGTTCTCATTTAACATTAGACACTAGACCCATTGTAGGGTTAAATCAAAATATTAAGTCACCGTAACAAAAACAATGTATGAGATCACGTTTTACTCTATCATCTTTATTATTATTATTATTATTATTATTATTATTATTATTATTATTATTATTATTATTATTTTACTTCCCTTCCAAAGGAAACCATGCTAATGATTTTTATGTCCGAAAAATATATCCAGTATAAATATACAGTATAAATATATAGTATAAATATACAGTATAAAAATCTGATGTGTACCATTCACATGACTTTCTCTATATCCCTGCAACAAATTATTCTTAAAAAGCGTATACTTCTATTAACGACAGTAAAACATTAGCAGAAATAGCCATATTACTTGCTTCCTTGTAAGTAGAGGTAAAATAAGGGAGTACCATAGGTTAAAGTGATAATCAAAAGCTGGTTGCTTTGTCACTGAAGTTCCTTTGTTTGCATGGACACCAGTTGACAAATTCCTGTATGAGAAATGTATAAGTTTTTCATAGCAGAAACCAAAAATAAGGAATGTCACAAAAACGACGAACTCCACGAAAAAATGTATATAACATAAATTGTGTGTTTTATCGTGCTCTACATTTTTTGTGTAGTAAGTTTTTGTCCATCTCTTACGGTTTAGCAGTTATTCAAAATTTAGTAAAATTCATCCAGATAAAGTAGTCTTCAGGGGCTATTCCCAGAAAATTCAAGATATACATTTTATTTTTCAGGTAAATATCTTTAATATACGAAATTGTAATCAAAATCGTTAGAGCCATTTTTGAGAAAATCAAAATTTTCGAAAAAAGTTCCATGTAAAGGGTAGTTGGGGATGGGGGAATTTTTCTCAAAATCTTCGTGTCGCATCCCTGGAAGATACTTAACTTAAATATCAAGTTTGGCATTTTACCTACTTTTCGTTTTTGAGTTATCGTGTTCACAGACACACGGACACACACACACACACACACACACACACACACACACACGGGCCTTTTTCCGAAAATGTTTTTTTTAGATAAAGGGTACCCTAAAACATATATTTCCGGTGAAATCTCGGTATCGAATTTTTTGGTGGAGTGCAATACATTCTCTATATACTATGTACATAGCGCCTATAGAGAAAGTAAAAATTAGCATCTATTAATGCTAATTATTTGGATCAAATATCTTATGTTTTATGCGTAAATTTTAATATCAAAGAGAAATTATTTTTCCCGGTCATCTATATCCTGCCAATTTCTGTCGATCAACAAATAATTAGATTCTTTCAGTTTAGATATTGCTTTGTTTTCTGTAATGGCATATGGATTCTTAGGAGTAATGTCAATAATGTCAGTTCGACATTTGAACTTATGTTAAATTAAAATTAACTCAAATGGGAAAGTGCATTTTATGTTATGTTAAAATGCTGTCGTGTTAGCGAATTTATGGACTTCTCAGAACTACTGAGCCTTTAATTGCAATAGGAATATTGATTAGGTGAACCTAAATAGCGTGCAAACCTATTCTATTAATAATTTATTTTTACTTTTTCTAACACATATATACATATAATGCACATAGTAGCTAGAAAAAACATTGTATTCCACCCAAAAATTCGATGTCTGTATTTCACAGAAATATATGTTTTGAGGTCCGTAGAAAATGATCCGTATGTATGTGTGTGCGTGCGTGTGTTGTGGGCAGCATAGCTAAAAAACGAAAAGACCGTTATGTACCAAACTTGGTAGTTATGTTAAGTATCTTCCAAGGGTGCAACACAAAGATTTTCAAGAAAATACCCCCACCACAAATTACCCTATACATGGAAAATTTTCGAATATTTGTTTTTCTCTAAAATGGCTTTAACGATTTTGATTAAAATTACGATATTTACATAGCAAGTAAAATTTATATTTTGAATTTTCTGGCAATAGCCTCTGAGGATCTCTTTATTCTGGATGAGTTTTGCAGCTTTTTTATAACGCTTAAACCGTAAGAGATAGATATAAATTTACTACACAAAAAATGTAGATCTCGTTAAAACACATAATTTATGTCATATACGTTTTTCTTGTAGAGTTGGCCGTTTTCGAGATATGCCTTGTTATTGGTTTCGATTTTAAACTATGTACTTTTCTCAAACGGGACCATGCAAAGCGAACCTCAGTTGTTTCACTTAGCAACCAGCATTAAAAAGATTTGATTATCGCTTTAGCCTAATGTATTCCCTTATTTATCTATTACTTACAACGAAGCAATTAATAAGACCAATTCTCGATTAGCATGATGTAGATAAATAATCCTTATATTCTTGCAGAGTGTACCATATACAGCACATTTAAAAAGACGGCCGCGCCATGGTCGATTGGTTAGACCACTCGCCTCTCACCTAGACGGCCCGGGTTCGATCCGCATGTGGGATTTATGGTGGACAAAGTGGTGCAGGGGCGGGTTTTCTCCGGGTTCTCCGGGTTTCCCGCCATTGCATTCCACCGGTGATCCCTCTTCATTTCATGTATCACCAATGTCATCGCCTGCGGTGCCACAAGTAGTAACAGCGGTCGTTAAACACTACAAAAAAAAGTATTAAGAAACACAAAATATCAGAAATTTCAACAGCTCTGAATAATCCAAAGCCATTTCATAATACTGTTTGTTATTTTAAAGACATTTCTCTGTATAAATCTATTTGAATCTATCCTTATGATATGTAATGATACTGTTAATTATCTATGTAATGTTCTATGCATGCTTTAGGAATAGCCTTTGTTGTTATTTTATTGTCGTTGTATAAAGTTTGTATTCTGTTACTGTAATGCTGTGGTCGTAAAAACAAAACAAATAAAAACAAAAGCAAAAATCACTGAATTCTGCGACCTTAAATAGATAGCATTAAAAAGGTTTAAAATGTAATTATGTAATGTAATTATCTAAACAATTACTTTTCCAGGTAGAAAGTTAGACTGAAAAATTCAAAGTCATAGCCGGGGTTTGATCTCTCGGTCTCTAGCAGGTTGCGCTACTACTGAGCTAACGTGGCAAAATGCCGGCGAAACATTAAATTCTTCAACTGACTCGTATGTTTCCCGGTAAATCACAAGGTGTTCTCAAATTGTTTTGAATGACATACCCCAATGGCGACTTACAGTGACGCAGGTACTTTTAAGTCCCGGGCTTCATAGTATAGCTAACTATTATGGTCAATTAGGTTTAATTATTTTTTTTCACACAAGCCGTGTTTAGGACAGGAGTTGGATAGGTAGAGTCAGACTGAAAAATGCAATGCCATAGCCAGGATTTGAACCACGGATCTCCTGGTCTCTAGCCAGTTGCTCTACCACTGAGCTACCATAGCAACATGCCACCATATAAAATATAAATATATTTGAACAAAATGATAGTCTAAAGCATTAGCAGACGTCTAAACTTTACGCTATTGAAATAATCTGTGACATCGAATGTGTTATATAGCGTCTACAATAAATTTAACGTTACCTCTTTATTGAATGGTTTTGAGTTTATAGCTAAGAAAAATTTCGTCGACGACTTCTCTTTATTTGTTAGTATAGAAATCAATACATTTCAACTTGCCTTTTGTTGATAAATACGTCAATTATTTACGAAATATTCATTACTTCCACATCGTCCCCTTTGTGGAATTAAAAATACTTCATATTTTTGTGCCAAACAATAATTAACTTGTGAAAAGGAGAAAATATTCCATATTGTTCAAGAGTAATCCTCGAAAAATTACTGGATAAGCGAATTACAATGGCTCATTTAAGTTCTAAATCGATAGTCAGGACTTCTGTTTAGTAGTCAATAGCTAATATGGATAACTGGGTATGCCAAATCCGAAAATGAAGATCTCGATAATAGATGTTTCCTGTTGTGGAACATATAATCCAAAAGAGAAACGTTTTTGGCGAACATTCTAATCAGGCAAGGAAACTATTGTTTGTACAATAGTCATAATTAAACCCGGTTCACGACTGGTGCGCCATTGTAAACGAGCCACTGCTAATCAGGCTGACCACTCCATGATATATAATTTATCACCAGCATGTTAATTGTCCTAAACACAGTGAGTTGGGAAACATGGCCGTAAACAGAAACAAAGAAAGTTTTCTGTTTCCACAATTAGTGTGGACAGTTTTGTTAAATAACTTAACACAGAGCGTGGGATGGAAAATGTGAACTATATTTCATTCAGAGCTTAAGTGAAAATTTACATAATATTCTGTTTCAATCATGCATAATAATAGTAATAATAATAATATAAATAATAATAATAATAAATAACAACAATAATTATTATTCTTTCTTTTAAAATTTAGCCGAGGACTAATATATTTATCTCAGAGAAAAGCTAAAACACCTATTTTATTCAGTGAGAGTCCTGTATAAACAAATTAACCACCTACTAGTTTTCAGAGTAAAAAATAACAATATAGTATGTTACGTTATAAGGAAAATTGTATAAACATTTCGGTACAACAAACATAAATGAAAACTGAAAGCTGAAAAATCAGATGTGTTCCATTCACATGACTTTCTCTAGCTATTCCGCATCACATTATTCTTATGAAAGCTACTCAAAATAATCAGAATGAAATGATCGTATTATCGTATTAATTACTGCCTTAAAAGCAGAATGGAAATAAAGGAGATACACTATACTAAATCGGTAATAATGAAATATTTAAAAGTTGTTGCTATCTAATTAAAATTCGTTTCTTTGCATGACCAGGAGCTGACAATTCCCGTAGGATAAATAAGTATTTTGAAACTGAAATCAATAAAAAGGAATTTCTCATGAAAGGTCAGCTGCATGAAAAAAATGTATATGACATTAATTGTGTGTTTTAAGGATATCTATATTTTTTAAGTAAGTTTTTGTCTATTTCTTATGTTTACCAATAATGTATAACTAAGCAAAACCCAACTAGAATAAAGGGGTCTTCAGAGACTATTCCCAGAAAATCCAAGATATAATTTTTTCTATGTAAACAACTTTTATATACGGCATTTTAATAAAAATCGTAAGAGCCATTTTTGAGAAAATCAAAATTTTCGAAATTTTTCAATATAAAAGGTAGTTTGGTTATACGACTTTCCAAATTGTGACAAGCGATTCTTTTTTCGAAGTCCGACGTTTCATCCTCCTTTTTTCATTTCGAAGTCATGTATTAATATCTTCCGTTGCATATCAGCTTATAATACTTTTCTAGTCAAATGAGTATGTTCTTACATAACTCAAGCTTTATAATTGCCTACCCAAAAAGTAACTTTTCACAGTTTCGAAAGTTTCTCTTAGCACTTCGCCGATTTCCTGAGTTGTGAACCGCCTCTGTATTTAGTATTGCTGTATTTTCTTTGTATGGTCAATAGATTGTATAATAGTATTAAGAGCTAATTGTATTGTTAAGTGAAAATTCATTCATTACACTTAATCGATTTATTATTTTTTAGTTTTATATTTGTATTATTAATATTTTATAACTGTTTGTTCCAATTTAATTAGAATTTAACAAGATATTTAGGTTTGAGTTATAATGTTCGCACGCTCACACACATATGCAGGTACGAATCTTTTACTATTTTTTTTTAATTCAGGGGTGCTCAAATCACGTATTTCCTGTGAAATCTCTGTCTCAAATGTTTAGGTGGAATGCAATATCTTCTCTGCCTACTGTGCACATTGTATGTGGTAGAGAAAGTAAAACCGATCTAATTCATTTCAACATAAGCACATATCGCAGAGCATTATATTTTCAGTTTAGAGATTTAAGGCAACTGCACCTTTTCAGAGCTTTAATAATCCCTCTGCTTCTTTATGCTTGCGAGATCTGGGATATGGCCGCAGACTCCGATATATTTTTAAAACTTTGTAATAGGATATTACGTGAGTAAAGGTGAAAAAACTAATGTCTAAATAGTTTTAGTGGTAGTTAGTTAGTTTTAGTTTAGTGGAATCAACGTATAGTAATTATAATAAAAGCTAATGTATTTTACTTATAATAGTTCATATACCATCAATGGTATATACATATATGCAATAAAGTGAGTGAGATGACATTGTACGTCCTGTTGCTCTAACGAATACTCAATCATTATATTGAAATATTTTAATACTTTGCAGTATCACATTATAATGTGATCACTTTAAAGCTGTCGAGTATATTACATTAAATTCAAGCCTTTTATTACATCTTTTATTGTAGATTTAAAAAGCATATCCAACAGTAAACACCATCAGCTGTAACAAACGGTTCCTATTTTGTTCTGTTTAGAATGTTAGTTGTGTCATTATATTGAATATTAGTAAATAAATTTACTTTAAGTTTCTATTACATTCGTCTGCAACATTTTCGTATAACCTAACCTAAAACCTAACCTTTAAATCCATTTCTTAAAGAACGTTAATTAATACTACATTTATGAGTTCATACTCTTAACAAAGCTAGCAGCAAAAATGGTAATTCGAGGCTGCCGTGATAACTTCCATTTTGTTCTTCTATATATTGGCTTCCCAATTCATTTAAGTTATTCTCACATCACTATCCGTATATCCTTCATGCACTTCAAAATGGCTGTAGCCATTGAACATGTGTAATGTTGCCATTTTATGCTTTAATCACAGATGTGATCAAAGGTTGGTGGGTATAACTTTTATCACAGAAGTATGTCACTGCTAGATGTGATCAGAGATGCCATATTACACTACATGTTTTATCGTTTCTATTTGGTGACATTTTGTGTCTCATAAATGTATCACATACATAAATATGATAAAATGTTTACAGTGAACACCCAAAATGTTCATTTCCTACTATGGATCACATGAAATGCTGTGCAATCCAAAACATCAAAATTATAAAGGCGAAAAAAAAAAACAGGGAATATATGTATAAAAGCAAAGCAAAAGTCATTATTGAAGTAGGAACATGAAGGATATGCTGCCAATGATATAAGAAATAAATAAAATGGAATGAGAAGCCAATATTTAGAAGAAGAAAAATTAAAGTAAAGTATTATTTTATTGTTGTCTTTGTTATTAATATCCATAAGTATACTAATTTGAGAAATTGTCTCTTGAAGTTGTTTTAGATTAAGTTAGACGGCATGGATGTAATTATTATTGTAAAGTTATTTATGAATAGTCACTATGACACAACACACATTCTAAACAAAAAGATAAGAACCATTATCACAGCTCATCCTGTCAATTGTTGGGCATTCTTTTTAAAACTGTGATAAAAGATGTGATCAAATATTTGAACATACCCTGTGTAATAAATAACCTTTAAATGTGATCACATCATATAATCAAATGTTTTATCATGTTCTGTGACATAGAAATGTGACAGTGTAACATAAGCCTTACAACAAAAATTACTAAATTACAATGCAATACGTATTATAAATCGGTGATCTTTATTGTTCGAGCAGATAGTGTAATACTTAACTAGCCTTGTTTCCTGCTTCCCAACAAGTCCCTGAACTTTGTACTGGCATGTTATATTACCAGTGCTTCCTTCACAGTTTATCTTTTCTATATATATCCGTTGAAAGCAGGATAAAATGCAAATGATGTTTATTCATTTGATACTAAGGTCAGCAGAAATTCACACATGTCAAGCAACATATGGATTGTTTAGTTGCGAATTCAGAATCGTGCGCATTGGGAGATTTCTTTTTACTTCTCGCTTTCAGAAAATTTCATATGTAAGTATCCATTTCTTGCACATCTCAAACTGTTTTCAGGCGGAAAACATTTGGTAATTATTAACAAACAATTACTATACAAAATTGAAGAACTGGGGGTTGTATAGTACCGGTAGTTCGGAATTGTTAATGAGTGATATACTGGAAGGTATTCGTTTATGAACTGCTCAACATCAGTGCGTACCTAGTATATGTCAAAAGGATTACAAGATAAAAACGTTAACAATCAATGACGAAATAAATGGTGGCTCTAATTTAAAGTACAATTTTATAGCAATCCAAATACTACTACGTGAAATAAAAATAAGTTTAAAAAAATTATAATGAAAACGAAAATGAAAAAGTAACACTAAAATTGTTTTCAGAAGAAACATATGCATAAAATCTGACGTGTTCCATTCACATCACTTTCTCTGCATTTCTGTACAAATTATTGTTAAAAAGCTTATTCTTATAATCGGAATAATGATTACCAAAAATGATCTTATTACTTGCTTTCTAGTAAGTAGAAAGAA
The DNA here is from genome assembly GCA_030762935.1 of Hymenopus coronatus. Taxonomy (NCBI): domain Eukaryota; kingdom Metazoa; phylum Arthropoda; class Insecta; order Mantodea; family Hymenopodidae; genus Hymenopus; species Hymenopus coronatus. The sequence goes on from CM060886.1 coordinate 61,883,479, forward strand.
AGTAAGGGAGTGCATTAGGCTAAAGCGATAGTAAAATCTTTAAAAATCTGGATGCTATGTGATTGAAATTCATTTCTTTGCATGGCAAGGAGTTGACAAATTCCGCTAAGAGAAAAGTTTAAGTATTTAATATCTCAAATCAATAATAAAGAATATCTTGAAAATGGCCAACTCCAAGAAGAAAGTATATGACATAAATTGAGAGTTTTAACGGGAGCTACATGTTTTGTGTAGTAACTTTTTATCTATTTCTAATGGTGGTTTGCCAGTCATGTAAAATTCATCTGGAATGAAGAGGTCTTAGAGGCTATTCCCAGAAAATTCAATTTATACATCTTATTTGTCATAAAAATACATTAAATATGTGATGCTTTAAGCAAAATCGTTTGAGCTATTTTTGAGAAAATAAAACTTTTCGACATTTTTTTCATGTAAAGGGTAGTTTGGAGTGGGATATTTTCATCGAAGTCTTCGTGTCGCAATATATAAACCTAAATACTTAACAAGTTTGGTATTTTACCGATTTTTCGTTTCTAAAACTCTGATGTGTTTCATTCGCATGACTTTCTCTAGCTGTTATACAAACAACTTTCCTTACGAAAGATTATTCTTTTATCTGCGACATGCTAATCAAGATAAATATTAGCAGAAATTGTCTTGTTACGTGCTTTACGTGCTTCCTTATAAGTAGAAGGGACAAAAGGAAATACACTAGGTTAAATCGACAGTCAAATCTTTTAAAAGTTGACCCTGTGTGAAACAACTGAAGTTCGGCTTGCTTTGTTTCGCCTACAGTAAAACAAGAGAGATGAAACGAGACGCCACTTCGCGTTTGAGAAAAGTTTAAGTAGTTCAAAATTGAAACCAATAACAAGGGGTATCTCAGAAACGGTCAGCTTTACATAAAACGCACATGGCATAAATGATGTGTTTTAACGAGCTCTATATTTTTTGTGTAGTAAGTTTTTGTCTATATCTTAAGGTTTAACCGTTACGAAAAATTCTGCAAAACTCATCCAGAATAAAGAGGTCTTCAGAGGCTATTCCCAGAAAATTCAAAATACACATTTTATTTGCGATGTAAATACTTTTAATATAGGGTTTTTTAATCAAAATCGATACAATCATTTTTGAGAAAAACAAAATGTAAAAAAAAAATTCCACGTAAAGGGTAGTTTGGGTTGGGGAATTTTGTACTTAAATACCAAGTTTGGTATTCAACGGTTTTTTAGTTTTGACACACACACTCGAATGTTTTCCTAAAAATGCTTTTTTGAAATCAGGGGGCCTCAAAACCTATATTTCTGGTGAAATATTTCGGTATTGAATTTTTGGGTGGAATATAATACTTCCTATATACCTATACTAGTACATAGTGTCTAAGAAAGTAAACATGTTTTTTTTTTTTTTTTTTTTTTTTTTTTTTTTTTTTTTTTTTTTTTCTTTTTCTTTATACAGAGGACCCTAAAGCGTGTATTTGCGGTAATATCTTGGTGTCCATATTTCTCTATCTGTGTACTATGTACTGAGTAGAGAAAAGAAAATACAGTATAAGATTTCAATGCATCTAAGAACTTATATTAATGTAGCGTTACATTCAATCCACATTCAAGTTACATTTAATTAATTGGTCATTATTTACGGAGGGATTCTTTTTTCAATATTGTCATATTTAATTTCATTATAAATACTTAATACAATTGTTCATTACTCATTTCGTTATATGTATAAAGAGAATAGCGATTCCTACTCAAATATTTAAAAACTGGCCGCTATACCTATACCTACTGACCTAGATATCAATACTCTATCCGTTACATCGCAAGAAAAAACCCAGCAATGATAACCCTTAAGAAAAGTATTGACAAATTGTAAACAATATTGAGTAGTTCGTAAAGGATGATGCTACAAAATTAAGTTATTTAAAATAAAATGTGTTTTCAAAGTAAGCTTCATTTTTGTGATGCAGTACACTCCGTGGTGTAATGGTTACCATGCTAACTTCATATACCCAAGGTCGCGGGTTCAAACCCGGCGAAGGACGATGGATTTTTTGCGGGCGTAAAAATCCTTTGCATAGCTTCTTCCAGAAGAGAAGTATAGCCGTTGGTACCGTGTCGTGGATTTACGGCACGTAAAAGAACCCCAAGCCTGATAGAGAGGCCCCTGAGCAAAATTAAGTGGTCTTTCACGCCCAATTTAGAATGGGACGCTGAGAACCGCAGCAGTTAAAGAGCGTCCATAAATAAAACGACATTTCACTTCCACTAACTGATTTCTGCAGAGTGTCTATATACGAGTATAGGTGTAGAACGTCTCTTTCTTAATTACTTTAGGTTTCAGGTAGCCATACTTCAACTGAAACTGTTTTCCCTTCTTCCACATCTTTGGCTTATCTGGTAGAGATGAAGTACTTATGAAATGTGAAGTTTTGAGAAAGAGTATGACTGAAGCATAATCTTTTCGACTTGACTACTCTTCAGCAGAACTCATAATAAAGCAATTATTTATTATTATTATTATTATTGTTATTATTATTTCCTGTATCTCCTGGCATACAAAAGTACTCCGGAAACGAAATTCCGGCACACCTGGCAATTAGCAGCGTCGTTAACAAACAATTTATTTTCCCTCCTTAACTTCTTTTATAGAGTTTGGGGGTTTTCATAGTTTCTTCACAATAAAAACTTATTTTTTGTACCGTGGAAAATTGTTCTAAATACGGCCTGAATCCTAGAAAATATATTTTTAATAATAATAATAATAATAATAATAATAATAATAATAATAATAATAATAATAATAATAATAATAACAATAAAGCTTGTGTGTGGTTTTTAGAAAAGAAGAATGAGTTCCTTTGTTCTTTGGTTTCTCGTCACGTCATTGGTATATGCCAGGTATAGGCATTTACTGGTTCAGGAACTACATAAGGTTCTTGACCTTCCCCCATACGACAGAGGATGTCGTATACGTGACAGAGATGTGCCCACATATGAAACTGTCGGTCTAGGTAGCTCAGTTGGTTAGGTACTGGTCTTCTGTACTCAAGTTCGCAGGGTTTTAAGTATGCTTAAAAGCGACAGCACCCATGTCAAGATTTACTGACATGTTAAAGAGCTCCAGCGGGACGAATTTCTGGCACATCGGCGGCGCTGACATAATTTCTGACAATGAACAGCGTCATAAGCAAACAAATAATTTAAAATAATTGTTTAAATATCCATGTATGACATAACCAATTTGCAAGCAGTGTGGGCCCACGACAGAATTCCAATTATAAAATCAAACTTCATATACCGAAGGTCGCGGGTTCAAATCCGGCGGAGGACGATGAATTTTTTCGGGCGTAAAAATCCTTCCTTCGGAAGAGAAGTAAAGACGTTGGTCCCTTGTCGTAGATTTACGACACGTAAAAGAATCTCAAGCCTGAAAAAGAGGCCTCTGAGCAAAATTAAGCGGTCTTTCACCCCAGTATTGAATGGGACGCTGAAAACCATAGCAGTTAAAGAGCCTCCATAAATAAAACTCCATTTCATTTCATTTCAATTAGAAAATTATTATGGTAAATTCTAAACTTGCATATAAAGAGTTGGCCTTCCTAGTCGACAATTAATTTCTGTCAGGAGCATACCATTTCAGTTTCGGCAGCAGAGGGAGGGCGAGGGGAGGGGGGGGAAGCAAAATTGTGTGAAACAATTTCCTAAATTTTAATGTGAATTTTAACGACATATTTAGCATAAAACATAATCTGTTATTACTTAAATGTGAAATAATTATAAATGTAAAATTAAAATTACAATTTCCATAATGTTTCTTTTGGTAGAGCAATAATAACTTTGGCTAATTATTTGTAATAAACTGGGGGGGGGGGAAGGGGGATGAACCTCCTGGTCAAGAGGAATATGCTCTTATTCCTTTAAATCACGTCCCTAATTTCTGCAGTTGGGATTTATACCTCTTGCTGAAAAGCAGCAAATAAATAAATATATAAATTATTATACGACCTTAACCTACAAAAAATAAATAAAGATATGGTAAACATATTCTGCAATTATTGAAACCTTTGCCATGCAGCTGGAACTGTGAAAAGAACAGTTACAAGAGAGAGAGAGAGAGAGAGAGAGAGACAGAGACAGAGAGAGAGGGAGAGAGAGAGAGAGAGAGAGAGAGAGAGAGATATTTCCCTCTTTATAATCCCTTCAAAATATAATGCGAATAAGAAGATTAATAAGTATTCCCTTACTGAAAAATCTAAAGAGTAAACGATTTGCCGAATTATTTAGATCTTTAGTAAGCCTGTCGGTTTAGCAGTTACGATATATCCATGAAAAATTATATGTTTTTGAATATTTGTGACACGATAAACATAGCGTTGATCTATTCAAACTGTTTTGAAAAACACATGCAATTACAATTCATTGCAGCTAAATATTGGCCCACGTTTGCTTCTACGCATTTGCTTGATTAATTGTTTTCATAAATGAGTTACGGAAAGAGTTTTTTTTTTTTTTTAAGTGCAGTTCCGGAGGCTTGTCAGGACTCCGGCGCTGTATTCCTTTTTTCTCTCTCCATTTTTTTCCAGTTTCCTATATTTTCTTAGTAGACCTTATTATTCTTAACGCTTTCCTTTTACACATACGTAGATACATTTACAAACACAGAAACACCCATGCCCAAGGCGGGACTCGAACCCACGATCCTGTGCACCACGAAACGCCGCCGGAATCGGCAACGGGTCAATGCGATTTTAAATCCCCTGGGACATAACTGACTATTGGACTTTCATCTGCTTGTTTAGGAAAGGCTTCACATAGTCGTCTAAAATATTTTAATTTAAAATTGCGCGCTTATGCAGGTAATGACATCTATGGTAAAAGCCTGTACACTGTGAAACTAGGTTACGTTTTCAACACAAAGGCGCTGATATCAGCGATGAAATGAACCAGCCTAGTCAGCTGTTCGGTAGGAGTAAAATGTTTGTTTTCGGTGTAGATAAAAAAATAAAGTGTTTGTCATGACACATCTGAAGTTATTTATAACGTTAAAAGAAAACTCTCAACAGAAACGTGGTGCCACATGTAGCACTATGTACCACCACGTGAAGGGAACGTAATTTCAGTATTGCTAACCACAGTTGTGTTCAAGAAGTAAAGCAAAATGGGTAAACTTTATAAATTTATAGGTTATGTGTACAGACTAGTTATATGAACCTACTGCTATTAGTAGAAAAGAACTCAATTCACATCAGTGATTTTGTCATGTTTTTTCAAGTACTTTTTCGACGGAAATGGAAAATAACAATAAAGAATCTTTTAAGCTCCTGGGAGTGTCTGCATCAGACACAGACTCAGGTTCAGAGGTTCCCGAGTTTGTGGCACCGCCCCCAAGAAAGAAGAGAGTTAAAAGGTACATGATTTTACTTCTTACCTACTACAGAAAGCAAATGCACATGTTCCTTAAACATTAGGGTGTAAATCTGTAATACAGAGGCAGGGATAACAACTGAAATTTAAGCACATTCTTTGTTGCATGGTGATAATAATGTTAACCAATTTCAGGTAGTGATTATATCCTTGTAGCAAGTTTACTTATAAACAGTATGTTTTATGAGTATTTCTAAAATATGCAGCATCGCATTTTCAAGGAAAAATAATATTTTATTATAGTCTATTTATAGATAAAATGGGAAAAAAGCTAAGAGAAAATTCCGCATCACAAATATTGGAAGAAATAAGTGGCAACATTTCAGTCTCTGAATAATTTAAATTCCAGTGTGCTCTTTTTTATCTGAAGATGATAAGGAGAAAACAGCCCTGAGAAAATGCATTACATCAAAAATATTGGCAAAAGTGACAAACTTTCAGTCTCTGATTAGTTCAAAACCAGTAGCATACTCCAAAAACTACTTGAAGTAACATTTAAGTAGGAGATATAATAATTAAGAAAACACTGGGTGAAAAAAACATGGGTCAAAAATTTTATTGTGAGAACTTGTGGATGAAGAATTGCAACACTTCAGCAGAAAAATAAGTTATTTGTTTTAGCTTTCTCTCATAAAAATATATTATTCATATATTATTGTACATTCAAAAGGTAGCTTTGTGTGATTTGTATGCTACATTTTACTTAGTACACTCTTTAAAGTCAGCCAAAATTTATGAACTTAAAATATTGAGAAATTTAAGAAAATTTTGAAAGTGGCGAAAAATATTAAGAATCTACAAATAGCAAATGTGCCAATTCCTGAAATATAAGGAGGTTTCAACAATATGTATGGAAAGTTGGATAATCAGAATGTAAATCTCTATGAATTTAATAATCCAGGTTGTAGTACAGTGATAGGTAATGAAGAAGAAAAACGTTTTTTAACGCTCGTGGGAGTGAAGCCACAGCATCATTGAAAGCAAACATTTCATTGCTGCTCCCATACGAGGGTCAATTAGCATTAAGACATGGAATATTGGCCACCCTTGGGAAAAGTAATGTTGCTGTGTCAAATAGCCAACTCATTGGTAATGCAATGGTAAGAGGCAGAGCATTGTTATGTCATTTATTTTCCTTGAGTTCATGTTGGAAGTCTGGAATGTTTTTGCAAGTGGAGTCACTTGATCATTTGGGTACTCTTCTCTGACATTTGCCACTGTGTTCCACTGATTTAGAGAATTCAAAAGGTGAATGGCAATCTCTTAAAGATGAAGAGAAGGGTAGCAGACCAACAACAATAGTGACTGAAGAAAACATCACCACTGTGGAAACAATGATTAAGGAAGATCCAACTACGAGGACATTGAGCTGGCATTAGCAAATAGTTTGTGAGTGTTTGAGCCATCCCTTATGATTATCTTTGATGGGTGCCCCATAATTTATCTAAAACACAGAATCTCTATAGAACGGAATGGTACCAAGAAATTTTGCAAAGATTTAACTCTGGAAAGTCTCGTGTTTCAGTTGTTGTTAGGGTCACGAAAAATGTATATATAAATTTTACCTAGAAACAAATGATCATTCCTCCATTTGAGTGTTCCCAGATAACTAATCACTCATCAAGGTCCAAAGAGCAAGGAATAACTATAACTCCATGGCACGACGGCTCACGGGGAACCTTGGCCTACCGCCCGGCCGCTGCGTCCCCCATCTCGGTCCACTACAGACGTCATGGATGGGGTGCAGTATTGGAGGGTGAGACGTGGTCAGCGCCTCGAGCCCCTCCCGGCCGGTTAATGCGGTCCTCACGACCTGGAGCTGCTACTTCTCCATCAAGTAGCTCCTCAATTGGCCCCCCAGGGACCTCACGAGGCTGAGTGCACCCCGGTCCAGGTCTCCCAGCGGGGAGAGCAAGGAATGCTGAAAGAAAATGGTTGCTGCAAAATGATACACAGAAATTTACCTTCTGAAAATATTTTAAAAAGTCTGATGTGTTCCATTCACGTAACTTTTTTGGTTGTTCCATATATAAACTATTCTTACAAAAGATTATTCTTTTATCTATGTTGTGCTAATCAAGATAAACATTAGAAGAATTAGTCTTATTACATGCTTTCTTGTAAGTAGAAGGGGAATAAGGAAACACATAGGCTAAAGCAATAGTCAAATCTATCTAAAGCTGGTTGCTGTGTGAAACAATTGAGGCTTGGTTTGCTTAGCATGGTCCTATTTGAGAAAGTTAAGGTAGTTTAAAATTGAAACTAATAACAAGTAATATCTTGAAAATGGTCAATTCTATAAGAAAAATCTGATGTGTACCATTCACATGACTTTCTCCATATCCCTACAACAAATAATTCTTAAAAAGCTTATACTTCTATTTACTTTATGCTAATCAGAAAAAATTAGCAGAAATAGTCTAATTACTTGCTTCCTTGTAAGTAGGAGCGAAATAAGGGACAAAGTGATAGTGATAGTCAAAAGCTAGTTGCTATGTCAATGAAGTTCCTTTGTTTATATGGATAGGAGTTGACAAGTTCCTGTATGAGAAAAGTTTACGTTTTTCATAGCTGAAACCAAAAATAAGGAATGTCACAAAAATGACGAACTCCACGAAAAAAATGTATATAACATAAATTGTGTGCTTTAATGTGCTCTACATTTTTTGTTTAGTAAGTTTTTGTCCATCTCTTACAGTTTAGCAGCTATTCAAAATTTAGTAAAATTTATCCAGAATAAACTACTCTTCAGAGGCTATTCCCAGAAAATTCAATATATACATTTTATTTGTCAGGTAAATATGTTTAATAAACGAAATTTTAATCAAAATCGTTAGTCATTTTTGAGAAAATCAAAATTTTCGAAAAAAGTTCCATGTAAAGGGTAGTTTGGGGTGGGGGGATTTTTCTCAAAATCTTTGTGTCGCATCCCTGGAAGATACTAAACTTAAATACCAAGTTTGGTATTTTACCGACTTTTCGTTTTTGAGTTATCGTGTTCACAGACACACGGACACACACACATGGACCTTTTTGTGAAAATGCTTTTTTTGGATATTAGGGACCCTAAAACATATATTTCCGGTAAAATCTCGGTATCGAATTTTTGGGTGGAGTGCAATACTTTCTCTATACACTATGTACATAGTGCGTATGGAGAAAGTAAAAATGTGTATGACGTAAATTATGTGTTTTAACAAGATCTACATAATTTGTGCAGTAAGTTTTTGTTTATAACTTACAGTTTAACCATACATGTAAAAGGGTAGTTTGTGGTGCAGAGATTAGCATGAAAATCATTGTGTTGCATCCTTGGAAGATACTAAGCATTAATACCAAATTTGGTATTTAACAGTTTTCCTTTTTCAGCTATGCTGTCCACAGATACACACATACATGAATCTTTTTCTAAAACTCGGATGTGTCACACTCACATGACTTTCTCTACTTGCTCTACAAACAAACTTCTTACAAAAGAATACTCATCTTTCTACACCTTGCTAATCAAGATAAACATTAGCAGAATGTTCTTATTACTTAGTTCCTTATAAATAGAAGACCAAGGAAACACACTATGCTAAAGCTATAGTTAAATGCTTTAAAAGCTGTCATTATGTGATTGTCATTTCTTCTTTACCTGGCCAGTAGTAGAACAAAAGAAAAACAAACTCCTTCTGTCTGAGAAAAGTATAAGTACTTGACAATTGAAACTAATAACAAGAATATCTCTGAAATGGTTATCTCCACAACAAAAATGTAAAGGACATAAATTGTCTGTTTTGACGAGATCCACATTTTTTGCGGAATAAGTTTTTGTCTATCTGTTACAGTTTACCAGTTTTACAAAATTCAGCCAGAATGAAGAGGTCTTCAGAGGCTATTCCCAGAAAATTCAAGATAAGATATACATTTTATTTGGGGTGCAAATTCTTAAATATACAGTATTTTAATCAAACATTTTAAAGTAATTTTTGAGAAAATAAAAATTTCAAACATTTTTCCACGTAAAAGGTAGTTTGTGGTGAGGAACATTTTTTTTTAAATCTTTGTGTTGCATCCTTGGGAGATACTAAACATAAATATCAAATTTGATATTTAACTGTCTTTTTGTTTTTCTCCTATGCTGTAAAAACACACACACACAGCATTGCACACAAGATTGTGCATGTTCCGTGAGGCAAAATTATTAACTCACCCACTCTATGGTCCTGATTTGACACTGTGTGATTTTTTTCTTGCTCCTTATGATGAAGAGTTACCTTCAAGGTCACCAAGCCTTGAAGAGTTTGTTGCATCATATGAAGAGGAATTATCTGCATTGCCGGGAACGAGTGGCATGGGTGCTTCCAGAAGCTGGAATGCTGCATACGGTACCAGGGAGAATACTTTAAGAAACTGGGATAAATAAAATGTTTCTAATATATACGTTACTTGCTATCTCAATGCTTATCTAGTAACCTTCATAACTACTTTTATTTTCCAAGGAAGGTACCCATATAGTTTATGTAGAAATGAAGTCAAAACTATTTATCATTACATTAAAGAAACAATGCTTTATCAAAGCAATATGGTACTGTGATAACACATCATGTGAAACTCATAAAATTTATCACAAAAAAAATCCAAAGAATACTTTAATAATAGGTTCTGTAGCATAATCATCTGGTATATTGTTTCAACAATTTGTATTTCTATAAATCTCTGGTTTTTAAGGCCTAGGTTGAGAGAACCATTAGAGACATGCTAGTACCAATTGTTAGAATATTTTGGGAAAGAAAGAAAAAAATGCTAGTGGTAAATCTATACGGTTTATGGGGTATGGTCAGTATGATTCTCCAGTTTTTCCAGCCATATATTTAGTATATTATGTCATGGATGCAAATCCCTGCAAAATAATTGATTCCGAACTGCCTTAAAGAGGTATAGTAATGAAAAATGTACCATTTAAATTTAAAAATTGACATAATTTCTTATTCTGATAGTGCCGTTGCTGACTGCCAAGTAGTTAGACTGCTTTGCTTGTTAACAAGAGGCCTGCGTTCAAACCCAGGGGTCCAGATGTGGGTTTTTTAGTGGATAAAACTGCCTCTGGATAGGTTTTCTCTGATTTCCCCAGCTATTTATTCCATCTCCTGTTTTAAAATTACTTTTTCATTCATCCATTTCACTGTTAATTTTATATAATCAATCCCCTTCTGCACTCATTCCAGGAATCAGATTGATCACTCCTCCTGGCTCATCTCTCTGATGTAGAATCTGTCTCTCTTCTGCATGACACCAAGCGTTGATTTGCAAGTCCTACATCCTGAATTCATTAAAAAGAATGAACATAAATAGCTAGAAAATGTGTATGGAAATATGCTATTAGAAGAAGAAAAAATAAATAATATACTAAAGGACAATCAAATGCATATAATAATGCTATAAAGACATTTATATATATATATATATATATTTTTTTTTTTTTTTTTTTTTTTTTTTGTTTGTTTGTTTTTTTTGTTTACCTATAAGAAGAATATCAGTGCTTAGAACCCCTGTACTCATCATGCTTACCCACTTAACGGACATAAAGTTTGCATAATATTTGCACCACATTAGAGAATCAAAAATCCTTTCTACTTCCCCAGACATAGCATATACTTCAAGTTACTGCTCATCATATTTTTTTGCAAGAATAAACCCTTTAGTTTTGTGCTGATTTTTAGAAATACTTTATTTTAAGCTGCTTCATTTACCTAAATATGAATTATTTGTAAATTTGAAGTGATATGCAATTAATTTTTATCCTAACTCAAAACTTTTTTTTTTTATTTTGCAGAAAATAAGTATTTTGACTTTCCTCAGAGTTATATATGTTTAGTTTCTCTATATGTACTATGTACATAGTGTATAGAGAAGGTATTGCACTCTACCCAAAAAATTGATATCGAGATTTCACCGGAAATATATGTTTTAGGGTCCCCTGTATCCAAAAAAAGCATTTTCAAAAAAGGTGTGTGTGTGTCAGTGTGTCTGTGAACATGATAACTCAAAAATGAAAAGTTGGTAAAATACCAAGCTTGGTATTTAAGTTTAGTATCTTCCAGGGATGCAACACGAAGATTTTGAGAAAAGTTCCCCAATCCCAAACTACCCTTTACATGGAACTTTTTTCGAAAATTTTGATTTTCTTAAAAATGGCTCTAATGATTTTGATTAAAATATTGTATATTAAAGATATATTAAAGACAAATAAAATATATATCTTCAATTTTCTGGGAATAGCCTTGGAAGTTTATTGTATTCTGGATGAAATTTATGGAATTTTGCATAGCTCCTAAACCGTAAGAGATAAATAAAAAGTTACTACACAAAAAATGTAGAGCACATTAAAACTTGCAATTTATGTTATATACTTTTTTTCATGGAGTTGATCGTTTTTTGATATTCCTTGTTTTTGGTTTCAGCTTTAAAAAACAAACTTTTCTCATACAGGAATTTGTCAGCTCCTTTCCACACAAACAAAGCAACTTCAGTCACATAGCAACCAGATTTTGACTATCACTTTAGTCTTATGTTACTCCTTTATTTCGCTTCTACTTTTAAGGAAGCAAGTTCTAAGACTATTTCTGCTAATTTTTTCTCGATTAGCTTGAAGTAAATAGAAGCATAAGATTTCTGACAGTAATTTGTTGCAGAGATATAGAGAAAGTCATGTGAATGTCACACATTAGACTTTTTCTAGTGCAGAGCATCATAGTCATGCAATTGCTTGGCTCTATAAATGAATCCAAATTTGACATTTATCTGTTCTGTCAAAGAAAACCTAGATAAATAACTTATCCATAACATAAAGATGCTTTCAGGGTGTTTTCCCAAAAGTATGCTTAGAATAAATACACTCTTAGCCATATTGCATAAAGATGGCTTTATGCTTTTACAATCATAATAATTTAAATCTAAGGAATTAGTAGTGTTATGCAATTTCTCCACTTAAGCTGTTGTTTAAATTTTCAGGCGACTCAGAGGTACATCTGCAGCAAGAGAGAGACAGACTCGACCATGTAATTGCAAAGGTCGAACTGTGGGTCTTTCTTTGGCCTCAGTGTTATTGTTTTGCTGGCTGATGACAGTTTCATGGTTGGCAATTGTGTTGCATGGAGAGCTCAAGCGCTTGGATGTTAATGTCCGAAATGGTAAGACTGAATCTTTAAAAGTGATATTTTTGTAAATGTACATTTGTTTCTTATTGGAGAGATTTGCTTCCTTTTATTGTTTATAAGAGCATTATTTTAGTTATAATTTTAAATAGATGTAAAGCCAAACAGAAACCTCTTTTGTTTCTGTACAGGTAGAGAAATATTGAACCCAAAAATTTGATACCAAATTTCACCAAAAATACATGTTTTGAGGATAGATTTATTTTTAAAAACAAATTAGAAAAAGGTTCATGTTTGTGGGGGTATGTGCATAATTCAAAAACAAATATTTAAATTTAGTATTTGTCAAAGATGTGGCATGAATATTTTCAGGAAAATCTCCTATGCCAAACTACCCTGTACATGGAAGATGCTTCGAAATTTCAGATTTTCTCATAAATTGCTCTAACAATTTTGTTTAAAATACTGTATTGTGACAATGCAATCCATGTATGTGACCTTTCTTAGGTTTGCTCTGGCAGTTGGATGCGTAAACAACATGAAAGAATGGCAAGATGTAACAATTTTTGGGAACATAAATCTCAATATTTCTTCAAGTTTCGGCTTTCGGTATCTTCTGCTGGCTTCCAGAAAGTCTGTGACATCATTTTCTTGCTATAAAAAGGAGGAAGAATTGCATTGAGTTGTTGTTTTGAATTGTATTGAGTCGTGAGTGACTCAAGTCAGTAGGCTGTTAGCGTGCAGTAGGCTGCAAGCTACAGATGATGGGCAACCATAAACTGTCTAATGCCATGTGAATATCTGCAGCAGTAAATCACTGTATTTGTAACTAATTATTGAGTCAATAAAGATATTTATTGCAATATATTAAAAACATTTACTTGACAACTAAAATGAATATTTTGAATTATCTGGGAACAGCCTCTTCAATCCTCCTCATTGTGAATGACTTTTGTATAACTGGTAAACTGTAAGAGATAGACAGTAACTTACTAATATACATCTCATCAAAACAGACAATTTATGTGCTTTGCATTTTTGTTGTGGAAATAACCATTTTCGAGATATTCTTCGTCATTAGTTTCAAATGTTAAAATACGTATACATTTATCAAACAAGATGTCATCACTTGTGTTTCTTTTGCTGTGCACCTTGCAATGCAAAGAGCACTGAATTGTACTGTCAATTGCATAGCGACAGCTTTTAAAACATTTGCTTTAAAGCCTAGTGTATTGCCTTAGTTCTCTCCTACTTATAAGGAACTAAGTAATAAGAAGATTTCTGTTATCTCGATTAGCATGAAGTAGATAGAACAAATCTTTTGCAAAAGGTTGGTTTGCAGAACAGGTAGAGAAAATAATGTAGATGGAATATATCAGTTTTTTTTTTTTATTATTATTATTTTATTTTCTCTATAAAGTACTACATACATTTAAAATTTAGTTGAGTCGATTTTGTAACACTACATCACTTACTTTTTAATTTCGGAAAACATGTTTCAGAAGCCATCTGCTTCCATTGTCAATTCCTTTGGTCGACTACCGGTATTGCTTGCTGTGGTGGTTGTCTCTGTCCCTGGTGGTGGTTTGATGAACTTCTGTATGAGTAGATCGCCTGGCGGTATTTCAAAATTGAAAACCCGGTTCTTGTTTTTCCATATATATAACAAATTCCCGTATGAGAAAAGTATGTTTTTTTTTTGTTTTTTTTAAAGCTGAAACCAACAATAAGGAATATCTCTTAAACGATTCACTTCACACAAAAAATGTGTATAACATAAATTGTGTGTTTTAATGAGCTCTACGTTTTCTGTTACGTAAGCTTTTGTCTATCTCTTACAGTTTGCCGGTTATACAAAATTCCTTAAAATTCATCCAGAATAAAGTAGACTTCAAAGGCTATTCCCAGAAAATTCAAGATATACGTTTTATTTGGCATGTAAATATCTTAAATATAAGAGATTTTAATCAAAATCGTTAGAGCCATTTTTAAGAAAATCAAAATTTTCGAAAAAAAGTTCCATGTAAAGGGTAGTTTCAAGTTTGGTTTTTAACGGTCTTTCGTTTTGAGCATAGCCTCCTCCCCCACACACACACATGTGGGCCTTTTTCTAAAAAAAATTGGAATCAGGGGTCTTAAAACGTATATTTCCGGTGAAATCTCGGTATCGAATTTTTGGGTGCAATACAATACATTCTCTATACACTATGTACATAGTACGTATAGAGAAAGTAAAAATTGTAATTCAAATGTTTGGGGGGGAAATTTAGAAATTTTCAACTGAGGTTAAAATAATTTTAAGTTGAGCGAGTTTTAGGTCTTAATGTCCCATTTAGCTCTTTTAGGTTGAATAAGATTACCACATAGCACCCAAGCGGCTTGAAACATAAAAGTACTTTGAAACGTTCTAACTTACAAGGGGGAAAATTAAGATAAAACCTAAAATCCGGGCCCTAATTATTACGTAAGTAGTTAATACTACGGATCAAGCATCAGCCTACTTCCTCTGTAGTTACGAGGAAACTCGAGTCACCTCGCTCGTGAGCACTAGATGTCGATACACGAGATTCTCGTTGCCACACTCTCCAGAGTGGCGTGGCTTACGAGTAACGAACGAGAGTGGCGCGGGTTTTGACCGCCTCTATCTACCACATTTTGTAATTTTCGCAGAAGTAAATATAATATAAGCAAACCTGTGGCAATGGAGCAAGTCCACAGTCGAGTAGGGAATGAGAAAGACACCTCTAAAAGAAACGACCTACTCCTGGCTTTGCTGGTGCAGTAGGAAATTGACCTCGAAGTACCTACGCTGATTTTAGCATTCTCTGAGAAAATATACATTACTTCTTTACAAAACCTGAGTCGGGAAGAGGAGTGTTCACCTGCAGTACCATTCTGCTCAATGACATAAAGCAGACATCAACAAATCGCTTGATTTTGTGCTAGAACAAGCAGGCTTATGCCATGAACGCAATGGGTAAACTCGTGATAGGTAATACAACATACACTAAGATTTCAGTGTAAAGGGCAAGTACCCCGACTCCATTACTCGATAGTCAAGTCAACATTGAAAGTGGATTATGTATTTCAAATTCAATGTTGCATAATGCTACGGCACTGAAGAAATTATCTTTTTCTGCTTTCCGCGCAGTTGGTTACGCGATGCATCCTAGGCGATTCGCAGGAGCGTCGAACAAAGTTGCTCTCTCTCTCTCTCTCTCTCTCTGTTTTATTCAACGAGCAACCAGGTCTGCGGAATACATCAGTAGAACTATCAAACTATCATAAGTAATATAATGAGAGCTCCAACTTTTATCGGTAAATTCGCGAGCAACAAGTTGTATTTAACAAGACTATTTCGTGAATAAAATAATAATGATTAGCCTATATGGACACGAATAATAATATTCCTAAAATCCCACTTGTCTTGACGCATATTTGCACCGAAATCGCTGCACACCGATACTATTATTATGATACGAACATTAGTTAGAGAGAAAACTAATGCACGTGGGTGCGATGATTTAGAAAACATCTGATGTGTTCCATTCACACGACTTTCTCTACATCTCTGCAACTAATTATTGTTAAAAAGCTTATGCTTCTATTTACTTCATGCTAATGGAGAAAAAATTAGCAGAAATAGTCCTATTACTTGCTTCCTTGTAAGTAGGAGCGAAATAAGGGGTTTTCAGAGCTGAAACCAAAAACAAGGAATGCCTCAAAAACGATCATCTTCAGGAAAAAAATTACAACATAAATGTTGTGTTTTAACGTGCTCTATATTTTTTGTGTGTTAAGGTCCCCCCCCCCCCCAATCTCTTACGGTTTAGCAAAATTCCGTAAACTTCATCCAGAATAAAGTAGTCTTCAGAGGCTTTTCCCAGAAAATTCAGATATATATTTTATTTGTCAGGTAAATATCTTTAATATATGATATTTTAATCAAAATCGTTAGACCCATTTTTGAGCAAATCAAAAATTTCAAAAAAAAGTTCCATGTAAAGGGTAATTGGGGGTGGGGGGATTTTTCTCAAAATCTTCGTGTCGTATCCCTGGAAGATACTAAACTTAAATACCAGGTTTGGTATTTTACCGACTTTTCGTATTTGAGGTATCGTGTAGACACACACACACACACACACACACACACACAGACCTTTTTCTGAAATGCCTTTTTTTTTTTTTTTTATAAAGGGGACCCTAAAACATATATTTCCGGTGAAATCTCGGTATCGAATTTTTGGGTGCATTACAATACCTTCTCTATACACTATGTACATAGTGCGTGTAGAGAAACTAAAAAAAACTGCACGTGGGTGTAATAAAAAATATTAAAATGCAGAGATGAGTTCCGATTGGTTGGAATTTTACGCGCTACTGTACAGGATTGGTCACTTCTTGCGATCACGTGTCATGAACGAAATAATCACAAGAAATATCATAAGACCTCTGACCTAACCGATGAATTCTCAAGCGGAGCGAGCAGGTCAGACCGTCTAATGATATTTATCTGGACTATTTCATAAATAAATATGAATTTAAGTACTATTCGCAAAGATTTGACCAGAAAATGTTAAATTCCATATATAAAATAACCTGGTGACACTGACTAAACAAAATAATGACCTAGTGATAAACATAGAGTTATAATAAAATAGCTAATGGGATGCGCAGTTCATTACTGTGTGGGACATGTTGAATCTTGTGGTAGAGCCAGCGGTATTTCAAAGGATTGAAAGGGAATTCGTTTTAAAAATGACTCAAGAAAAACTATTTTAAAGAGTTGTACCAGTCAGTATGTGCATAGAATCACAGATTAAACATAATGCATGGTTTGAAAAAAACATAAAACCTTAAACTTATTGCGTTTATTTTCAAACCGTGTATTTTGCGTCTGTTTTAATTACTTTTAATTTACACATTTGTACAGTCAAGCTGTTGATTGGCAATGACCTCAGTAAGGGCCACTTTATCATTCTCTTCTACAGTTTCTGTGTTCAATCCTCATAATATTTATAGCTCATTCCGTTTAAGTCATTGACATAAGTTCTAAGAACGTGGAACAATTCTAGGGTTTCTAGTTAGATTCAAATTTAAGATGACTTACACTCTTTTTCCAACAAAATCAAGGGTACATTATTATTATTTAATAAATGACTTCGTGGTTGCAGCTATCCTTAAAACATGGTATAACTTGCACAGGCAATTCGGATTTGAATACGTTGAAAAAATATGTCCAGTTTTGAAATCAGGCAATTCGGATTTGAATACGTTGAAAAAATATGTCCAGTTTTGAAATCGGCTAAATTGTATAAATTATTTTTGGGATCATTGGGGTTTAGCTTCATAGATCTTTCGGCTACGCCGTGTCGACGCTCCGCAGTCGGAGGCCATGACTGTTCCACTCTATTTATAAAAACATCCCTCGGCTACTCTTTCCGGCGTAGGACCCTCCACCTTGGGCTAAATTTTGCGTCTTAGGGCCTTATAAGTTTGTAACTGACCAGTAAGTAACTACAACGCAGCTGTGATGGCAGAATAATAAAAATACCAATTCCGGATTGCGTACAGAAGTAAGTTGAATACTGCTTATTAGCACTTTTAATACATAACTCTTGAGTTTCTCATGACTAATTTACCTAAATACGTTTTTCAGCTATTTTGAAATCAGTACGTGATATGCAAACATCAAGTGGACATTCACGCAATACCTACGAATGAGCCCATGCTGAAGGAGACAGAGTTGCTCACTGCTATTCAGACAGCCAAACCTCATACAGCGCCCGGACCAGATGGGCTGCCGTATGAGTTCTATAAACATTGTTGACGGTTTATTAGGAAAGAACTTCTTCTAGTGTTTCAAGAAATCTGGAGGGATGAAAACCCGCCGCCTACATTTGGAGATGGGGTGGTTCTACAACTCCCAAAGACCGCCACACCCAGCCGGCCCGCAGATTATCGGCCCATCACCTTACTCAATTGCGACTATAAGCTGTTTGCAAAAATAATCGCCCATAGGCTGCAAGTATGGCTAGTGCCCTTGCTTAGTGAGTAGCAGGCTGTGGTGCGCGGAGGTGCGGCTATGCACCATACCGTGGCAGCTGCGCTGGAAAACCTGGACCTTGAGAAAGCATTTGATAATGTGGTTCACCAGGGTCTTTGGGCACGTTTGGAGTCATTGCAAGTGCCGGACAAGTTGTATCACCTCCTTCGGGCACTATATGACACTGCGCTATCTAGGATTCAATGCAATGGGTTTCTGACTGTCGCCATACCGGTCAACAGATCCGTCCGCCAAGGTTGTCCCCTATCAATGTTGTTATTTGCTGTGTAATCGATCCTTTGCCCCGACAGCTGCAATCTACGATAACGGGTCTGGAGGTTTATGGAAAGAAACTAGCCGTTAGGGCATATGCCGATGATCTTACGGTGATGGTTACCGACGAGCAGGATGCCACGTATCTACGAAGCTGTTTACAGAAATACGCCCAATGTGCGAGGATGACGTTTAATTTGAGGAAATCTGAAAGTGTTCCCATTGGGCCGCATCCTCCGGATACCACGGTGTTAGGAATACCCACTGTGCAACGCACAAACATTCTTGGGATATACTTCAGTGGAGACGATGAAGACTTGCGGGACTATAATTGGACGTCATGCATTAATACTTTACGTGGTGTACTATACGGTCAAAAGTCGAGGATGCTGAACTTGATACAACGTGTGTGGTTTTGTAATGCCTTTGCGTTGAGTCGTATATGGTACTTAGCACACGTGCTCCCTCCAACAAAACGGCACAGCCAAAGAATTGAGCAAATAATCGGATACTTCATATGGACAGGAAAATTATATCGCATTTCCCGTACTCAGTTACGTCTTCCAAAAGGCCAGGGTGGCTGAGGGTTGTTGGATGCGGCGATACAATGTAAAGCACTTTCCTTAAAAATTATTCTGCAAGCACTTGATGGACAGGGCGATAGTGTAGAGGTGCTAGTACAGCGGCATAATCAGTTGTTTTGGGAGCGGAGAGAACTCATAAGATTCCTAAAATGTTACGTGATCTCCTACGTGACTTGAGCACACTACCTCCAGCAGAAGTGGCTAATGGCCGTTTTCGGACGGCTAAGGAAGTCTATACCTTTTTTCAACGGAGGGAACCTACTACTCCACATATACAAGTTAAGTATCCACAATTGCCCTGGAGGCAAATTTGGCGTGGCTTTGCTATACCAGAAATCAACACGGAATGGGTCTCGGTGGCATATGAGATTGTCAATGAAATCCTACCAACTGCGGATAAATTACATAGACATCATCTGGCAATTCTTCCCGCTTGTCCAATGTGCCAAGCTCCGGATTCGCTCGCACATCGACTCTTGGAATGCACAGGTAAAGGACTGATATGGACATGGCTCTTGAGGCGATGTCGGGGGTGGACTGGTGACACCTGGCAGTCTTCAGCAACGGATATTTTGCACCTTAATTTTCCCTGGGCGCGTCCTGCATTGTGGAGAGCTCTTATTTGGACAGTAATGGGTACCTATGCTTGGCTTAGTACCTTGGACACGCCAGCTGACTGTGTGGTTCCAGCGTTACGCAGTTTTTTGTATGCAGAGAGGTGGCGGATGATTCGAGACAACAGAATCAACGCTTTTAAACCCTGGATATACAAGATATGAGCACCTGATTGATTCTCTATCGATCCGGAATGATCTTGGATGCAATATCATGCATTATTCCTCTTTATGCTGGCCTGTTGTGATGTAGAGCCCCTGCTTCTCCTGAAATAAATAAAGTTCCTAATTCCCAAAGGGGGTAAAAAAAAAAATGAGAGTTATCTCCCCTCAGAGTCAAAACAGCAGCAATAATGCACCATTTAACTTCTTTTTAACCGTCTGAAACTCCTAAAAAAACATCACGATATACGCCACTTCTTGTATCAATGTGCACAGAATCACATGTATTTCAATGCACACAATATTCACACAACCCACAAGTCACGTGACTTTCAGATTAGATACTCACCCCTTGCACTAGTGAACAGTTTCGCTGTCTGTTTTATAATAGCTCTATGGTGATAAATGGTACAAAACAAAAGAATGGCCCGACAGTATATAGTATATGATAAATCGGTGGGTGTGAAATAGGCTTAATGACATCACGGTTTAGAAGTGCTTTCATTCTTTTTGTGTGTATTTCATAACATAAGAGTTTCATTGTTCATTTATAAAACCTTCAGTTTATCTGTCAATCGGGGGCATTGGCTAAAAAACAAACTAATGGTGTTTGTAACCTGTTGAACCGTAGGTTATCATTGTCTTTATTTATTTTGTGTTTAAACACATTCAAATCACACTCTTACTCTTTCAGGAGATTTTAGGGAAATACGAAGTGCTCATGATTAAAGATCTGCCCTATAAAGATAAGCCCCATTACTACTGGACATATGTTTAGGACCACCTTAAAGATTTACCGGGTTTCACGAATCAGATGAAAAAGTTCAATGCGCACTTAGGCATCTGTCGTGGTAGCTGAGTGGTATAGCATGTGAAAGAGGAATTTCAACGCTTACATAACCTGACATCGAAACAAGCATTGTGTAATCGATCCTGTTACTAAAGAAAAGTTCAGATTGAGAGAGGAGGAGAGAGCTGTCATTCCTTTCCCCTCTGCTGGTGACTGCTAACAAACTTCCTAAAGTTGTATGCCACATACTTAATTTTTCATGGCACAAGAGATTATTAATTCAGCGCGTCGTCTCGTTTGTTTTAGACCTAAGTCAACAGAGACCTCTGTTCAAACGTATGTAGATGCACGCTTAACTTCACTTTTATCCTTCCCTTTTTACTTTCACTATGCGTACTATGTACATAATGTGTAGAGATAATGCACTCAAAAATTCGATATGGAGATTACACCGGAAATACATGTTTAGAGTCCCCCTGAATCCAAAAACAGCATTTTTACTTTCTCTACACGCACTATATGCATAATGTATAGAGAACGTATTGCATTCCACCCAAAAATTCGATACCGAGATTTCACCGGAAATATATGTTTTAGGGTCGCTTATGTTAAAAAAAAGCATTTTCACAAAAGATCCGTGTGCCTGTGAACACGATAACTCAAAAACGAAAAGTCGGTAAAATACCAAACTTGGTATTTAAGTTTAGTATCTTCCAGGAATGCGACACGAAGATTTTGAGAAAAATCCCCCCACCCCAAACTACCCTTTACATGGAAAAAATTTCGATTTTGATTAAAATATCGTATATTAAAGATATTCACCTGACAAATAAAATGTATATCTTGAATTTTCTGGGAATAGCCTCTGAAGACTACTTTATTCAGGGTCAATTTTACGGAATTTTGCATAACTGCTAAACCGTAAGAGATGGACAAAAACTTACCACACAAAAAATGTAGAGCACGTTAAAACACACAATTTATGTAATATACATTTTTTTCGTGGAGTAGATCGTTTTTTTATTTATTTATTTATTTATTTATTTTATTTAGATATTGCTTGTTTTTGGTTTCAGCTTTGAAAAACTTGTACTTTTCTCATATAGGAATTTGTCAACTCCTGTCCATACAGATAAAGGAACTTTAGTCACATAGCAACCAGCTTTTGGCTATACCTTACCCTATGGTACTCCCTTATTTCGCTTCTACTTACAAGGAAGCAAGTAATAAGACTATTTCTGCTAATGTTTTCTTGATTAGCATTAAGTAAACAGAACTATAAGCTTTTTAACAATAATTTGTTGCAGAGATGTAGAGAAAGTCACGTGAATGGAACACATAAGATTTTTACTTTCTCTAGCCCCGTATGTACAATGTACATAGGGATAGAGAAGTATTGTATTCCACCCAAAAATTCGATGTCGAGATTTCACGGAAATACGTGTGTTAAGACCCCCAAAAAGTATTTTCAGAAGGTCCGTGTGTGTGGACAGTATAGCTCAAAAGCGAAAATACAGTTAATTACCAAACTTGGTATTTAAATTTGGCATCTTCCAAGAATGCGACACGAAGATTTTAAAGAAAATCCCACCACCCCTAACTACCCTTTAAATGGAAAAAAATTCGAAAATGTTGTTTCTCTTAAAAGTGGCTCTAACGATTTTGATTAAAATATCCACTATTAAAGCCATTTATAACACAAATAAAATGTATATCTTGAATTTTCTGGGAATGGCTTCTAAAGACCTGCTTATTCTGGATGCATTTTGCTTAATTTGGCATAACCAGTAAACCGTAAGAGATAGACAAAAAGTTACTAAACAGAAAATGTAGATCTCATTAAAACACACGATTTATGTCATATACATTTTTACGTAGAGTTTTCCTAGATATTCCTTGTAATTGATTTCAATTTTAAACTACTTTAATTTTTCTCTAGCAGGAAGTCAACTGTCGTTTCACCTCTTTTGTTTTACTCCTGGGAGTACAAAAGAGAACCGAATTTCAATTATTTCACATAGCCATACTTTTTTAAAATATTTGACTATGAGTTTATCCCCGTGTACTTTATTTAACAACTTTATAGGTTTATTCCCATATATCTTTACTAGAACTAGTCATATAGTTATAACCCTTTCAAAACTTCAAAGGAAAGAAATTCTTATCGGGTCTTCTCGTCCCTTAATAACATCCAAGTCTTTTTAACCCCTTTTCTCCCCCTTATTTTCCTTCTACCTACAAGGAGGCAGGTAATAAGACTATTTATACTAATGTTTACCTCGAATATAATGACGTAGATAAAACAATAGTCTTTTATAAGGAAATTTTGTTTGTAGAACAGCTAGAGAAATTCATGTGAATTTAAACACACTAGATTTTTAGAAAAAGGCCCGCGCACATACGTGCGTATTTTTGTGTATGTGTTGGACATCATAACTCAAAAATGAAAATTCGGATAAATACCAAACGTAGTATTTAAGTTGAGTATCTGCCAAGGAATATTTTTCGAATCTCAAATGATTTTAATTAAAATGCCGTACATTAAAGATATTTCCATGGCAAATAACATGTATGTTCTGAATTACTTGGGAATGTTCCCCTAAAGTTCTGTTTTTATAGATGTAACCATTTCCGAGATATTCTCCGTTATTGGTATAAAATTTAAATTGCGTAAAATTTTTCTCAAGCAGGAATTCCTCTCCTTTACATATCTCGTTTGTTCTACTCCTGCTCTTGGAAAGAGAACTGAATTTTAACGTCAATCGCATTGCGACATCTTTTAAAAGCTTTGACCATTGCTTTAGCCTAGCGTATTCCCTTATTTCCCTGTTACCCATAAGGAACTATGTAATAAGACTATATTTTCTAATGTTTAACTTGATTAGCAAGATATAGATTAAAAAATAATTGTTTGTAAAACAGATAGAGAATTCATGAGAATGGAATACATCAGATTTTTATTCGAGGATCAAAGATACATAAATTAATGCTGAATTCAAATACAAAAATCTGATCTAATTATGCTCATAATTAAGTGCAATAGTCGGAATTAAAATTAGATTTTTCAGCGAACTTTTTTTTTAGCAAGAGGTTCCAACCTCTTCCCGGGCTACACCTCTAGTTGGATACATCTCCTTCAAGAATACGAAAATTACGTTTCAGGAGTTTCGGTTAATAAACCATGTGGACATTTTCTGTTTAAGAAAATGCCGTTGTTAAGGAAAAGGTATTTTATATTTTGGTAGCGATAAAAAACATCGTAAATTAATGGAAATAAAATAGATTGTTGCGAATACGATCTTATTTAGTAACACAGGTTCATTACCAATATTTAACTGTAGGCTTTTTTTTTTTTTTTTTTTTGTAGCGTTTAACGCCCGCTTTTACTGCAATAATAATAATAATAATAATAATAATTTAAAAATGTTATTGCATATAATTCACTGTTATTAATGCACTAAATTCTAGTTGCAGCTGAAATAAATTAATTATTCCACGTCTTCGAATGAACATCAAAGATAGGTTTTAATAATAAACGATGCTGATGGTGATTGCTCTGATTTGTGTTGATTAAAATGAATGAATGTAGCTGTAGAGGTTATTAGGGACACTTTTCTTGCTTCTCAGACTTCGAAGCAGAATACAAATCCTGATTGGATAAAGGTTTTATTCTGGATGTACCCCTCACTTGATACTATGAATGTCATAAATTTGGTGCTTTAGATTTCCGACCTTTACTATCATTCATCGTCATACGACCTCTTCGGTTAAATGACATGAAAATGGAATACAATGTTTCATGGTACACCGAAGTACTCGCCAGCCAGCGAGTCTATTTGGAAAACATAGGGCGTTATATTTCTGGAATTCTTGGTAAGTTCCTTTGGAAAAAGTATTACCTCAAATGAGTTAGCTAAAATAATCGAGCAATAGACGAAATTCAGCCTCACATTGGTAACCTTTGTCTACTGGTAAGGAACAAAAGCTTCGCGACTTGTAAATGAAATGCGTCGGCGCGGATCGATGTAAGTCACTGTCGGAACCAGGCTCTCCTCCAGGGTTGGTCGATGTGTCTCATAGTAAAGAAGGGTGTGCTGAACTACAAGGGGGCTGGTCCACTCAAATTTCCTTTGTTGGTTTCTCTTGCTGAGAAATCTAAAGAGTGTGATGTGGTGGGGCTGTGGCTCCCTTTGTGTCTAAAAAACGTCCAGCAATCGAAAAAAGGCACCGGTTAAGTACCTCAGTGCTTACTCTTGTGTTCCATTTGGACTCTTCCATTTGAGCAAAACATACTGTGTTTACAATTGCAAGGTCGCATATAAGCCGACTGCTGAAGTGCCACGAACTTTAAAACCTGCTTGTTATGTACATAGTGCAAATTGCGTAATTAAAAACTCTGAATCGTGCTCGATAATGTAGTAGTTAAATGCATCGTTACTTTGAAACAAGCAGTAAGTTTTAATTGCTGTCTCTCGATCTGTGACTTGTGATTCAGGTGAATTGAATTCTTATCTGTGAATATATTTGTCATTGCGGTGATTAGATAGCCAGTTTTTATGGTTAAATGGTTGCTGTTTCATTAGAGCAAGTTTGAAAGCATGGGTTCGTTAGCGTGTGAGAGAGTACAAATAGTAAGGCAGTGAACTTGTCGGAACACCTCATCTGCAATAAATTGCGATGGAGTCGGTGCATCACGTAAATGTGCCTCTTCGTGCAGGAAAGAAAATGAAGAAACGTAAAGAACTGGATGCTTTGGTGGCGCATTCGGTGCCCGGGAAGCGCACAAGCGGAGGGGGCAGTAAACGAGGGTGTAGCAGCGGCGGTGGAGCGAGCTCACAGGACCAACTGCTGACCGAATCCACGGACGAACAGGATGATTACTGGAGCGCGGCTGGCGGAGGTGGAGGCGGTGGCAAGGAACGCGGGAGCGGCAGCAGTGTAGGGGTAGGTGGTGGTGTAGGTGGTCCGCGATGCCGGTTCCTTCTGAGACGACGTGTTTGTGGTTCTCTCCTTCGGGCCTGTACCGCCGTCCTCGTATTCGCATGTGTTGTGGCCACCACTACAGTGATGTGGCTGTTTATTGACATCCGAGAACAAGTCACCTCCCTGCGCACTGAGCTTGACCAAGGTTTGTATTTACTATCAGTTGTTCATGGTAGTTCTTATTATTGATGAAGTTTGTGCAGAAGTTATGAGAATGCCAATAAAATATTACTTGTCTGCATTTAAATATGGAATATAATACAGGGAGTTTATTTTTTAAAAAAGAAAAGTTCCCACATGATCCGGATTTACTACTTTTGTTAAGAGTACTACTGGTCTGTTATAAACTTTTAGAGCCCAAGGTGGAGGGTCCTAAGCTGCAAAGCGTAGCAAGGGATATTTTTATAAGTAGAAAAGTGGAGCAGTTGCAGCCAAAGGCGATGAAGATGTACCTGAGGGGTCCATAAAGCTAAAACCCCAATGTTCCCAAGAAGAAGTCAAAACTTCAGCAATCTATGAAGTTTAAGTATGGACATATTATTTTCAACATTTTGTCTGTGGAAGTTTCATCAAAAGTTCTTTATCCAATTATTTAAAAACTGAATTCATGTTTCTCCACATTTTTTAAAACTGAATGTTTCTAAACTGAAAACAGTATAGAAAATGGAACTTAAGTATCATAGGTAACTATTTTACACATTAGACATTTACCACATAAATAAGAGAGATCTTATGCAGGGATGTTTCAGATTTCAAATGGATAAACTCTCATTCTTGTACTGTATTTGAAATGTTAAGAAAGACTAAATTACCATTATATTGGAATTAGTAGTATTAGTTGAACCTCGAGAGATAAAATGTATGTTATTTGTGGATGTAAATACTAAGATTACGGTATCTTAAAAGTTGATATAAGTTGCCTGTACACTGCTGCAAAACTTGCAACAGCATAATTCTCCAATAAACTAATCTTAAAAAAGCTTATTCTTGTATCTACTACATGCTTATCAAGATGAAACATTAACAAAAATTTCTTATTATATTTCCTTATAGGTACAAGAGAAATAAGGGATTTCACAAGGCCGCTAAATCGATAATCATCAAATCACTTAAAAGCTGGTCGCTAAGTAATGACATTTAAATTTTTTTCTGTTCTTTTTAGATGGTAAGGAGTATAATATATATATTTGAGAACAGTATAAATAGTGGAAAATTTAAACCAATAACAAGGAATATCTTGAAGATGATCAACTCCACAAAAAATGTATGTAGCATAAATTATTTGCTTACTGAGATCTACATTTTTTGTAGTAAGATTTTTCTCTCTCCTACAGTTTACTTGTTATGCAAAAGTCATCCAGAATGAAGACTTCAGATGAGCAGCTACATGAATGACAGAGTTGCCTATCTCCAACAGAGTCAAAGCACAAATCTTCTCAGCAGTGAGCTTCTTACATCCCATTATTTATAGAAGCAAAAGTGCCTATTTCAAAACAGAGTACTCAGAATAAAATGCTTGATGAGTGGAAAAATCTGAAAATCAAACTCTGTGAATCAACAGCACAAGCAAACTGAGAGCTGAGATGCTATATAAAATAATTTATATTCCCTGAATTCATTTATTAAAAAAAAATAGATATCCTTAAAAATGATAAACATTTCATTACCAACAAAGCATTTTTAATATTTATGATATAATAATTAAAATATCAAATTAAATATTTTAAATTTCAGGCAAACAAAATTTATAATTATTTTAATATACTCTGATAAACAGATATGATTAATAAAGTTACTTTTAACAGCAGCAGTCTGCTGCTGCTTCACATTCCACATTCAGGTGATTTGCAGCTCCTAGCGCTGAATTTGGATGGTGGTGGGAGAAGGTCAAACCAAATGCAGTATTCATCTAAAGATTTACCTTGAGTAAAAAATGTAAAGTTTTCAATTGCAGGCACTGTAGTAGCTAAACCGTTGTCAAGACATTAATGCAATTGTTCTAAGTGATTGTAGGTAAATTGAGTACGGCCAAAGCAGCAGGCTGGAACTGAATCATATCATTTGTAATAACTCCTAGCAATAAATGACATATAATTCTTGTTTATTAGCAATTCCTGCTTGAAATGTTTATCTTCTTCATTCAAAGAAATGTGTTTGCAGCTGTTAATCTCTGGGATACTTGATTAATAGTGAAACATGTTATTCAATGCCACTTGTGCATTACCATTATAGTATTTTTAGTTGATCCTAAACCTGTGTTAATGTTCCATGACAAAATAAAATAAATACCAACTTACTTTAATGTGCTATTGATATATTGACAGTTGTTGCCGGGAGTCAAGGTGTTCAAGATACACTCCAAAAATGCCATTCACTATCAAGAGAGCTGCAGCAGAACCAAACAGCACTTTTCAATCATTTGGCTAATCTTACTCTCCAGCTTCATAATTTTAGTCAGCAGGTATGCAAGAACCATTAAAAGTATTTTCTGCCTTGAATGTGAGGCTTTCTTATTCCACTTGAAGACTGTCATGGTAGACCAAATTTTTAGAAACGTTAATCATTAAACTAGTAAGGGTAGTCATTTTTGGATTAGTTATCCTAATTTGGAAAATTAACTATTGCTCTTAGCAATTTCACAGCATTGCCCATTGGTAGTATTTTTAGAGTAGTAGTATTCTTTCTTTCCCAATTTGAGTCCTATAAATTGTAATGTGTATTTAGTGATCTAAGTAATATGGAATGAATGATTTATTTCCATTTGTATATTTAGTTTTACAATTTTCTTTATATATTACGTAAACCTGCTTCATTTTCTCTTGGTCTACCATACATTTTAATGCCATGGCTATTTATACATTTTGTACCTTAGTATAGTTAATGTGATTTTTTTTTATTTTTCTGTACCTTTTTCTCTTGTTCTTCCCATGAATTCCCCTAGGAGTTTTGTATGCTTTTCCTTCTTTAGATTCATTATCTTAATTTTTAAAACTTGGTACTGGTATTTTTACATTTTTGGGGTGTATACCGTTCCCCTCCACAACCTTGTTTCTTCACATGCTACTATATAATGTCATGCCACATAAAGGGCATGTCTAACATTCCTTTTCTGTTTCCTCTTAATTTATGTAACCTTCTTTCCCTAATCTGTTACTTACTTCGCTGCCCCAATCCATCTTCATTGCCCTCTTTGGTGTAATGGTTACCAAGCTGACTTCATATACCCAAGGTCGTGGGTTCAAACCCGGTGGAGGACAATGGATTTCTTTTGGGTGTAAAAATCCTTAGCATCGCTTCCTTCAGAAGGAAGTAAAGCTGTGGGTCCCATGTTGTAGATTTATGGCACGTAAAAGAAGCTCAAGCCTGATAGAGACCTCTGAGCAAATTTTAGTGGTCTTTCACGCCCAGTATAGAATGGGATGCTGAAAACCATAGCAGTTAAAGAGCATCCATAAATAAAACGCCATTTCATTTTCTTCATACTCTTCTTATCTCTAAGACTTTGGAATAATTCTTTTTTTTTCTATATCCTCTACTCTCTTCCTTATTCCAGAAAATTCTATGTAGTAATGTACACTTCATATATAAATCAGTATTTTGACTTAAGATTTTTGTTAAATATTTAAGGGACAATATAGAGATGGATTTTGTGTGTGGGTGTGGGAGAGTGGGTGGGTAGGCGTGCATGCATGAAACCCCAAACTGAAATTTTTATATAAATGCAGGGATTTTGTGATATTTTAAAAAATTCTCACATTCATAAAAATACAGTTTTAGTATGTTTTCAAGAAAAAGATAGAGGATTAAGCTTTGTGAAATCTGAAATATCTAAATAATAGAAATACATGAAATACATATTTTAAAATACATAGTTTTAACTCCAAATGAACTAAAGTCGACTTGGCTTTCATTTTTGGGAACCTGGGATACCAACATGAGTATAAAAAGTGAGCAAAATATTGCACATTGATAGTATTAAAATATTTTCATTTTTTTATGTATATATTTCAGCTCTTACAGGTACAGGGTAGACTACAAGATGTAGAAGAGGGACTTAAAGCAGCTCCTGAGCTTGTTACAGTTCCTCGAGATTTAAAGGCTCTTACAAACAGCGTAGCTTCTTTCGGCAGTCAGATCCGAGATCTCAATTCCACTGTTGCCACTTTGAAAAATGACAATGCACAGTTACATGATACTTCCAAGAGTCTTTTTGAAACAATTTCTTCTATAAATGTAAGTACTTTTAACAATATTGTCATTGCTCTTAAAATAACTAGACAACCAGGTAATTTTACAAGTAGAATCTGCAGTTATGGTGTCGCCCTCCGTGGTGTAATGGTTACCATACTGACTTCATATACCCAAGGTCGCGGGTTCAAACCCGGCGGAGGACGATGGATTTTTTTCGGGCGTAAAAATCCTTAGCATGGCTTCCTTCGGAAGGGAAGTAAAGCCGTGGGTCCCGTGTCGTAGATTTACGGCACGTAAAAGAACCTCAAGCCTGATAAGAGAGGCCTCTGAGCAAAATTAAGTGATCTTTCACGCCCAATTTAGAATGGGACGCTGAGAACCAAAGCAGTTAAAGAGCGTCCATAAATAACAGGCCATTTCATTTCATTTTGCAGTTATGGTTACAAACCCAATCTCTCCCTTTGATTCCGTCTTTCCCCTGTTTACTTGCATCTATTAAAGTCTTTTATATCTTAAATAATGATTAATAATAGTTAATATTGACATATTACAAATAAAAAAAAAATATGTGTTCCATTCGCATGACTTTCTCTAGTTATTCCACAAACAAACTTCTCTTATAAAGGATTATTCTTTTTATCTATGTCATACTAATCAATATAAACATTAGCAGAAATGGCCTTGTTACTTGCATATTTGTAACTAGAAAAGAAATAAGGGAATGCACAGTCAAATCTTTTAAAAACCAGTTGCTATTTGAAACAATTGATATTTGGTTCTCTTTGCTTGTTAGGAGTCAACAAGAGGGATAAAATGAAAGACATCTTCCCTTTGAGAAAAGTTTTTTAAGTAGCTTAAAACTGTAACCAATAACTCAAGATGTCTTGAAAATGCTTAACAGTTAACTCTACAAAAAAAAAAAAAAAAAAAAAAAAAAAAAGGACATAAATTACATGTTTTAACAAGATCAGCAAAATTTTTATAGTAAGTTTTTGTTTACCTCTTATGGTTTACCAGTTATGCAGAAGTTTACAAATGTCATCCAGAATGAACAGGTCGTCACAGGCTATTCACAGAAAATTCAAATTCATTTTGTTTGTCATAAAAATAACCTAAACAAATGATGTTTTAATAAAAATCGTTAGAGCCATTTTTGAGAAAATCAAAAATTTTGAAAAATGCTCCATGTAAAGAACAGTGGGAGTGGGGGGGGATTTTAATGAAAATCTTTGTTTCACAACCATGGAAGATACTGAACGTAAATACAAAGTTTGGTTTAACCAACTTTTTGTTTTTAAGCTATGCTGCACCCACACATACACATACACACACAGTATTTCTAAAACACGTTTTTGTATTCAGGGGTTCTCAAAACATGTATTTCTGGTGAAATCTCTGTATAAAATTTTTGAAAGGAATACAATAGTTTTTCTATCCACTATGAACATGTGCTAGAGAAAGTAATAATCAGAATGTAATTGGCATCAAACATCAGATAATTGATTTTTGCATTCATTATAACAAAATGGGTGTTAAATAACAGGACTTGCAAGAAAAGTACTTCTTATGCATATTTTTAGTAATATTTCTCAAAAATGTTCAATAATGTTACTTATACCACTACTGCACAATCTATACTATTACTAATACTACTTTTATCACATTTAGAGAGGTTCCTCTTTGGCGCAAGTAATTAAATGATATAACCTTTCTACAAGCAGAAATTGATGTAAATATATAGAATTTCGTAGTAATTGGTTCAGACATTCATGAGTGAAAAGGAATACACATATTGCAATCAGATTTTTTTAAAATGTAAATTTTGGCTTCAGGGTGTCCCATTACTTATTTTAAAATGTAATCATTTATCTAAAATGGGAAAATATTGCAAACATTTTGGCTGCTTTATTATGTCTATAAATTTCTTATAGCACAAATTCACTTCCTAACCAGTTTCTGAATCCTTTTTACAGCATACTGTGGTCCAATTAGAGGTGGCTGCTCAACAACCTTCTTCACCTGCAAAAGAAAATGGTGAAGAAAGGGAAGAGATCCTGAAAAGCATAGCTCATATATCTGCTAATGTATCTGCTGTAAATGATACATTAAACAAAAAATTGCAGTGGTTGCAAGAGGATCAGCAGAAGGACCATGTAAGTGTGTGTCTACTTGTAAATATAGTGCATAGCTTTTATTGCAAACAATTTTATATATGATTTAAATGTAATGAGTCACCGTTTTTATTCATTTTGATCCAACTTTGCCTTCGTTTGGTAAGACCAGTTTCTGGGTATTTTAACCCTATCTTCAGTTCCGGGATTGACGCTACATGCAATAGGTGGTTGTGTGCAGTCTGGTGTTGTGTTGCCCTCTACTCTTGTCAACAGGATGACGTCAACAATGGTGGGGACCTCAAAATTCATAAGAGAGTCTTCTTCTTTGGTGATAAAGATATTTTCCCAAATTTATAGTTCCAAAGGTTTCTTGACACATTTAATTAATTCTATTTCTTCCTTTATGTTATTATTTTCAGACCAAAAATGATGTGCTACAGTAGATTTGTCTACATGCTTTTACCTAATGTTTCTCAAGTGTTCTTTCATCCTAGTTTCCAAATTTCGTTTTGATTTTCCAATATAAATCTTATTGCAGTCTCGGCAGCTCATTTTATAAATTCCTGATTTTATAGTGTTTGCTGTGGTATCTTTCAAAGGGTGATTCAATAAGTCACAGATATTATTTTGAGGGACCAGTTTTATATTAAAGTTTTTAAAAATCCTTTCAAATTTCCAGAACACTTTTGGTGAAAGATAAATTTGCAACATTTCACTGATATTAAAATTAAATAACTCAGAAGTTTGAGACAAGTGAAGTTTTAATCAATGTGTTAGTTGAAAATGAGTCGGAATAGTAACACTCACTTCACTTATATGTAATTATGTTCAAAACATATGTTTCAAGGGCAATTGCCCTCTTCTTCAGTTGAAGTCCGACTGATGGCTGGAATTTGTGCTCTGTGGTCTATTACGGTGGAGCCATCTGGTGTTCTCAGTAGAAGCTCAAAATCATGTGGCGGTATTTCAAAATTCATCAGTTGGTCTTTTTGTTGTGTAATGAGAATATTCTCCCAAACTGTAAGTTCTGCCGGGTTGTTTACAGGTTTTAGCAATTTTATGTCATTTTGTATTTCATGATGTGATGTCCAAAAATGGTATGCTACTGCCGATTTATCTGTTTGTTTCTGTTTGATATGTCTGAAATGTTCCTTTAGCCTTGTTTCCAGTCTTCTTTTTGTTTGGCCAATGTAACATGATTTGCAGTCCTTGCAGTCAATTCTGTAGATGCCTGATCTCTGGTTTGTAGGTATGGGGTCTTTAATGTCTGTTTTCAATGCATTTTTTATGTTGAATTGGTTACTTGAAGCTAAACTTATATTGTATTTCTTGAAAATTTTTTTGAATTTACTATCTGCTGTTGGATGATAGGTGAGTTTTTTATATATAACTTTCGGTCTTTGTATGGACAAAGTGGTGATTTGTTTTAAGGTTAATTTCTCCTTATGTTTTTTAATTTTTTGGTCAATGATGTCTGGGTTAAAACCATTGGCTGAGGCTATATGTCTTAGTTGGAGGTATTCTGTGTTGTACTCTTCTGGGTCAAGTGGGATGCTGAGGAGTCTGTGTACTGAGCTGTTGCCCTTGAAATATATGTTTTGAACATAATTACATATAAGTGAGGTGAGTGTTACTATTCCGACTCATTTTCAACTACCACATTTCACTGATAGTTTATCCAATTTTTCCAGAGTGGTCTTTTATTTATTTTGTGTATGAGTTCAAATGAAACTGGCAGCAGTTTTTCAAAGTTTTTTTTTTTTTTTTATATGAGAGATTGATAGTTCTTGAATAAAGCTTCAATAATGCTGACAATCTGCTAGTTGAGTAAGTATAGTAAAGCTTTTAAAGGAAAGTATATATCAATAGTACATATGTAACTTCAGTATTTCAAACTTTGAGCAAATGCTACTTTACTACCATATATCAAAACAACAGGAATATTAATATAACAATTAATAATTGTAACAATTCTTCACTTATCTTTTTGAAATCCAAGGACTAGTTTCACAATAAAATGGTCTATTGCAAAACTAGTCCTTGGATTTCAAAAATATAAATGGAGAATTGCTACAATTATTAATTATTATATTAAAATTTGTGTTATTTCTGTAACTAGCTTCCTTATTACATTTACAAGAGGAATATAATAAGAAGCTCAGAAGTGAAGTTCATTAATACAAGAAATGGGTCTAAATGAAAAACTCATTATTTAATAACATAACATTTTTATTCCTGCCATTAAATAAGCTTGGAGAAATACAATAATAAATTATTGATTGAATGAGAAAATCTAGATAAATGGCTATTTAAAGGAAAAGCTTTTGTTATTTTAAAATTTGTATATTTTAAACTTTTATTACAAGATATATTAAACTGTTACATGAATGACTTTCAAATAAGTTTCTAGACTCATTTTGGAAATTGTTGAAAATGACCCAAGTTAAGATGCAATGATTTTTCATCAACACATGTGGTAGTGCACTTGAGACAATAAATTTTGCACTAAAACAACTTTTCTACAACATTAACCTTCTCAATAAAGCTGTTATTTTTACTAATTGTAAATCAGACCATTGATACTAAGAACATAACGAACTGCTGAAATTTAATAAAGTATTAGATATGCAAGCTACCCGCAAGAGAATAAATCTGCAATGGATAGTCTTCAATTGCAGAATTTTTGGCAATGCAATAACAAACTCTGTTTAAAAAAAATGGTACATAAGTGCTTATCATCATGTGCATCAAAACTAATAATTTTGGAAATTATCCAAAAAAAAGCATGACAATTTAAGTAAACAATGGGATACTTTGCTGAAGTAAAGATTTATTTTCCATAATGACCCTTAAAAATGTGGTTGCTTTTTACAATTATATGCAGCACACAAAAAACTGTTTGGCTGCATATCTAAAATACATTAGATATTGTTCCTACTCCAGAATTATCAACATTTTACAATGCATGTCTTTACCAAACTGGCCCAAAACAAAAGGTGAATGGAAGAACTAAAAATATTAGTAACTAACTTTCAGTCAAAATAGAATCCAATTGAACCTATTTTCTAGATGCACAAAAGGGTACAATCATTATTTGCTGAAACTGCATGGGAATTGAGTCCCGCCTCTCAGTATATAAGAATGCTTGGATTTGCACTTAGTTAGAACAGCTTAAATTTTTCTGGTGTCTGACTTTATTTGGTGCATGAAGCAAGTGAATTTGATTAGTATTATTAATCTTTACTTTTTTTCTACTGCCCAATAGTGTATCACAAATGAACTTGCACCTTTTACCTACTTTTTACATAGTCACCAACTTTCTCAACAAATTTGTCCCATCATGATACCAGTTTCAATATGCCCTGTTCGTAGAAGTCTGTTTCCCTGGAATATAGCCATTTGCGGACTGCTGATTTCACTTCTGCATCTGTCGCAAAGTGTTGGCCAGCCAGAAATTTCTTTATGGGACCAAACAGATGATACATGGTCCAGCCTGTAACCATACAGTCTGGACCATGTATCATCTGTTTGGAACACCTCCAAAACAAATTTGGTGATTTGCTGACGACAGTAACAGCAACATGGGGGCAAGCATTGTCATGAAGTTTGACATTGTCAGCATTAATGTTGTGACATTTGTCACAAAGGGCACAGTGCAACTTCACCAAATTTTTAATGTACACTGCAACACTCTCAATGGTACTGTGTTCAACAAAGTCCACCAATAAAACACCATACATATCCCAGTACACTTCACAAGCGCTTTCCTGGTAGATTGTGTCATTGAAATGTTTCTTTACTAGGGAACCAGCTTGTTTCCACTCCATACTTACCTGTTTTGTATTGGGCATGTAGGGGTGTGCCCACAACTCATCACCAGTAACGAATCCTTTTAGAAAGTCATACCCTTCTGCAGTGCACTGCATTAAGTGATCCAAGTGACATCATTTGCTGGTCCTTGTGGTTGTCCATCAGGTTCTAAGGCACCCAGCGAGCACTAACTTTATAAAATTTCAATGAGTCATGAACAATATAGTATGTTGCACCATAGGAAATTTTGAACTGTTGCAATAAGGTTTGCAGTTGCGCAGGCTGGTTGTTCAAAATTGCCGCCTCAATGCCTCTGACATTGCAGCTGTTATCAGCCTTCCGGAGCATGGTGAATCACTAAGGTTCACATGGCCCTAAAGAAAAAATGCACACCACCTGGAGACATTGCTGTGGTCCATACAACCATCTCTATATACGCCATGCCCCTGTGAATCTCACTCAGTTTATGCCCTTTGGCCCACAAATATCAAACCACACCTCTCTGCTCTTCACATGAGGACAACAGTAGCATGCGCTCCATCTTTGTTGCATAGTTTATGTTTCTCTTGCTGGAGCTGCACATGAAAAAAAAAATATCCTCAATAGTGAAAACTTCAAACTATATCTGTGTGAAATTGCAACATTCCAGCTGCAATACCAAGGCAGAAAAAAATTATTGTGCATTATTTTTCGATCTGCCCTCATATATTGGGGTAATTTATTGTATATAGACCAGTATATATGAAGCTATTTTCATAGAGTTTTGCTCTATGTGACTTTACAAACAAATTGCAGCTTACCTTTCTTCCCAAGAAGAGGGGCAATGGTTCTTGAAATCATTGAGTTCTCATTTTCTTAGTAAAATCTATGAGTTTTTTGACCAATAGATCCATCTCATGACACCTCTTTTTTATCTTGTGTAGTAAGCTCTTGACAAGCTCACAAACCATACAAGGAAAACTATCTATGGCTACATGGCATATGTCATTAGCATAAGCCTGTATATACATCCCACCACCATTGGGCCTGTTAGCAGATCATCTTTCACCTGGCAACCAATGGCTGATGACAATCATCTCCTTGAGGGCACCCCTGGGCATGGTACCCTCAGTACCCTCAACTTAACATCATTGAGAATAATCAGAGCTTGACATCCCTTGAGGGTAATCTCCTTGAGGGCACCCTTGGGCATGGTACCCTCAGTACCCTCAACTTAACATCATTGAGAATAATCAGAGCTTGACATCCCTTGAGGGTCACTACCATATTATGAATATATTGTTCACATCTCTTCTCTTTAGATAATATCTGATGAAGCCCACAGTCATAGGATTAAAAGTCCTGTCCATGTCCAAGAAAAGAGCCCAGGCCAATTGTCGCTGATCCAGTGTCCTCTCATTAAACTAGAGCCATCTCATTAGACTTGGCTGAAAAATACCCATAATGATTGTTGTATAAAGGTTGATAGAGTAAGCTGATTGCTTTTGTATAATATCTGTCCACTAATCCTGTTCAAAAGGAAGGAGTTATTACTTACAGGGACAAAAGTCTTCTGTTTTAGTATAGGAGTATTTATCAGGTTTTGGCATGAACTCTACCTTAAGCATATTCCTAAGGTAGTATATGCACTGTAGGCACTGCATGTACCTGACAGGATGAGAATAAGAAAACTCTTGCTATCCTGCAGGAGGGCTGAAGACATTTCATCGAATCATTAGGTTTTTGTAAGGAGCTGTTACAACATAATTAATGAGAACCTCCAGAGAGTCCAGCCTGAACCTACTGTCCAATTTTGGCTGTTTCCACTTGTTTCTCTATGGAGCTACAAAAATGCCTCCAAGAAATCCAGGAGACCTACATAATTACATACTTACAAAGCTTCTGGGTCAAAGCGTTTCTTCCTGCTTTGTCTCTGTAAGCCATAAAATAATTTTGTAGGTTAAGCATGCTTTTCAAATAGTAACTCTCAGTCTTTCCAAATAATAATTCCACGCTGGCGTTTGCCATTTACCCTCCTTGCAGCCAGGAAGGGGCAATTGGATTTAGGAGATCTACCTAGAGCTTTTGTTGAAAGTCCCACATATCTAAGTCTTCTTTATTCCTCATTGGTCTTGGGGAGCTTTATTCATGCTTCTCATACTTCAGTCAAGCTCTTCAGCTTGAATATGAAATATATATAATCTGACGAGGGTTTCAGAAAAATCCTCCAGTTCTTAATTCAACCTGGGATCCTTAAGGAATTCAGTGCTAGGTCTATAAACCTTCTACCACTGCAGAGTATTTTCAAAAGTTCATGACCAATTAAATAAATGGGACTTACTTTACAACCTTGCCTTAAATCAATTGAATTTGGTTCCTAATCCATTACTTTGTTGTTGGCAAACCTAATGCAGGATTTATTATCTGAATACAACTCTCTAATAGTTGTACGAATTTCTTGCTTACTTTCTTTATTTTCAAATTATGACAAAGTGCATTCCTTTGAATGGTATCAAAGGCCTTTTCTAGATCTGCAAGAAATAAATATACCTTATCTCTTTTCTTACTTAGATATTTATCTATATTTATTCTTATTATAAAAATATTGTCTGTTGATATTTTCCTTTTCTAAACTCCTTTGTAGATCAGATAATTTACCTTCTCCCTCTATCCATTCCTGAATAAGCTTTGCTAGTACTCTGTAAACACTTTACCTATCAGTGATAATAGATTAAGGCATCTGTAGTTATTTGGGTTATTCACCTCCCCTTTCCCTTTAAAAATTGGCACTACCACTCCCTGTTTCCAATTCTGTGGAAACCTTCCTCCCTCAAGAAGCACATTGAACAGTTTTCCTAACAGTACTCTTCTTTCAATATCTTTATACTACACCCTCCAAAATACCAGTGGTATTCCATCTATTCCATTAGCTTTCTTACTTTTTAATTTTTTAGCCTGTTCTGTTATCTTGTTCTCCAATATTTACTGGTCTAGTGTTTTGACAAAATTATGGAACTCCCCCAGTACTTTTGTCTGCATTAGCACATTATTTCCACCTAATACTTTCACGAAATACTCCTTCCATTTATTAAAACCAATTTTATTCTGCAATACCCTAGTTTTGCAGAAATACATAGTAGGTGTTTTGCCCAACTTTATCAGTCCACTCTTTCTTTTTCTTCTCTATTAAACACCTCACTATTAGAAAGTATTCTTTTTCGACCAGTTCCACTGATCGTTTTCATCTCCTAAACTCTTTTTCTACCCTGTTTCTTGCTGCAGTGTAATCCCCATCATACCATCCCTTTCTTTATATTTGATTTCTAATTTTCATTTTCATTCCTGTTAGTTTCACTTCCCATTCTCATATTGCTTCTTCAGCTTTTCCCTTCTCAATAAGTTGGGTAATCTCACCTTGAAATTTCATACTAGACACTCCTACCGTCATCAACAAAATTATGGCTAGATTCCCCTTAATTTTATAAGAAATGAATAATTACTGCTAAAAATGCTGTCAAAGTCATTTTATTTTTCAAGTTTAATAGATTCAGATACAATTTTATGAATTTATTCCTGAAGTACTAATTGATTATATTTTATTTTCCAGAAATCCATTGGAGTACTGCAGGATATGAATCAAAATGTTAGTGCAAGGCTTACTACACTTGAAGGAGACTGTGTTAAGACTGTCTCGCTAAATGTTCTAAATGATACTGTGATCAGGCTCACTGAAAAGGTTTGTTTCATATTTTCTGAAATATCCTTATAGCATTTGTTAGTTAAAGAGCTATAGAAACTAATATAATTGTTTTCAATTTGAATATGTCTCTGAAGAACATTACTTGAATTTTTGAATGAACATAGTTAAACTATCTTACTTGCCTGTTTGTTTCCATTTGTTGTACTTTTTTCATATTTTATATTGTTTCTTGCATTTAACATTTAGTGCAGTTTGAGTACTGGAAAAATTGAGTGCACTCTTGAGTGCCATTCACCAGAGTGATATCTTGTAATGTGCCTTTTGTGTTGATGTGTTATATATAGAAATTTGTGTATAAGATTATGTAGGACACAGGGTCAAAGACTTAAACCTTTCCATTAACTTTTGCTTTTAATTTCCCTTCTGCTGTAAATCATGTATTCCAAAGTGGAATAACTAATATTGCTATTCTTCCTACCTTGAGACTCGTGTATACTTATGAGGGTACTTCTACAAGCACTTGTGTTGAAGATTGAAAATTGAAGACTATTTTAGGGATATACACTTTTCCCAACATTCCTGCCATTTTTAACCCCTCCAAAAATGACTCTGGAAAATATTCCTCTTGTTTCAACGATGACCACCTCATTTGATCTAAACTTTCTTCATATTTGGGAACAAGAAGAAATTGCATGGAGCAAGTCGAGTGAATATGAAAGTTGGGGCAACAATTTATAACGCAGTTCAGCAGTTTGATGGTGACAACTACAGAGGATGAATGTGTTGGTGCAGTCATGGTGAAATAGCACATTCTTCTTTGCCAATGGAGCCATATCGCCTTAAACTTCTTGTTGAATTAGGTCAATAAATATTGTAGTATTTTCCGGTATTCATCTTTCTAAGAAGAGAATATGATACCCATTGCATCCCAAAAAATTGTTGCCATCGTTTCTCCATCTGATGGGACTATATTTGCCTTCTTTGGAGCAGATTCACTGGAAGCAATCTATTTTGATTATTGACTGGTTTCCAGAGTATAATGATGAATTCAGGTCTCATTGATGGTGACAACTTGATGCAAAAAGTCCTTTGAATGTTACTAAAACGGCTCCAAATACAGCTGAAAACTGCACCTGCTTGCTGACTATTGTGAGAAATCACAGCATCCATTGGGCCAACCAATGTGTATCTCCAGTCTGTCACGTAAAATATGAACTGTTATTCTTATTGACACACCTATTGCTTCTGCCATTTCATCAACTTGAGTTCAGTGATCATCATGGACTTTTTAAATGCTTTGCTTGGTAACCATATCTGTTGGGCATCCAGGACACTCCTAGTCAATAATGATATTCAACCATGTTTAAAGTCGTTGAACCAATATCTAACTGTTGTCATAGATGGCAAAATGTTCCCATAAACAGCATTTAACTTTGCTTTTATCTACTCACAAGCTTTCCCATTCCAAAAGTAAAAAGTGAATCACTGAATGATACTGCGCTTTTTCTATTTTAGCAAAAACATGTTGAATGACTAACTGAAATGCCTGCCAAATCCAAACTAACATATGAATTTGTACCAAATTTGTTTTGGTGACATGCAACAATTGGCAGCACACAATGTTAACACCACTATTTTGAAACATGGGTAGTTATTCAACTACCTTTGTATGTTAAACTAACCTGGATATTCTACAGTTTTCAGCTGTGTATTATGTCCTAGAATATATAGATTGCCTTCTAATCTTAGCAGGAAAGCCTTACTCCCCTTATATACATCCCTCACTCTTTGTTTCTTTTTGTAGTGTTTAGAGATATATGTCAAGTTCCATTAACTGCGAATAGGGAGTTGCTGACGAGAGCCTGTAAGAGACAGATGTTTGTATGTGAAGCTCTTGGGATCGTGCAGTTTTAACAATGGGTGTTGAAGTAGCAGTCTATTGAGCGAGAATTGGCGTATTCAATTATTTGAATGTGCATTCGTAGAAAGTATTTGTGCTAGCAACATTGCTAATTATTGTAGAAATGAACCCCGGACCAGCATTGGGAGAAAGATATTACGAGACATTAAAGATCTAAAGAAAAAGGGGGAAAAAATGGAAAGGAGGATGGAAGAGAGAAAATCACTGTGAACAAGTTTAACATTGTAATACAAAAAGAGGTATATGCATGCAAAAGTCAGCTACAAAGATTGGAAAGATGAGAGGAATTATGGTAGTGGAACTTATTTTTGGAGTAGAAGAACAGCAAAGAGAAGGAATGGACGTGGTTGTGGAAACAATTTTCAGAGACAAATTGAAAATAAAGTTATTCAGGCGGGAAATAGTGGATGCATTCAGAATAGAAAAAAAAAAAAAGACCAAAACAGGGACCAATTGCTGTGAACCTGGTAGCTGCATAGTTACCAACTTTATTGAATAGGATTTTGGAAAGCAAGAATGGGAAACAAGATCTATTTTGTTGCAGGAAATGAAAAAAGCAAGGAGTGAAGGCAAAATTGTATTTATAAAAGGACTATAGTTATGGATAGAGGGAATGATGCAGCAATGTTCAGAGGAAACAAGACATGTGGACTATTTGGAATTCGGGTGAGAGAGGAGGAGGAGAGAGACATCATCACAGAGGCTAGAGTGAGGAGCATTGAAAGTGAGGCTACAGCTGGGCAGCAGTTGACCTTGATGACAAATAGACCAATCTCTCCACCCAACAGCTGATGGAAGAATGTAAATGCAGCGCAGGCAGCATTGGGTGCCTGGAAAGACATAGAAGACTTGAGTGTGGTATCAATGCCTTCAGACAGTATGTTCAAGATACAAGATGATGTCCAAAAATCGGTCATAGACACAAGGTTACAAGGGCAAAAGCAAAATTAAAGTAGTTTAGAGTAGATAGAAAAGGGTCAGTATAGGAAAATTCTATGGTGGTAATGTTTTGGAATGTGGAAGATATGTCACAAGTGTTAATGATGAAAGATTTTTTTCAGTGGTTGAGACATGGCTAACAAAAAACAAGGTGTTAGAGGTAACTGATTTTGAATATTATGGAAAATATGGTACCAGAATGAAAGGGAAAGGTAGATTATATCAGGGAGTATTGGTGCTTTTATAAAGGGGAGGGTATTTAGAGAAACAGAAACATACAATCTTCAATGGTCTTCTTTTATAATCCTAATGTGATTTAAATTATAGGGAAAAAATGGGAGAGTTATAAAATAAGTACTTAAATATTAATATAAAAATAATAGTTGCAACAAATCTTCACTTATCTTTTGGAATCCTTGCTTGGACTAGTTTCGCAATGATTTCTTTGCATTATCAACATATCCTTTTGGTCTCTTTTTTGATGTTGTTTGTTTACACTGTTATATTAATATTTTTGTTATTCTTCACTGTTACTAGCTTCTTTTTACATTTATAAGTACTTAAATGTTGAATTTGTAATGATTTTAATGCTAGAGTAGAACAGATTCACTTGGCTGATTTGGAAAGAGATATAGATAAAGAAAACCAAATTGAACAGAGAAGCAGTAAGAATAAATGCTGTAATAGAATGAAGGAAATTAATTAAAATTTATGAAGAACATAATCTTATAATGTGTAATGGGCAAAGGGAAAGGGATAAGCCTGCAGAATTAACATTTATAAATGAAAATGGGCGGAATGTAATTGATTGTGCTCAAATGGAAGTGACAAGCTCCTAGTAGATTTCAAGTTAATAACATTTTAGTCATGAGATTAAGTATTAATAGTAGTAGGTATGAATCAAAATTATGTGAGTAAGGGCAATTTATACAATACTTTAAATGGAAGGAAAGTGAGGAGGAGTTCTTTAGGCTCTAGCCAAGGAAGAAAGATAGAAATGGATATAGAGTACTCACTAAATGAAGGGAAAGTAGAGATAGCAGTAGAACAGATGATGTGGAATGTGAAATAAACTGGAAAAAGAATGATGACAAAGGAAAGTGCCAGATACAATAGGGAAGGTGGTACAAAGATGAGTGTAAAATGATGAAAGAAATGGTAAAAAGAGAGATAAGGAAATGGAAACAAACTGGTAATGAAGTAGAAATACAGCAATTTCTGGCTATGAGACGAGTATAGGTGCTTATGGAACAAAAGAAAAAATTAGTTACAAGGTATACATAGCAGCAAATGCAAAATAATTTGGTCAATAATTAAGAGAACTTGTAAGAACGAAGTGAGTATGAATAAAACCACACCAACCCAATGAAAGGAGTATTTCAAAGGATTGTTAGGTGGTAATAATTTGAACATGAAACTAGTTAGTTGGGATCACATAGCACAGTTAGACAGAAATATAGAGGAGTCAGAGATTATGGAACAAATCAGAAGCTGAAAACAAACAAAACGTGTGGAATTGATGGAATTCCAG
Organism: Hymenopus coronatus; assembly: GCA_030762935.1. Taxonomy (NCBI): domain Eukaryota; kingdom Metazoa; phylum Arthropoda; class Insecta; order Mantodea; family Hymenopodidae; genus Hymenopus; species Hymenopus coronatus. The sequence goes on from CM060886.1 coordinate 61,927,681, forward strand.
ATGAATTGTGGAATGTGTGGTATCAAGATAACAGAAAGCAAATAGTTAGGCTAATCAAAGTTCCAGGGGGAAAAGATTCATCATAGCTGGAGGAAAGGAATGATTATAGCCATATTTAAAGGAAAAGGATACATTAATAATGCAGTGGATTATAAGGTCTACTATCAGTGTTGGGGAAAGTTTTTACAGGAGTGTTGGCAGATAGGTTACACAAAAAGGATAGAGGTGGAAAATACGTTGTCAATTTCAAGTAGGATTTAGGAAAGGCAAGAGAACTGGATAACCTTTGATTGGACCACAGCCTCCAAGTGAGTGCTGTTATAGTCATGTTGTTGCACTGGCTGATGCCACTGCCTCCCCACTTCAGTCTTATTATGAAGCTGCCAGAAGCACGCCATTGCTGGATTGATTTTGTGTTGTGTTGATTACTATACAGAATGACTCTTAAACAGAACACATGTGTGATGTGCCTAGCCACAGTCCCAAAGCTATCTGTGAGCAATAGAAAGTGAGTGTAATAGTTTGCAAAATATGTGTGAGTATTAGTAAAATAAAAAAAAAACAGGTAACCTGGAACCATGTGTGAGGCAAATATTTTAAAATATATGGTCCACTTTTACCTGCCATGCCAACTTTTGTATACTAAGAACACTAGTAGACAATATTTGAGCTACAAAAGGGGTAGTGTGGTGGTAGCATGTCTGCTTCACATTCAAAAGGTCATGAGTTCGAATCTCACTTAAGGTGAGTTTCTGGATAAGGTTTTTTTTTGGGGTTTTCCCTTATCCTGAGAAGTCGAATGTCGAGTAACTATAAGCTCCATGGACCCGGGATCATTTGAGCATCATTTCACCAATTTCCTTCATTGTCTGATATGACAAACCAGGTTAAAGGACGTTAAGCTACAAAAAAAAAGGGGGGGGGGTAGATTATGTGTGTTTTTTGCTGACCCGAAGAAAACTTTTTATACAATCAACAGGGAGAAATTATGGCCCAAATTAGCTGAAAGAGGAGTGAGTAAAAAATTGATGGGAGTTATTCAGAGACTTTACAAAGAAAATGAGTTTTGTATAAAATTAGGACCAAATGGAATCACAGAATGGGTACATAAAATAGTGAGCCTGAGACAAGAGTATGAATTAAGTTCTATTCACTTTCATTTTTTCATTGATGATATTCTAAAAGAAATTGAAAAAGAAAACTTGCATTGTCCTATAATCAATAATAGGAATATTTTTGCAGATATCTTCTCTTTACAGATGATTAAGTAGCAGGTGGAGTATCAATCAGAGGACTATCATGTGCCATCTAAGCAATAAGTATATATTGTACGAAATGAGATTTAAAAGTTAATAAGAATACATCTAAAATTATGGTTTTCAAAAAAGGAAACAAGCTAAGAAGGGATGAGAACTGGTATAAGAGGATAACAGAATTGAGGTAGCCAATAAATATGTTTATTTGAGGGTGAGGTTGAGTGTTAATGGGAGATGGGAAGACCAAATGAAAAATGTTATTAGCTGAAGGAAGATTGAGCATGTTATACTAGGGTCAGCTGATAAGTCCCGGGCCTCTCAATGAAAACACCATTTTAAAAAAAAAATTGTCGCTTTATTTCTCAACATAATCTCCAGAAAGGCTAATACATTTGCCATACCAGTGTTCTAATTTAATTAAATCATCTCTGTAATGTGATTTATCAAGGTCCTCAAAATAGCTGTTTACCATATCAATGATGTCACTGTTGCTATGAAATCTTTGTCCTCCAAGAAATTTTTTTAAATTTGGGAACAGGTGGAGATCTGGGGAATAGGGTGGATGTTCAAGCAATTTGAACTTTAATTCACACATTTTTCCCATTGCAATGACAGAATGATATACCGGAGCATTGTTGTGATGAAACAAGATTTTTTTTTTTTTTTCCAAATGAGGTCTCTTTCTTTTCACCTCATCACTCAAACGTTGCAGTAAGCTTGCATAGTAGTCACCAGTGATACTTTTACCCTTTTCCAAGAAATCAATAAAAATAATTTCCTGTGCATCCCAGAAAATTTCGCCATAACCTTGTTAGCTGATAAAATTGACTTTGCCTTTTTTGGAGTTGCTTCACCTGGAGCAATGCACTGTTTTGACTGTGCTTTACTTTCTGGAGTGAAGTGATGTATCCAAGTTTCATCCATGGTAATAAGCCATCTCTAAAATTCACTGGGATTTTTACAGTAGAGCTCCACATTCTTAACAGGAACAGTTTTGATCAGGTGTCAACAAACTGGCACCCATCTTGCACAGACCTTGTGAAAGTCCAAAACATTACTTAAAATATTATCTGCACATCCTTTTGATATATTTACCACCTCTGCTATCTCAAACAACTAATCCGCGGTCTTCCAGTACTAAACAATGAATTTTTTCAATGATCTCTGTAGTTGTCACTTCTACAGGGCGTCCAGAGCTAGACTCATCACTAGTGCTCATACGACCCATTTTAAACTCTGCAACCCACCTTTTAATCATTGAATATGAAGGGGTTGAGTCTTTCAATATACTGTCTATTTCCTCCTTGATTTCTCTAGGCATTAAGCCTTTCAAATGGAAGTATTTAAGCTCGTTTTTCCAAATCCTCCATTTTTGAGAAAACTGTAAAGTTGTCTTGTTTAAAATGCTGTCATTCGAAAACTAAACAAGCTATTGACCTGTAATTATAGATACAAGCTAGTCTAGAGTTAAAGTATACGATGCTACCGTATAACTGGCCTAGTGATGCCATATCTGTGTGAGGCCCAGAACTTATCAGCTGACCTTCATAGCAAAATACCATATATGAAAGTGGTTGGAAAGGGCATATAAATGCACCGGTGGAAGTGAGAATGATGCATGGAGTAGAAATGTGGGGGTTAGAGGTGGGATGCAAAAATATTGACAAGATTAATAGGAAATTCTGTAAATTCATATTGGGATTGCCAAGAGCTTCACCTAATACAGTAGCTCTGAGATGGGAAGAGCAGGAAGTAAGGGGAAAGTGATTGAAAGAGGATTAAAATAGAGATTATATAGAGTCAAAGGGATGGAAACATTGTAAGGAATATTTCTTAATTCAGAAAAGAGCTGGCTGCGAAGAAGAGAAACATTTTAGAAGTAATGGGAATGGGAAATGTTTGGGCTGGGAACATTGACATGAGAAAGGGTTTCTGTAGAGAAGTGAAAGCACTTGTAGAGAACATTGAAAAACAAGATTTGTATAGTAGTTTAAAAGTTAAACATTTGATGGAACTATGCAGAAATATAAAAACAGATTGGGGCAGAGATATGTGGGCTTATGCAATAAAGCAGGGAGAGGAGGACATGCTTGGGCAAGAACAGGTGTGTTAAAACTAAGGGACCTCAGAGGGAATTATGACATTAACATATGTGCAATGTGTTGAGAAAATGGAGCACTGCATTGTGTTCTTAAGTGCATGCAAACAGAGGTAAGGAGACAGAATTGAGATTTGATAAATGGGATAAACTATGGATAGAGGAATTAGCAAAGCTAATGTTTAAAAATAATAGAAGATAATTTATTATAGTGTGTGGAAAATATTTAGAAAAGGTGCATGAGAAATGGTACAGAATTGTGAAGCAATGCAAGGAAGATTAAATGAGTAGAGGAGTGTTAGTTAAAAAGGATTCTTATACACCAATAACCAGGGTGTCAGAGTATAATAAGGTCTAAAGGAACAACCAACTCCTAAGGATAGAAATTTAGATAAATGTGTTTAAGAAAACAGAAAGGAAGAAAGGTTTATATGTAACCAAGTTTGTATTGTAATTTATGATAAGTTTCATCATTTATTCTACTGCCAATACAGATTCTCTATTCCAGTTCTTGTGCAATACATTAATTCTGTTTTTAGAATTTCTGATTGGGAGAGGCAATTTATATACTTGTTACTTGTATATTTACTGGGGGCTCAATTAGAGCATTTAAGAAAATGTCCATACCTCTTAAGACTTAGGGTTGGATTCCTACCATACCCCTAAGATTGAGGGCCAAGATAAAATATAACTGGCATCACATAAAATGTTAGCATTTTTGTTTTCTTCTATTTTTCCTTTCTTCCTTCTTGTGAGTTCCTTTATGTTTAATTTATTTTCTTTTATTTCAGCAACAGTGATTAATAATTTGTCATACATGAACAAAGTAACATGACACTTAATTGGTGAATTATTTGAATAACCATAAGAATAAATGTGAATCACAGGATTCAAACCTTACCTCATAGCTTAGTGCATTAGAATTGAGCTATATCTACAATGCAAGGCACTTTTTGGGTTTATGTACTAACATCACTATAACTGTTCTAAGTTAAACATTAGGTTTGGTGAGGGTATGCCATAGTCCAACAAATAACTGATTTTTTAACTACTTACCAATGTTGGGGTATTAAGAAGCTACTCATAGTGAAGTTTTTCTATATGATGATTATTTTATTTTACTTATACCTGAGTTTAGTATATAAAGTCTGTTTGTTATAAAGCTCATATTCCTATGGCTAAGGGGATTTTTTTTTAAGAAAGGCAGGGCAAAAGTGCTCTATGCACTGCAAGCATTTGTGGTGTATTGTGCTACTTCCCTTCATTTAATCTCTTATGATATTTGCCTCTGCAAGCTTCTTAGCTGTCACTACTTAAAACCTTTGCTATTTCACGATTTCTTGATTAAATTATTTAAGCGTATTGTGAGAGCTTTACAGTCAAAACAAATAAGATTTTGTTTCATTTGCTTCCCTGCATCTTCTATGTATTAGATTGACTTCTCTGATGATTTTCTAGAGATGCCCATGCAGCTGACAGTATCCTGTTAATAGACCAACAGTCAGTTGTAGTGCAATTTCCCTCATTGAGACTGAGGCGTACTTAAACATATTACCATATTCAGTAATTTTAACGAGCACTGTACATTTGCTGTAAGACACAAAATTGTAGAAGGAATTGTGAAAGGACCAGCATCTTAAATATGCCAAAGTGTGTGTTGCATAGATGTGAAGAGAAATCCTAGAAGAGGCGAACCAATAATTTACTTAGATGCAAGGGGCCTCCAAATTTGTTGAAATTCTAATACCTATGTAAATAAATGCTTGCATGGAAAGTTGAAACACTAACCTTCATGTGTTATACTTATTAAAGGGAGTATTTCAAGGACAATTTTCTTCATCCTCAACTAAGATCCAACTAATCTGAAAACTGTAAATATATAAAACTAAAATGCTCTATATTTTGAAGTAATTATTAAGTGTCTATTTGAACATATTGCAGGTTAAAAATAGTGAAAACAAGTACCTGGGATTAGATGATAAAGTGGCAGATCTGCAAATGCAAACAAAGCAGCTTGACAGTAATGCTACACAGAGGAGCATAGAGATGAGAGAACTAGGTCAAGCTATTTCTAAAATTAATCAGTTTCTGCATCACCCACCAATAAAACAGACAGAAGTGTCTTCAGAACCACCTCAGCCAACACAAGGTTAGATGATGTTTCTATTTTCCAAGCATCTTATAAAGGTCTGCTTAAGTTCAGGCAACCTTGATTCATTTGCCTGCCATGTTATTTTTAGCAAACATATCTATTGGTATCGGTTTAATTGTTTTTTCACATAAGACATGTGTAGGACAGGAGTTGGTAGGGTTCGACTGAAAAATTCAATGCCATAGCCGGGATTTGAAGAATGGATCTCCCAGTCTGTAGCCGGTTGCTCTTCCACTGAACTACCTTGGCAACATGCTGGCATATGTATTGAAAGGTACACTTAACTGTTAGCCCTTTTGTACCTTTCAATGCATATAAAAGAGAGGAGCATTACATTATAATAAAAAAAAAAATAACCTGTATGTTGGCAAGAACATTGTTAATATTACCTGGATACTAAATACTTACGATGGTAAGTCGCCATTACGGTAGTTCTCTGAAGGGAGACATACTGGTTGGTTGAACCAGGTAAAACATATACAGGGTTACTACAAAAGAAATAGACAACTTCAACTGCCTGTAAAACAAAAACTATTAGAGATAGCAACCTAATTATTTTGGAGGTATGTTGAGAAACTCTCAAAGTTTTGTTTGTTACTATTGGTAACGCTGTAGTGTTTTGTTTGTTGTTGCAGAAGCTGAAATGGCGGAAAATCCTGTGGAAAAGGCATATTGCGTATTGGAATTTGCTAGAACGCAATTAGCAGCTGTTGTCCAACAACATTTTAGAACACGTTACAACAAAAATAAAATGATGCGCTCACAAAAACCAGCATCGTCTTCATCATGTCGCAACATGTCGATGCAAAAGTCACGCCGTATGACCTTATCTTCTTCACTCAGAAACTGCAACATCTGTAATCTGTAAGGCATCATGTGCAGTCGCTTCCGCAAGATTTTCCATACAGTTTGCTGTGGAATTTGTAATTGCATGCTTGCCCTAGATGTCGATTTCTGTGGGCTTCTTATGTAGGCAGAACGAACACGTTCAACATTTTCTTCCGAAACTCTTGGTCTTCCCGAGCTCTTCCCTTTGCACAAACATCCCGTTGTCTCGAATTTTCTATACCAGTCGTAGATTGGCTGTCTAGTCGGTGGCGTTTTGTGGTAACGTGTTCTAAAATGTCGTTGGACAACAGTTGCTGATTGCGTTCTAGCAAATTCCAACACGCAATATGCCTTTTCCACAGGATTTTCCGCCATTTCAGCTTCTGCAACAACAAACAAAACACTACAGCGTTACCAATAGTAACAAACAAAACTTTGAGAGTTTCTCAACATACCTCCAAAATAATTAGGTTGCTATCTCTAATAGTTTTTGTTTTACAGGCAGTTGAAGTTGTCTATTTCTTTTGTAGTAACCCTGTATAATCAGTTGGAAGATTGAATGCCATACCGGCAAGTTGTCACAGTAGCTCAATGGTCAGAACAGGCACATGGAGAGCGGAGAACCATGTTGAAATCCTGGCTGTGGCATTGAATTTTTCAAATTGTTCTAATATCTGTTCTTGTGACATTGTAGTATAACTCTGGAAATTTTGCTATATTTGTTAGATGAAAAATGGCGTATAAAATCTTGATGTACATGCTCATTACTTTCTCTATTAATAACAAACTTGCATATATGTGTTGTAATTGTAGTCATATGAAAAGTGATTCTTCTAACCACTTTGTTATGCAAGATATACTCATTTGGTCATTTATGCATGCAGAAATAATCTTAAAATGTTTGTTCAGTTAACAAGCTGATGAAAAGAAAGGAGAGAAAAGTGGATCATGATATGCTGGGTTTGGCCTTCCATGACATTGCAGGAAATAAGTGAATGGTGAAGCACTTCAAAAAGTGTTGAAGTAGGCATGAAAACTTCAAGCCAATAAAGCAACAATGAATATATCAGAAATGGCTGATCCCACAAAAAAATATTTAAAGCAAATTGTTTTAAGGAAGGTGTGTGTTTTTTGGGGACTAAGTTTTTGTCTATTTCTTATGGATTACTAGTTATACAACATTTTAAAATGTTCATTTAGAATGAAGTGGGTTTCACAAGTTATTCCCAGAAAATTGAAGATATACATTTTTATTAATCATTTATTTATATATATATATATATATATATATATATATATATATATATATATTTATATATGGTGCTGTGTTGCTTGGCATTGCAAGGTACTTTTTTAAGTATAGGGTAGGAAATAAGGATAGGTGTGATTTCTAAGAGTCATAAGCATTTTATGTGCTTGTATGTAATTTGTAGTTGTACCTAAAATGTAAATGTCCAAGATTTTTGCTCATATAGGTTGAATAATGAGAAATTGCACATAGGAGTTGAAAATCAAGCTCTATAGCCAAGTGCCGAAATTTGAGCCTGTTGACCAAGCAACAATTTAAAATTTTCTAAAAATTGTCTCAATTTTGACTAAAATGCTGAACATTAAACATGTTTACATGGCAAATAAAGTGCATGACTTGAATTTTCTGGGAATATCCTCTGAAGACCTCTTCATCCTGGATAACTTTTACAAAACTGGTAAACTGTAAGAACCAGACAAAAACTTAGCACATAAAAATGTAGATCTTGTTAAAACACACAATTTATGTCATATACAATTTTCAGAGAATTTCCCTGTAATTAGTTTAAATTTTGAAATAAAACTTTTCTCAATTCCTCATCTGTTTCATCTCTTTTGTTGTACTCCTGGCCATGAAAAGAGGAACCAAATTTTAATGACAATCTCATAGCGGCAGCTATAAAGAGTTTGACTCACTTAAACCTAGTGTATTACCTTAGTTGTCTATTACTTTTAAGGAACTAAATAATACCATTTCTGGTAATGTTTTCTTGATTAGCATGATAAAGATAAAAGAATAAGTTTATTTCCAGAACAGATAAAGAAAGTCATGTGAATGGAACACTTCAGATTTTTTAAATTTATTTTGCATCAACTCTGGCATTTAATTGTACCAATAGCTTTTCCAAGTCATACTGATACTGTCACAGGTATAGTGATACCTCCCATTTCAGATAGAACCATTAAGATTGTCAAAATTTAAGCAGGACAACACTCTGTATATAGTTAGGTATAAAAAACATATCAAGCAAATGTGATATAGATTTATTTTTGCACAGCTTGTTAATCCTTTGTCTCCACATATGCAAGCGATGATTAGGTTCAGGTTATGACCTGTAAAGTACAAAATATACTTGTGGATGTGCTCTTTTGAAGCCTGAAAGATTAAGTATTGCCTTGATAGGAGAAAAGAGGATTGGAAATAAACTATTTTGTTTATTAAGAGTTTGTAGCAGATGCGATCCTATTGCATACAATCACTGATAGATTATGCACTTCATAACCAATATTTTACAAACAGAAAGGTTGCTTCTATAATGTGGCAACAGTTTTCTTTCAAAAATATCTTCAATATTGCAAAACTTTTATACACGGTTTTTTTTTTTTAAATCTCATTAGTTTTTCTTCCGCATTTCTGTCATGTTGTTTCTGAAAACAAATCTAATCAGTTACAATTACATGACTTTCTCTTCCCATTTTGTCTTTCAGATTTATTCTTAGATTATTCATAAAAACGATTTGTTGTTTTACTTCTTGTTAATCATTATAATTGTTTCCAAAATGGCTTCAATGCATATTTTATAAATACATTAAGCATACAAGACCCTTAAAAAGAAGCATGTGTATTTATGCTAGCTTTGCTATTTGGATAATATGCATAATAAGGCAGGAAATTTGGTAGAATGCCTTTTTAAACGTGTGAAATTTGTTTTAAAATTGAAAGTAAATCTAAACACTTTACATCTTGTGATTTAAAAACAGCAGTTTTATTTTGTTTTTTTTCTTTATATAAATGCCTAATTTCCAAAATAAATGTTTTTTGTTGCCCATTATTATTATTATTATTATTATTATTATTATTATTGCTGTTATTATTTATTCCTTTATTATTATTCCTTTATACAGTAAATTGCAAAGATAACATTAATACTGCAACAAAAACTCTATTTTTACTCTAACGAACAACTATTTCTTCCACAAACTGGATTACAATCGGAATCTGCTCCAAATAACTGTCTGTCTTGAATGCTTTCTTAGCAATTCTGCTGTATAGTTTCCTGTCGATGTGCATTGTGGCAATGGCCACTACTACTGCTCGCTAAAAATTTCCCATCAAAATTGAAACTCTGGACAGGTCTTTGTTCCCTTTTATATATGTATTGATCACGTGATAGAACATTTCGACAGCATGTATGTCCTCTCACACAGTGTAACAACTAAGATTTGATGTCGAAAGAGCTTGCCGCTGACACACATGTCCACTAATGCAGATGTAACAATGGATGCCAACAGTCAGCTGACATGCAAAGTAAGCTATTCACATACGTTTGGTGATTACAACCACAGAGCATAGTAGCAATACTTTCAGATCAAATGTATTTTCTACAGATGGAAAAAATATTTCTGTGCAAAATATGTAAGCAATCAGGAAATGGGAAATTAAATCTTTCATTTCTTAACATATCATACAACCAAATACAAAAATGCACTTTCCAAGGCTACTGAAAACACAGTTCAAAAATCACAATTTCTATTAAATAGGCATAATGAAAGATTTTTCTGATTTACCTTTTATTACCTCTTTTAGCTATTTATAATGCCTGTTTGCCTGCCTATTTTAATGATTTAATTCCTAAGCTTCTTGTCTCTACTCATAACATTTTGAAGATTATAGCTCGAAGGATTGGAAATACCAATGACAAACAACAAAATGTATTAAATATCTAAAGCTACAAGGGTCATTAAATAAATAACCGAAAATATTTTTTAAATTGTTTTTATTACGAGAATGAAATGCAACAATTATTATTTTTTAACGTAATCCTGCAGAGGTTCTATGCACTTATGTCAATGCTGGATAAGCTTCTCAATTCCACGTGAAAATAATTCTTGGGAATATGTGCTTGACCAGTTATGCAATGCTTCCTGCTCTTCATCTGCAAACCTTGAGTCACTAAGAGCTTCTTTCAGTGGGTTAAAAAGTGATAACCTGAAGGTGCCAGAACCAGAGAATATGAGTGGGCCAAGCCAATGAAGTTCAGGTCTTTGATGGTATCTAGCAGTGCAGTGGCCTTGCATTGTCGTCGCCACTGGACATCAGTCCACACTGCTTCCTCAAAATTGTTGGTTTCAAATTTTGACACTTAAGGTTTACGTATTATATATTATTTTATATTTTAATATTTATATATTTTGACCTCTCTGCATTGTAATGTTCAAGAATTATCCCTTATGGTCCCAACATGACCTTACCAGTACTTCTTTCAGTTCACACCAACTTTGGTTTTGGAACTCCATGTTTGAACTTATCTGCCCACTCTTATACTTGTGTTCATTATAATTTACTTTATAATTATACCTATTATAATTGGACGATTTGGTAATTGACTAGTACGTTTAATATTAGGAGCACCAGATATAGCATTTCCTCGAATAAATAATATAAGTTTTTCACTTTCACTATGCACTGCCATCTGACGGGAATTTTGATTGGGTTCAACCCTTCTGCTGACAAAAATCTAAGGATACTGTGCTGCTCCACGTTGGTGCAAACCTGCTTGTTTTCACTGAATTCTGTTTGCAAGGCAGGGATGCCAAGCCATCTGATAATAGCTTTAAGACTTTATCGTAGTTTTGTATTACTTTCTCTGTATGTACTATGTACATAGTGTATAGAGAAGGTATTGTAATGCACCCAAAAATTCAATACTGAGATTTTACGACAAATATATATTTTGAGACCACCTGAATCCAAAAAAGGGAGTTTTAGAAATATGTGTGTGTGCGTGAGTGAGTGTGCTTTGCTCAAAAACGAAAAGTTTGGTATTTAAGTTTAGTATCTTCTTAGGATGTGACACGAAGATTTAAAAACAAAAAATCTCCACCACCCCCTTCTACCCTTTATTGGAAACATTTTTGAAAATTTTGATTTTCTCAAAAACTGCTCTAACGATTTTAATTAAAATATTGTACATTAAAGATATGTTCATGACAAATAAAATGTATATCTTGAATTTTCTGGGAATAGCCTCTGAAGACATCTTTATTCTGGATGAATTTTGTATCACTGTATACCATAAGAGATAGACTAAAACTTACTTAATAGAAAATGTAGATCTCATTAAAACACACAATTTATGCTATATACTTGTGACCTATTTTGAGATATTCCTTGTTTCAGTTTTAAAATGTTTATATTTTTCTCATACAAGAATTTGTCAACCCCTGACCATTTAATCAAAGGGACTTCAATCACATAACAACCAGCTTTTAAAACATATGACTATCACTTCACGCTATGGTACTCCCTTATTTCCCTTCTGCTTACAAGGAAGCAAGTAATGAGACCATTTCTGCTAATTTTTTTCTCGATTAGCATGAAGAAAGTAGAAGAATAAGCTTTTTAACAATAATTTGTGTCAGAGATGTAAAGAAAATCATGTGAATGGAACACATCAGATTTTTTTAATACAACTTTCCTGGTTATTTATTGAATCAGCCTTGTGTAAAGAATGTGGTATAACATAAATTGCATATTTTAGAATCATTGATATTATTTCTGAAGAAAATATTTTTCTCATCTGCTTACATAGTTACATACATTTCACTGAAAATGTCTTAATAGGCTATTCATAGAAAATTAAACACCTTTTATTCCTTGTGTCACTATATGAAACATATATTTTAATCATACTCATTAGAGCCATTATATATATATAAAAAAAGAAAGCTGAAAAACCTTTTCCTGTAAAGGGTAATTAGGAGCTGGGAGACTTCCTTGGAAATCGTGTATCACATACTTGGAATATGCTGCTCTTAAATATCAAGCTCGGTCATTTGGATTAACTGGTGAATTGTTTTTAACTCCATATCTCTTAACTAATTGAAGAAGCTGAAACTTGTTTCTGGAGCTGAGAGACTTTCTTAGGAGACTAAAGGGCTGGGAGACTTTCTTGTAAATCTTGGTAGCATATTCTTAGAAGATGCTGCTCTCAAATATCAAGTTTGATCATTTGGATCAATTGCTGTATCGATTTTAACTCCACATCTTACCATATTGAAGAAATGGAAACATGTTTCTGAGCAGCAGCTTGCTCCTATCATCAGCTCCTGGTCGATTGCTGGTATCATTTCTCATGGTGGTTGGCCTAACATAAGGAATGACAGTAGTTGACCAGTAATTGAAAACGGGGGCAAGTAGCTCCAGAAATATGTTTTGCATTTAATCAATATAGTGTTACAAGTGAGTCTGTAATTAATTCAAAAGATTAGAACACACAGTCACAAAGTACACTTTACATAATTGTAATTTGAAGTTAAAATAAGTTTTGTATTTACCTAAATTTTCGTTTTGAGTCATGTTGTTCTCCTTCACTCCCAATTCTCTTAAGTGTCCCTCCCCCCTTCTCTTCAGCCTTTATAAAATGTATATTACCAGTAAAATTTCAATATCAAATTTTGGATGAAAAACAATATTTCCTCTGCATGCTATATGCAGGTCATAGAGTAAGTAAACCAAAAAACTAAAGGTTTCACTTAAGATAGAACTTTATTAGTGAGTGGTGGCTAAACAAAATAAATGAGAATGTTTTAACACAGTAAGGGTTTTTCTAATTCAGATTTTGTAAAATATTTTGAATGGATTTTATAAGCATCATAAACAGCATCTGCGATGACAGTGATGAGCTACATCACCATCATGTGGTAATTTGATGGCATTATGTGATGATATGATATTATTGGCATGAAATGAATTAAAGGAACATCCCAGGAAGTATTAAAAAGTCTCAAACATATCCGTCATTGAATCAAATAGTGTTACCACTGAAACTTGTAAAACTTAAAACTGCTTTTTAGTTAATAAACCTAGTAGGTTATATTCAATAATGAATGCAAGCGGTGAACTGATGCTCAAATGAGCTCATGGTCCATGAAACTTAAAATTATTCAATGTTACAAGGGAAAAGCTTGAAAAAAAGAAGTCTTATCTGCATAACTATCCCTAACCGAGATTTGAGCTCATATCCTCTTGAATATGAGGCAGACATGTCACCCCCACACTACAGAGGTAGGCAATTTAAAATTTGTATATGCAAACTACAAACATACATACCCTTTTTTGAAAGAGATGCAGGTTATTTGTAAACTATAGTAAATTCAGTCTAAGCAAAAATGTTATATAAAGGAATTTGGTTTTCATATGTAATTACCATGCTGTGTTTAAGGGAGCATTACAGAATCTAAGAATACATTATGATTCATCAGAATTTGGCGTTTCATTGACCAGTATTGTCTCTTGATCTCATTTATTAAAGTATACAGAAATCTACTAAAAATTTGCACACCATGGGTTGGCATTGTAGATTTTTAAGTCAGTCTTTAGTGGAGTTTTCCAGTAATTTTTGTGGGATGTTATGAAATATAAATTTTGTTAAAAGTTGATTCACAAGGTCCATTGTTTACATTATGCATAATTTATAATTAATTCTTTATCCTTTTATCTCTTAATAAGCATTCATGTACTACAAAAGTACATGAATGTTTATGCAATGTCCAAGTCAGCATTAGGTAGTGGTATAACAGAACATCATAAATCCCCTCCCCCTTTTCTTATATAGAAAATGATCAAAATTGTGATCAAAACTGCAAAAAGTTGAATAGTTTCTCAGAAACATCCTATACTTATTTTGCAAATTAAGAACTTTCACAGCCCTAGTATAAAAAAAACGTTGTTCAAATAAAATAGATGACTTGGGTCATAGTTATAAAACATGTTGATTAGTTATTGTTTTACATAATATTGGCATTTTTTCTGCTTTCAGGTGCTGATATTCAAACTCCAGCTCCATAGCACAATCTTTTGATCAATGGACATTAAGTTATATAATGCAGATTATTTTAATGAGGTGAATCTTTGAAGATTGCATAATATTTGGAGTTTGTTTTATTCTTTATAGTAATATGCGGAAGCTGAAAATGTATCCAAAAGGAATATGTTCCAGTTTCCTAACTAAGCAGCATGTTGAATCGTTTTGCAGCAAACTTAATTTTAGAAAAAAAGGAGTTTAGCTGTCACAAAGATAACTGCTTATTATGCACCAAGAACTACAATACATTTTTACATTTATATTTTTTGTGTATTCTGTTTAGCTTTGCTTTTCCCCAATTGAAATTGAATAACACTTTTATTCCTTTAAACAAACAAAAGTTTACTTAGTTATCAAACTCAATTTTGGGGCAAAAGTAATGAATTAAAAACGTTTGCCTACAGACCCTTAATATAAAATTCTGATTTGTTTTCCGGTAAAGGTTGTTTTTATGTATAATTTAGTCTGAAATACTTTTCCTTTACACATCTCATTCTTCACATGAAATGTGTTATGAGTCCTTCATGTTGTGTGTGCTTTATCCCCACTTATGGATAATGCTTTATTTAATTTGAGATAGTGCCATGCAACTAGAAACTTCTATGCATATCCCAATCATTGTTGTTAAGGGCAGGATAAGTAAGCTTATCAATTTTAGTAATTTAAGGAGTATTAATATAAAAATAATAGTTGCAACAAATCTTCACTTATCTTTTGGAATCCTTGCCTTTTATCCTTTTTGCAGTTTTGATCACAATTTTGATCATTTTCTATATAAGAAAAGGGGGAGGGGATTTATGATGTTCTGTTATACCACTACCTAATGCTGACTTGGACATTGCATAAACATTCATGTACTTTTGTAGTACATGAATGCTTATTAAGAGATAAAAGGCAAGGATTCCAAAAAGATAAGTGAAGATTTGTTGCAACTATTATTTTTATATTAATATTTGTGTTATTCTTCACTGTTACTAGCTTCTTTTTACATTTATAAATTTAAGGAGTATTTCCAGTAGGAACTTCAGTTGCCAAAAATGAAGTTTAATTCAATTCATTCAAGTTCCATCAGAGCATGTCATTGTAGGTAAACTGGGCCACTGTTACAGTGTTTGATTAGGGAATTTCTAATTCGCGAGTTCATCACTATGTAAGAATCTAAATTTTTAGCAACTTCATATTTTACTTTTAGTGTTTCAATGAGAATATTCTTCTGGGAACTTTTGCTTAAAATGCGAATCATTCAGCAAACCAGTTCTTCAGAGATTACTTACATATTACGATTTATTTGTTTGTTTATGCAAAGCAACAATACAAAGAATATGACTGTGCATAGCCCAGTCTGAATATAATACATAACACTGTGTTATGGAAAATCAAATTGACCTTTTTGAGTATCCTGAGGCTCAGGAGATTCAGAAGGACCTAGCAGGGGTGGCTTTATGGGGTGAAGAGAGTGAAGGGACTCTTTACTTTCTTTCACATAAAAATTAAAGAATAATGTAATTTATTTTAAAATTCTCTGAAACCTGTTTTAGAGGCTAGCTTATGTAATGTTTTTTCTCCATGTGAGCATTGCTTCACTTGCTTACTTTTGGAATTATTTGAAAAAAACCAAAAACTGACCAGTCTAACTCACAGAAGAGAATATGAAATATTCAACAATTTCAAGATTTTATTTTTCAAAATTTTGGATTCCATTTTAGTGGAAGTGAAAGTAAGGTTTTAGGATTGTGACAATTTACAATTTCTTGTCCTTGTAGATACCACAAAATTTGAAAATTACACTAAAGATTTTCCTTCTTCAGTGCTTGAAAACTTCAGTGATGTTATTCAAACACATTTCATAGAATTGATCGTTAAAAGAACCAGCTGTGGCTTTTAGATGCTGATGAGATGTATAGGTCTGTTACTACAGTGGAGTGTTTTAAATTGTACCAAGAAAATAAATATGTTTTTTAGAAAACATGCTAGTTATTTGCTTTAGTTTTTAACAATTGCATCCACGAGTGCATCAGTGGAAAGAAGATTTTCATGTTTGAAAATAATTAAATCTGTCACTAGAAACAGCATATCACAAGGAAGATTGACATTAGCAAACATCTCCATCTAGAAGAAACTTTTGTGTACGCTTAAGGATCAAGCTGTTTTATGAGGGCATCGTGGATAAATTTGCTTCACTCAAAGAAAGGAGGATTCTCTTAATACACAAGAAATAAAATAGGCAAGTTTTACAACATAATTATTATTTAGCTAAAATATTATATTTAAATTTGTCTAGCATTGTTTATTAAAGTCTTGAGTCCTTCACCTACTGTTTAGGGGCAGGCCACCACTGGGACCTAGGTAATACAATATCAGAACACTGATTAATTTTCCCCATTTATATCATTACTTTCTCTACATAGTTCATGGTACATAGCTAGAGAAGGTATTGCAACCCACCCAAAAAGTTGACACCGAGATCACCAGAAATACACATTTTAGGATCACCTTTATCCAAAAAAGTATTTATACAAAAAGGTTGTGTGAGAGAGAGAGAGAGAGAGAGAGAGAGAGAGAGAGAGAGAGACAGAGAGAGAACATATAATTCAAAAATGAAAAATCTTAAGTTGGGTATCTTCCATGGATCCAAACTATCCTTTACATGGAAAAACTTTCGAACATTTTGATTTTCTCAAAAATGGTAACAAGTTCCATGAAATCTTGAATTTTTTGGCAATAGCCTTTGAAGACCTCTTTACTCTGGATGAGCTAGGCTGAATTTTTGCGCAACTGGTAAACTTTAAGAGATAGATAAAAATTTACTACAAACAAATGTAGATCTCATTGAAACGTACAATTTATGTGATATACATTTCTTTCGAGGAGTTGAACATTTCTGAGATATTCCTTGTTATTGGTTTCAGTTTCAAAATACTTCAACTTTTCTCATAACAGAATTTATCAACTCCTGGCTATACAAAGAAATGGATTTTAACCCCTAACAACCAGCTTTTAAAAGATTTGTCATTGCTTTAGCCTAGTGTATTCCTTTATTTCCCTTCTACTTTCAAGGAAGCAAGTAATAAGACCTTTCTGCTAATGTTGATCTCGATTAGTTTGAAGTAGATAGAAGAACAAACTTTTTAATAATCATTTGTTACAGAGATGTGGAGAAAGTCATATGAATGAATCTTTTATGTTATTCTCCATTATTTGTATGTCACTATTTTCCAATTATTTTACAAATTATATGGAGCTTTTTGAAGAGCTAGGTGGTCTGATACCAGTTGATGGAAGAAGGATTTTACAATATAAAGCATAAAACTTAAACTGTTTCCTTACAGTGTACTTGAAATCCTTTTATATAGAACAGAAACAAAGTGGAAAACATTTTCATAGACAATTTCATTTAATAAGTGTAGAAATGGAAGAACACTTGCCATTTTAGGCCAAAAAACAAGGGCTATGCAGTTTGATAATGATACTACCCAATTCATATTTACTTGATCTACTTAATACTACAGGTAAAAGTAACTCAGTAATTTCCAAATATTTATTTAGCAAACAAACTGAAAAAAAAAAAATTTTTGAGAACCTTAACAGGAGATTTCTGCCTTATACCCCACATAAAAGAATTGAGTTACAAAAGAGAAATGAGCATATTAATAAATTATATTATTTAATGAGTTAAAGATTATTAATATTTAATGGACTTTTGTGACAAATTAATAAATAAATCCTTTCATAAAATTTTTATTGGGAACATGCATGAGTTTTAAAAATATTTTTTATGAAAAGTTCATCCTTAAATCAATACAAAATGATATTGCATAAAAAACATCTGCCTTACATGGATGCATTAGCGATAGAATAGATTTTCAAAAATAATGAACATTTTGTAGCTGCCTGAAACTTATGGATTAAAAGCATAAGCATAAAAGCTGCAGTCAGCCATTCCATTATGACGTTTCCTAGGCATGGCTAACTTTTTCACAGATTGTGCAAAACTAAAGAAGCCACTAACCATCATGTTAGCAAGGTATAAAAAGAACAGCACAAACTACTGGAAATGGACTAAGGAGAGAATAATCACATTTTCTACAGTCAAAGAAGTCCTTTGCAATGCAACACTACTAGCCTATCAAAACATCAACCTCCCCTATTTCAGTCGGTCCGGGTAACTCGGTTGGTTAGGCACTGGCCTTCTGAACTCAAGGTTGTAGGTTCAAATCCTGCCCAGACCAATAGTTTTTAAGTATGCTTAAAAGTGACAGCCCAATGTTAGTAGATTTACTGGCATGTTAAAGAACTCCTGCAGTGGTGCTATGATCCTGGCAATTGACAGCATCATTAACAGTCATCACAAAATCCTTTATCTCAGATCTCAATCAAACATTTCAGAAATGTACCAAAAAATTAGAATTTCATTATCTCTACAGACTACAAACCATTAACCTATGCATTCTAGCTAGACATAAACAATGTCTACCAGGCGAGCTGGGTAATTGCAGTATATTGCAGAATTCATCTCAGAATCAGGCACATCACTGGAGCCAAGAATGTAGTTGCAGATGCATTGTCACACATAAACACCATAGATTATGAGTTTCACCATGGCAGAGAAACAGAAAGACAGTGATGGCAAAACTCAATATGCCTAATTCCATAAAGAATATCTACTGTGACATTTCAACAGGTCGCATTTGTCCTTTTAAAGCCCAAGACTTCTGCAAAATAGCATTTTCAGTAATCCATAACCTATCCCACCCTGGAATACAGACAACAATAAGATGACCACTGCAAAATTCATTTGGGCAAACATGTGGAAAGATTGTAAGATATGGTCTCAAACATTTTTTTAAAATGCCAGAAGTGTGAAGTCAACAAACACATACAATCAGCTGTGCTAGCAGATTTTCCTGTATCAAGTGAACAATTCTCACACATTGATGTCAGCATTGTTGATCCCCTAACACTGTGCAGAGGACTTCACTTCCTGTTAATGACTGTGGGCAGATTTTCCCACTGGTTAGAAGCAGCATCCATGGAAAGCCAAACAGCAGAAACCGTATCCAAAACCTTAATTTCATGTTGGTTTTCAAAATTCAATATCAGCATGTATCACAATAGATCAAGGTTGGCATTTGAGAGCAAGCTTTTCAAGAACAGTAAGTTGGTTCTCACAGCATACTATCCTCAGGTTATTGGCCAACGTAGGATGATGAAAGCAGTCCTTAAATGATCCCTGCTTAAAACATACTCTTGGGTAGACTCGCTTCCCTTAGTCCTTTTAGGCATCTATGCCACAATTAAAGAAGACTTTGGATCTTCACCTTCAGAACTAGTTTATGGAACAACCATCCAACTTGCAGGCAAATTCCTGTCTGATGCCATAACATTACCCAGCAAGACTTTGCTAGACAATTCACTTACTGAGGTCTGTTCCAACATCTAAACATGGGAAAAGAAAAATTTTCATCTTCAAGGGTATGTCAACACTCCTGTGTGTTTGTGTACCAAAATGTAGTATCGGTACGACTACAAACAACTTACACAGTCCCCTACAAAGTAAAGAAATCTATCAGAAGTATTTTGAAGTTGAATCAATAGAAATGCTAAAAATAGTACCATCAATCACTAGCCTTCATTGAACACTCTTCAACATAGCACCTGCAGTCAGATAAAAAATGCAACGAACAGATCACTCACTACATCACCTGTAGTATCAGTTGAACATTCTTGAAAAGAACCAGATCAGATCAAACAGTTCATTTTCCCCACAGATTTGTATACTCTATCGTAATTATTTAGGGGAGGAATGTGGATGTGCACTAATACATATGACATGCATTTCTCTTTGTTATTTAATTCATTTCTCTATGGCAATTGCTAGGGAGTTGCTTACAAGCTGTGACAAATAATAAAAGTATTTTGTTTTGTTGAGTGAAAAAATATCTTGTTTGATATATTAGCTCTAGTTATTCATGAGATACACCACATAATGTAATGTAATATTAATAATATTCAGACAACAAGCCCTCCAGTAATTAACTCAAGGAGTATGTGTCAATTTATAAGATAATTTCTCTCTTACTACAGTTAACGCTTCATGTGTATTTATGCATAAGGTTATGCCATAAGTTGCAAGGTAAAATTTTAATCCTGGAAGTGTAAATATGAAGATGTACTGTAGCACCAAAAGCATTTAGTACCATCATGACATTTCTATGATACCAAACTTAAGGAGCAAATATTGTTTCGATAAAATAATTTAGTTTTGCATTAATTACATGATATGCAACTGAAAAGGATTTGGGAGGGGGGGAGAATTTTTTTAATAGTATTTAATGCCCGCTTTTACTACTTGTGGCATTGCAGGCGATGACACTAGTGATATATGGAATGAAGATGGAGCACGGGTGGAATGCACTGGCAGGGGAAACCAAAGAACCTGGAGAAAACCTGCCCCTGCGCTGCTTTGTCCACCACAAATCTTACGTGTGGTTGCTTGGCATCGAACCTGGGCCATCTAGGTGAGAGGCGAGAGATCTAACTATTCGGCCATGGCGCAGCCCAGGAGAAGAATCTGTTCTACTTTACTGCTCAAAGAGCACTTAAATAAACACATGAAATGTGTGCTATTTTTTTTTTTAACTCTACTATGAAAGAAAATATATATTTTCAAAGTTCTTCAGTTTTTTATGTTAGATGTTATTGTGACTTGCAAATCTTTTTTTTTTTTTTTTTCTTAGTTTAACATCCTTTAACCTGGTTTGGTCATATCGGACAATTACAAAAATTTGATGTGCAAGTTTTTCCATTAAGATACAGGATTATAGAGCTATTACTGAGTTTGAAAATACCACAGGATATACTTTTATGAATCAGTTGAGGGAATTCATTATGCACTAGTGCATTGTGGAGACAGTATAAGACCCATCATTCAAGCCCATTCATAATTCACTGAATTATTTAAATCTGAACTAACTTTCCATTACTTAAGAAGGGTGCCACAAAATATGTAATATTCTGACTTAACTGAAGCATAAGAAGTTCTCATTATACATTTTAAAGTGAAGATAGTCAACAGTTGTACTAAAAATCAAGAGTACGGAATGAAAGTGTTGTACATAAATTTCAGATGCAGGTTCCTTCCTTCCTTTCTTTCCTTTTCTCCCTTCTGAAAGCTGTGTTTGAAATGAAATACAATGACACAAATTGTGCAAATTTATGCAATTTGGAGTTTGTTCTTTTAGATGAGATGTATGTTTCTTATAATGTTATGTATATTAAAAGACTGTAATTTCAGAGCAACTGCTATAAATAGTTTGCCACTTTCTGCATTGCTGTAAAATATTATTGAAATAGTTTTATATCACATTTTGGAGCATATTGTTAGTGCTTTTTATAATTAAAATAGGTAGACTTAAGCCTGCACAAGTGTAAATAGAACTAAAGTGGCACTTTTAGCAAATGAAATGCAGATACAGATATTGATTTGTGTATTCTTTAGTTGCAACTTCTTTATGGTAAACTTGTGTTTACGCTCATGGTGAGATAAACATAACTTGAATTGATCTCTTTATTGTAAGATGTACATTAATTTGAAAAAAAAAGAAAAAAAAAAGAAACATGAATATAGGATTTTACTCCTTTACACTCCTTTTGTATCCATAGTGTTCATTGTAAGAGAAATTTCCTTTAATATCATAATACTTTTATATTGGGCACCATCACTACTGTTGCAGAAAGTTTTCAGGGTGTAATAAAATGAAACAGAAAAAGAGAAAAGTTTGTGCAAATCAAAAGTCATTATCTCAGGTTGATAGGCGAGTGCTTTATTGATTGATAAGTACTCATAGAAACAGCCTGTATATGTACTTCCAAGTGCAATTGGAAACCAGTTCTCATAATCTTTGTTGTTGCAGGTTTAAGGATTTTTATTAACTCTCTTTATTTATCTTCATTTGCTTCTGCACAAGACAAAACAATATTTAAATAATGGATCCTAAAGGTAATATTTTCTCAATACAACTTTTGTCATTTAGGATAATTAATTTCTGTGTTAGTGTTGTTAGCTTAAAATAATTCTGGGTGTTAAATTTGAAGATAACATTTGTAAAATATTGTTGTGGAAACTATCAGTGTATTGTTTACTACCTTTTACTTTGACCTTTATAAATACATTTATGTCTGTCATTTTGTTTTCTCTTGGAGTTCTGAGTTCTTTTTTTGTTTTTATGTTTTAAGCTGTTTGGAATACTTTGATTATATGAACTTCTTTGAGAATGTGCAGTGAGTATAAGTGCAGCTCATTTTTCCGTGCCAAAGTAATCATGTAAAAAGAAGTGTGAATACATTTCTGTACATATTGTGAACAACTTGAATATTTGTATAATAAAACTGCAGTGATAAATTGGTTACATAAAGCTTTTTATTTCTGCTACATACTTGGTAACTTCCTTAGAATCTATGTTGCTTGCAAGAGATTTGATAAATGGAGCATGAGTGCTGTTACATATGTCATTGGTGATCTTTATGAAAAAATATGAGGGCAGTTCAAAACATACCGGCAATAGGAATGAAGACACAATTTTTTTTTCCAAACACAAATTATTTATTTCTTAACATAATCCCTTTTTAGAGACATACAATTCCTCCAACATTCCTGCCATTTTTTTAACCTCCGCAAAAATAGGAGTTGTCAAGCTCTGCAAAATATGCCTCTGCTCTAATGATGACCACCTCATTTGATCTAAATTTTTCTCCCACAAGTAATTTTTTTTTTTCAAATTTGGGAAAAAGAAGAAATTGCAGGTAACCAGGTCAGCAGCAAATTCATGTAGTTTGGCAGCAACAACTCTGGATGAAAGCACTATGGTGAAATAACATTTTCTGCTTTTCCAAATGGAGCTCTGTCAGCAGCTTCTTGTCATATAGGGCCAATAACTCAATGTAATGTTGTCCAGTAATCTTTTTTCCTTTCTCTAAGAAATCAATGAGTATAATACCCTTCATATCCCAAAAAACCACTGTCATCACTTTTCTGGTCAGTGGGATGGACCATCTTTTTAATCTGTAGAGCAAATTCAGTAGAAGTGATCCATTGTTTTGATTGTTGCTTGGTTTCTGGAGTATAATGATGAAACCAGGCCTCATGGATAGTGGTAACTCAATGCAAACACACCTTTAGATTTTGCTTAAATACCTTCAAACACAGCTTCAAAGTTGAAATCCACTCCTGCTTGTCCACTGTGAGGAATCACAGCACCCATTGAGCCAAACCTTTTCATTTCCAGCTAATGCAAAATATGAATGCCATTCCCATCAACACGTGTGCGGCCCTGCCAGTTTACGAGCTTTCGTTTGATCATGAGAATCATATCATGGAGTTTTTCATTGATTCTTTGGTTACATCTACCAGGCATCCTGGGCATTCATCAAACCAATATCTAACCATTGTCATGGATGGCAAAAGGTCCCCATAAACAGCATCCAATTTTGCATTTGTATCAAGTTTTTCTATCTAAAAGTAAAAAGCAAATCACTGAATGATACTGCACTTTTTCCATTTTAGTAAAAAGAAATTGAATGACTATAATGTCTGGCAAATCCAAACTAACCCATGACTCAATACCAAATTTGCTTTGGTGACATGTAAAAATGAGAGTATGCAATTTGCCTTATTTTGAAACATGGGTACTTGTTGGACTGCCCTTGTAAAGGGTTATAGAGCATGTCTTTAGCAACATACTCTGAAGCAGTATTCTTTGTGAGCGATATTGCAACCATTTTTATGTTGTGAAGGTTTATAAGAATGTTTGTAGGATCTCAACTGATATTAACTTTCTCTTCTCAAAATGAGGTGTTTCAGATATAACATTACCAGGGTTGTAGATTTTCCTACAGATTTGAATACGTATGTCTTCCCATTACCTCGATCTGTTCTTTTGGAGTTCTTGCACCTGGTATACATGAATGTCAAGTTTGAATTTCTTTGTTTTAAATGTTTATCTTGTTTGCTCTGTACAGATCAGTGCAAACTACTAGTGCAGTAATTTGATAAAGTTCTGTGCTCTTATATGTAGACCCTCTCTCAAACCTCATTGAAGTTAACTGCTTTTTATCCAGGTTCTCCTCATTGGTTTGAAAATGTTTGCCATATTCCAATTATAGAAAATAAATGAAGGGGACAATATTAAAATAATGTAGAAATGCAAATAACGTTATGCAACATTAAACTTGTGTTTACATTATGGTTATTCCATAAAATGAGATATAAAAGTCCAAAACTGATTTATCTTTATGCCAACCTTTAATTCATCTGCCAGATAGAGAAGCTGAAGATGTCTGGTTAATAAGTTTACGATCATTTCTTCTAAAGATACCAAGAATATCTCATGTAAATAGACATTACTTTCAACAAGGTTAGGAATTATTATAGTGCATGTTACTATCCATCATGAGTAAGGAATGCTAGAGTTAGTTTTAGAAAGGAAAGCTTCCATTAATAGATAATGCAGAGAGTGTGGATCTACAGGATCCATGGCCCAGCAATAAATGAAATGCACAGTATAATTAATAGTATGTGTTATTGTAGCTTAGGTTTAATGACAGCTGATTTAATTACTGAAATAGACTTAGCAAGAACAAAAGCACAATTAATTCAGAAATAATGGTTTACATAATAATATAATAAATACAGAAATACTGCATATGCCCAAAAACAAGTTGCACTTTGGTTCAAATTATAATGTGAAATGTTTAATTATGCTGGTTTTAATTATTTTCCAGTTAACACCCGATCATGTTGGTGATACTACATTGCTGTGCAAAACAATGTTGAACTTTGCCTTGATATAGCACGCTCCACTGATATTTGTGATAACTGTAAAGTGCAAAATATACCAGAACATACAATCTTTCAGTGCACTTGTTAGAACTGCATGTATACTGCTTTAAATACTGATTTAATGATTAAAGTAAAATTATTGCAACCTTTCAATCACCCATTTTGAAATATATCACTTGGAATTTTTACACTTTTTTGTGTAAATTACCAAGTCTTAAACACACTCTCACAATAGTATATAAACAGGTGACATTGAGTGAAATAGGTATGATTTTGTTTTATCTTCAAATCTCCTTGTGCATTTTGTACACTATATGTAGTGTTTGTTAATCTCCCCATTCTTAGCTACAGCTTTACATGAAATAGAGTATTTAATTTCCTACACCCTTATCATGCCATCAGGAATCTCTCACAATCGATAATTGACAAGATGTATGATAAGACCATAATAAACGATATTGTATCATATAAATTAGTGGATTAAAATGTGCAGGGTTGAGTATTTACTACTTTCTCTATGCATATTATGTACATAGTTTATAGAGAAGGTATTGTATTGCATCCAAAAATTCGATACCAAGATTTCACCAGAAATACATGTTTTAAGACTCCCTGAATTCAAAAAAAAAAAACATTTTTAGAAAAGTGTGTGTGCATGTGGGCAGCATAACTCAAAAACGAAGAGACTGTGAAAGTCCAAACTTGGTATTTTAGTTTGGTATCTTCCAAGGATGCGACATGAAGATTTTCAAGAAAATCCCTCCACTCCAAACTACCTTTTACATGGAAAACATTTCGAAAATGTTGGTTTTCTTAAAAATGGCTCTAACAATTTTGATTAAAGTATCGTATATTAAAGATATTTACCTGACAAATAAAATGAATATCTTGAATTTTCTGGGAATAGCCTCTGAAGACTACCTTATTCTGGATGAATTTTACGGTTTAGCAGTTGTGAATATAACTGCTAAACGGTAAGAGATGGACAAAATTTACTACACAGAAAATGTAGAGCACATTAAAACACACAATTTCTGTCATATACATTTTTTTCATGGAGTTGATCAATTTTTTAAGATATTCCTGGCTTTTTGTTTCAGCTTTGAAAAACTTAGACTATTCTCATTGTCAACTCCTGTCCACACAAACAAAGGAAATTCAGTCACATAGCAACCAGCTTTTGACTATCACTTTAACCTATTGTACTCCCTTATTTCCTTTTTACTTACAAGGAAGCAAGTAATAAGACTATTTCTGGTTTTTTTTACATTTTTTTTTTAATTTTTTTTATTTTTTTTTTATTGTGAAGTAAATAGAAACAGAAGCGTTAAGAGTCAGACTGAGCTGGGATTTGAACCACGGATCTCCCAGTCTCTAGCATGTTGCTCTACCACTGAGCTACTATGGCAATATGCTGGCATAGCATTGAATTTCTCAACTGACTTGCATGTTTCATGATAAATCACAAGGTGATCTCAAATTATTTCGAGATGACAACCCTAATGGCAACTTACAATGTTGCAAGTACTTGTTACGTCCCAGGATATTGTAAGTCACCAGGCAGTATTTCCAAAATGGCAATGTTTCAGTTTGAATTCACTGCTAAAGAGGGAAAATCTGCTGCTGAAATTCACCTCAGACTTCATTGAGTGCTAGTAGTGTTAGGAAATGGGTTAAGCATTTCAAAGATGGAAAATGAGTATCCAAGATGAGCCTTATAATGGTAGCCTGCGAACTGCCTCCATGGAATGCTAGAAGGAAAGAATTGACAAGATCGTTAGAGAAGATGGGCATATCACTGTAGATAAAATTGCCACATAACTTGCAATAGGGCATTGTGCAGTGTAAAAAATGGTAGAAAACTTAGGTTATCAAAATGTTTATGCTAGTTGGGCCCCGCATATATTGACCGAAGACCACAAACTTCAGAGAAGAACTATCAGCCAAAACTTTCCTCAGAGGTTCCAAACTGAAGGTGGTGATATTTTGATGAGTATTGTGACAGGCAATGAAAGCTTGTGCCATGATTATGAGCCTGAAAAAAAAAAAGAAAAAAAAAAAAAACATGTATATGGAATTTCACCATTGCATTTACTATCAAAGAAGAAAGTTGATTTCCTTGAACCTGGATAAACCTATATGCTGCCTGTTATATCCAGATACTTTTGGAAGCTTCGTTGTGTATTGTATGATAAACATATATGCTGCCTGTTATATCCAGATACTTTTGGAAGCTTTGTTGTGTATTGTGTGATAAACATCCTGGAAAGAAGATCATCCTGCAACATGATAATGTGCATGTGTCACAATGGAGAAGATCAGAACAAACTCCTGGGAAACTCTTCCACATCTTCCCCACACCCTCTGACTATCACCTTTTTGGTTCTGTTAAGGAACAGATGCATGGCCAACAATACAAGACAGTGGAGGATACTCGGAAAACAGTGCACAGTGTCTTCGTGCAGCTGGAACAGAGCTCTATCATAAGGGTATGATGGGAAAAATATGTGCAAAAATGAGACTCTGTTGAAAAGTAAGAGAAAAGTCTGTAGATTATGGTAATGTA
Organism: Hymenopus coronatus; assembly: GCA_030762935.1. Lineage (NCBI taxonomy): Eukaryota > Metazoa > Arthropoda > Insecta > Mantodea > Hymenopodidae > Hymenopus > Hymenopus coronatus. Next base: position 61,955,532 of record CM060886.1, read on the forward strand.
CTTGTATTCTCTAAAAAATAAATGTTAAACAGGTTTAAAGATTGTTGCTTATTACTTCCAACATGCTCTTCATATTCTCACTTACAATTTTTGAGAGTTTGCAGAGGGTTTCCATTCAGGTATTTCAATTACTCAAAATCAAGCCTTGTACTTGGTTTTGAAACCATACATCTGGTTAATCAGTCCATGAAATGGAAATGGCGTATTATTTATGGATGCTCTTTAACTACTGTGGTTCTCAGCATCCCATTCCAAATTGGGCATGAAAGACAGCTTAATTTTGCTCAGAGGCCTCTCTGTTAGGCTTGAGGTTCTTTTACTTGCCTTAAATCTACGACACGGGACCAACGGCTTTAGTTCCCTTCTGAAGTAAGCCATGCTAAGGAATTTTATGCCCAAAAAAACCCATCGTCCTCCACCAGGTTTGAACCCACGACCTTGGGTATATGAAGTTAGCATGGTAACCATTACACCATGGAGGGTGACAATCAGTCCATGAAGTGACACTGTGAGTTAAATGCATAAATAACAGCAAACATTTGTTCACATTTTCCTGATGGTCCAGCAGGACATTCACAGAAACAATAATTAGTTTCCTCTATAGCAGCATTAACATAAATAACCGATATGAAAGATCCTGTAGATAAATTAATATTGTTCAATGTATACATTAACATAAATAATTGCCACAAAAGTCTTATGTTACCTTCACTGTTACATCATAAAGCTTCAGAAATACTGATACTTGTCCTATTACATTTTACAGTTATTACTTCCTGTGATGCATTCTGCACGTAGAGGGCTTTCTAGGTAAACTGCAGCCTATTGCTGATCACTGTTGTACAAAATTGGCCACAACTACATTTGGTATAATTACAGCGATATTCACTGGTAACTTTCATAAGCTTACAACTTTGGTCACCTGCAATGGCACAGTTCTCATTTGATGTACACAGTCTATCGAACAAAAGAGTTACCCCATCCATGTGGTTGAATATAATTACTCTTTGAGAATAATAATGCAATTAGTGGATTGAATATATAATCAAAATTTATACAAGATTAGTCCCCTAAGGAGGTACAACTCCAACTCTTAATAAAAGCAAAGAAAGTTAAGCAAACTAAACTACTAATGGTCACTATCTGAGAGGCACCAATGAGGAGAAACATTGTGTATTAAAATTTCAGTTACAATAAAGTTACATTGCTCCTTAGGTATTTCTCTATTTAAAAAAAAAAAAAAAAGCATTTTACTGGATAAAAAATACAGTTGTGCTGATATGAAGTATAACACTTTGCAAAGTAATATGTGCAGCATGAGAATCTGTATATGCCATTTAAGAGGAAGAATATTAATCATTGGTTACATAATGAACAGGAAATTAATTCTATTGGTTGAAAAGAAGTCACTGTTAAAATAAAATAAGCAAGAATTTAATTGTATTATATTTTGCAGTAAAGGCACAGGATTCAGAATTTTGGTCATTACAGTGTTTTAAGAAATTATGTTCAGTTTCTTTCCAATATCTGAAAAGGCATCAACAGCATGGTCAATGTCAGCCTCTGAATGACTTGCAGAAATTTGTACCCGAACTCGTGCTCTGCCTTTTGGTACCACTGGATAGCTGAACCCAACAACATATATTCCTCTGCCTGGAATGAAAATCTGTGATTAAAATCCAAGTAAATAAAATATCAGAAACCAAAACTTATCTAGACTTTATCATCTATTTATATTTAATGTGATATGCATTGGAAGAGACTCTGGAGAGTTTCAATTTACTTTACTGTTCTATTAGTAGAACTTGGTTTTGGGTTCTGAAGCGCACACAGTTACAAACACACAGAGCAGTCAGCAGTGTAAAGAGAGGGTAGTGAGGAGGGTTTATAGCATAAGCATGCACAGGCAGAGGTATAATCTATTCCAAAAGTAGCTCATTACATATTTTGACATTATGTGCATTGTTCTAATTCATAAAGTAATAGATACAATAAAGCAATTATTTCATAATATGATTGGTAAAAAGAAATGCAGTGTACCTTTACAAATAAAATATAAAGTTTGATACAGAAAATGCAGGATAATGATGGGCAGAACTTTGAAAAGACAATGAACATAGATCAACCAAACTCACTCAGAATTCATAGCAATGAATTACAAGATACATCTTTACCGTATCAAAAGTAAAGACTCCTATCACTCAAAACATGTTTGAATCATCCACAAGTTTGATAAATGTCTAACCTACACTTTCATATTTCCAACATTTTTTCAATCTGTACTCTCTTTCAGTGTTCACTGGTTTAGCTACTAGCAGCTGGTCTCCATGGCCACCCTCGCTAAAGTGCCTAGCTTTAGTGCTTCGTGGTGCAGGGGATCATGAATTTGAGTCCCACCTCAGACATGGACATTTGTAATGTGTATATGTCTGTGGGACTGTACACTAAATAAAAGGAAATAAATAAGAAAACAACAGAAACAATATATTTAAAAAAAAAAATAAAAAATAACAGGAACTGAATGAGACCAGGCATAATGCAATGGGTTGTAGAGAGCATGTCTACTCCATAATGTCATAGTTATATTGTGTGTGCACGTAAATTCAATCCAACAATTTCATGACCTGGGACTGAGTTCTACTCATTAGTTTAAGATGTTTTATACCCGTTTTTCATGACCAAATTACTTTGTAACAATAAGGTCCGTATTAATATAATTTGCATGTTATGTCAATGTATATTTCTACCACTTTTTTAGCCATAGTAAATAGAGGAAATATTATATTTTGCTCAAAAATATGACATAGAGATTTCAACAGAAATCCAAGTTTTCAGTCTCTGAGAATTAAAAATAAACATTTGTAGAAAAGATTTGTTTGTGTACATGTGAGCACACCATGTGCCAAGGGTGGATACAGAGGCGAGGGGTGATATGCTTCTCCCTACCAAACAGAAATTTAGTAAAAAACACAAAGTAAAAAAAAAAATACTGGACACAATATTAATTAAATAAATCTAAGACTATTTAGCATTGACTTAGGTACTTTAAATAACAATAAATACTTTGGTGTGCTTATCTAACTAGATTCATGTCACTTATGTTTGCTGGCTTACACGAATATGGTGAGTCAAGAGGGAAGTGAGATGCAATTCCAGTAGCAAGGTTAACAGTTAAAACAATATGAATCTGTCAGTCACGTTCCACCATTACTTGACCATTATGTTTGCATTTTTGTGTAGTTTATGACTTACAAAATTGATCATTTCATAACTAAGAAGAGATTGAAAGTCTTTTCTCCACTAGCAGAACAAAGCTCTGAAACATCTTTGACTTCAGCCTACACAAGTTGAGGTTATATCACTACTATAGTCATTGTCCTCAAAATAGATTTGGACAAAAACATGAAAAAATAGATTTGTCACATAAGTAAAAATGCACATATGTGGAAAGGTAGTAGGTATTTTTACTCTTTACATGATTGCTGTTTTTTGCATAAGTCAAGTCATTTTTTAAAATGTAAGCAAAAATACTAGGAATTTTTACTTTTACATTGCTTAATTCACAATTATTTCAGTGTATTCTCTCTTCCATAATGCTGTTTGTTTTGGGGTTCAAAATGTAATAAATATTACTAGTATCAGATAAACTATTATTTTTTTCCTTTCTTGATATGTTTCTCCAAATTTTTTCTATCTCAAAATCTAAATTTTTTAATGTAAAGTTTAAAAATTTTTTTTGGGAAACACCTCCAAATGACTCAGTGTGCCCCCATCCTACAGAAATCCCGGATCCACCTTGGGCATGCTCAAAGAAAGAAAAAAAGAAAATGGATTAAATACTAAAAAAAATTTTTTTTTTCACAAATTCCTCTTCCAACTACCTTTTACATGGTAAAATGTTCATTATTTGTTATTTTCTCAAAATAGGTCTTATGGTTTTGATTAAGATATTTTTCATTATAAAAAAAAATATATATATATATGTTGAATTATCTGGGAATAGCATGTGAAGACCTTTCGTTTTATATAGCAGCACAACAAAATACTGATACAAAATGCAGAAAATAAAACTAAAGTAGCATGGAATATAATAAAAGCATCACATAAAGAAAATAAACAAAAATGGGTAGAAAATATACGTATTGAAGTAAACAATAGGTTAATAGAAAACCCAATAAACATAACAGAAAAATTTAATGATTATTACATCAATATTGTAAGAACTTTAGGCCTGAGCCTAAACAACTGAAAACAGTATATGTAACTCAATGATGTTACGAGAAATAACAAATGAGGATATTATTAAACAGATAAACACATTAAAATGTAAACAATCTTTTGGGTTAGATGGACTTACAAATGAAATGGTTAAGCATTGTAAATCTGAAATGTCAGAGATAATGACGCATATAATTAATCAATCTTTTATAACAGGTACATATCCCAATGCACTAAAAAAAGTAATAGTAAGACCAATATACAAGAAAAAAAATTCAAAGCATGCAATGGAAAATTATAGACCCATATCATTATGTTCAACATTTTCCAAAATAATAGAGGGATTGTTTTTAACTCAACTACAGAGCTTCTGCAGTAAGTATAAAATAATATCAGAGTACCAATTCGGTTTTCAAAAAAAGAAATCAACAATACAAGCTATCTGTAAAGGAAATGACATCCTCATAAATGCAATAGACAGGAAAGAATATGTAATCGCAATCTTTCTTGATCTTACTAAAGCATTTGACTGTGTAGATATACATAAATTAATAACTAAAATAGAAAATTATGGCATCCGGGGCCTACCATTAAAATGGCTAAAATCTTATCTACAAAATAGAGAACAATGTGTGAAAATTATATACAATTCAAATGGTAACCTAAATAAAATCAGAGCACCTTTTAACAAAGTGACTCACGGTGTTCTACAAGGATCGAAACTAGGGCCATATCTATTTCTTATGTATATAAATTGCTTATTCAAAATAATAAAAGAAGCAGGTGAAATAGCCATTGGATATGCTGATGATACCACAATTATAGTAAGGGGAAATACAGAACTTGAAGTACAAGATAAATCAAATATACTACTTGAAAAAATTACGGAAGAGCTAGGAAACCTAGGGATGGTAATAAATACAAATAAAACAGAATGGATGCAAATCAGCTTAAAAAAGAAAATCCCACCCAATATTCAATTAGTCCTAGACAATAAACAAATACAACAAGTAACAGAAACAAACTTCTTAGGATTAATAATAAATAACAGATTAAACTGGAAAAAACATATTGAAAAAATAGCAAAAAAATAAATACAGGACTATACATCTTAAAACAAGCAGTGCAACAAATGGATAGAGATAGCTTAATACAAATATACTATGCCTTCATACATTCTCATTTGAGCTATGGGGTTGTATTATGGGGTAATGCACAGAAAAAAACAATGCAAAGAATATTAAGACTACAGAAGCATGCCATTAGAATAATATGTAAACTAAAGAAGACTGATACTTGTAAAAATTCTTATAAAAAACTAAATATATTAACATTTCCGGCATTGTATATATATGAATGCATTAAATACTCAATAAAAAATCATAATAATCAAAGTAGAAACTTGCACATACACGAACATGACACAAGAACGAAACAAAATTATTTTATTAACAGACTAAGAGGAACGTTAAGTAACAAAAGTATAGAAAGTAAAACCAAAGATTTATACAATCATTTGCCTAAACAAATAAAACAGATAACTGAAGAAAACTGTAAACTTAAAGCAATTAAAAAGTATCTCTCAGAAAATGTATTTTACTTTATAGAGGAGTATAAAATGTTAAATGAAGTAAGTTATTCTGTATGATGGTAACCCCTGTATTTTTTTTTTCCTTTTTTTATAAAGTGTATATACTCATGTTATTATTTATACTATATGTTTAGTTTTGTAATCAATCTGACGATCCTTGTAAATTATGTATTACAAATGGAGATAATAAAGAAATAGAAATAGTTGGTAAACTGTAAAAGATTGACCATATCATACTACACAAAAAATTAGATTTTGTTAAAGTATACAGTCTGTGCCAAAATTGTTTGTGGTATTCCTCTATTCCCAAGATATTCTCTGTTATTGACTGAATTTTTAAATAATTAAAATTATTACTTTCTCTAGCACATCTGTACAATATTTATAGTAGATAGAGAAGGTATTGTAATCCATCCAAAAACTTGATACAACATTTCACTGAAAATACATGTTTTGAGACCCCTAAATAAAGAGCAAAAATTTTTAGAAATATGTGTGTATGTAGGCAGCATAGCTCTAACACAAAAAGGTGATTAAATACCAAACTTGGTTCAGATCTTCCAAGGATGCAACACAAAGATTTTTAAGAAAACACCCCACCCCAACTACTCTTTATTTGGAACATTTCTCAAAAATGGCTCTTAACAGCTTTAATTAAAATGCCATATGTTCAAGATATTTTCATCACAAACGAAATGTATATCTTGAATTTACTGCAAATAGTCTATGAAGACCTCTTCATTCTGGATGGCTTTGGTATAACTTTTGTATAACTGGTAAACCATAAGAGATAGACAAGAGCTTACCACAAGAAGAATGTAATTGTTAAAACACAATTTATCTCATATACATTTTTTTTTTATAGAGTTAACCATTTATAAGATATTCTGTGTTATTGGTTTCAATTTTAACTTAAACTTTTCACAAATGGGAGGTCATCTTTCTTTTTGTCTGTGTTTTGTTTATTCCTGGCAATCAAAGAGAACAGAATTTTAATTATTTTACCTAGTGACTGGCTTTTAAAGGATGTGACTATTGTTTTAGCCTAGTGCAATCCCTTATTTCCTTTATACTTACAAAGAACAAGAAATAAGACCAATTCTGCTAATGTTTATCTCATTAGCATGATATAGACGAAAGAATAATGTTTTGTAATAAAAGTTTGTTTGCAGAACTGCCTAGAGAAAGTCATATGAATGGAACAGATCAATTTTTTTCAAATGGCTTGTTAATATATTTTTCCTTGTGATCATACAAAGAGCATGGCATTTCATAGTGACCCATTTTATAAAAATTTAGTGTTCTATTCACATGACTTTCTCTAGCTGTTCCACAAACAAACTTTCCTTACAAAAGATTATTCTTTAATCTATGTCATGCTAATCAAGATAAGTATTAGCATATTACTTGCTTCCTTGTGAGTAGAAGGGAAATAAGGGAATACCCTGGGCTAAAGTGATTGTCAAATCTGTTACATTGCCGGGAGTAATACAAGAGTGATGAAACAAAAAGCTGACTTCCCACTAGTTAATATTGAAATCAATAACAGGATATCTTGAAAATGGTTAACTCTACAAAACAAAAGTTTGTATTCCTGTACCTCATAAGTGGAGCAAAGGGCATCATTACAGTGTTTCCATGATCAAATGTGAATTTCTAGTTCATTAGTCGCCACTATGCACCATGGTGAGGATCAGCTGTTGCCCATAGATGGCACTGTTGTAGGATGAAATCACAACTTGTGGGTGTGAAATGGCAGAAAAGTTTGCCTAGGAACATTCTTCTTTCAAGATATGAGGTTCTTTTACATGTAAATAAACATTACGCAGGTCCACCAGCATTATTATCCTTCCAAAGGAAGCCATTGCTAAAGAAAATCCATCACCCTCCGCCAGGTTTGAACTGCAATCTTGGGTTTTAGTGGCTAGCATGGTAACCACTAAACTATGGAGGGTGACCAAAAAAAAGCATATGACATAAATTGTGTGTGTTAATGAGAACTACATTTTTTGTGCAGTAAGTTTTTGTCTATCTCTCATGGTTTATGAATTATACAAAAATATTCAGAATGCAGAAGTCTTCAGAAGCTATTTGCAGAAAATTCAAGATATACAGTTCATTTGTCCTGGAAATATTGTAAACATATGGCAGTTTAATCAAAATCGTTAGCCATTTTTGAGAAAATCATAATTTTTTAAAACAGTTCCATCTAGATGTTAATTTGGGGTAGTTTTTCTTAAAAATTTTTGTGTCACATCCTTGAAAGATATTGAACTTGATTACTAAATTGCATACACACATGCACAAACACATGTGTAAAGATTTTTTATCGACTCAAGAGATCTCAAAACATGTATTTCTGATGAAATCTTGGTATCAAATCTTTGAGTGGAATACAATACCTTCTCTATCTGCTATGCACATTGTATATATGTGTTAGAGAAAGTGAACATCTTATTTGTTTTAGCCTACTGTTTTCAACAAACTGTGTAATTAATGGTTACCCGGATTAGCAAAAAGTAGATAGAAGAATAAGCTTTCAGAAGAATACTTGTAGAAGAGAGAATAAAGAAATAAATGTGAATATATTGCAGCAGAATTTTTTAAAATTGTTTCTTTGTTCAAATACTTCTTAATAGTTTGTTCTTTTCCCTTTCAATGAAAACATAAGGAAATGTGGCAATAGTCCACTTTTAGTGACAACAAAAGGATAAGAAGCTTTTAAGGTATGAACATAACACCATAAAGCTAGGATAATAGCTGTAGCAATGCATCAGCTGGCCAAAGATTTCCCTCTATAGATGCACACGTCTTTGAAATGCTGTAGATTCTATGTATGTATTTGGAAATATTAAAATCTAAGAATAGTCAGTTTTATCTTCATCTCAGGTGAATCTAAATGATAAAAAATATCCTACTCACATCTGTAATTTCATAAATTGTAAAACTAGATGCAATTAGTGAGTAAAGAGTAGAAAATCATACTTTATCTCTCATACTAGACTTCAGATGTGAAACCTGGTTAGATCAAGTCCCCTGTTCTAAAATGTTTGTATTCAGGAACACCCTTAGAATGGGGTACATCCATAAAATATGTTTTCCACTCATCCCATAGCTAGCAAACGATAATTATGCGATGTGACTGCATGTAAATGACAGAGTAATGCTGTGGTATGGCATCATTGAACATGAAAGTTCTTATTCCAGTTCCTGCTGAGCGTAAATTTGTCAACTTTTTGAATAGCAGAATATAGCACCATTTGAAATTTTCAACAGTTGTACCAAGTCCATGGGCCTAATGCCATGAACAGGCAGATGGTACCTTGCTGGTGCATACAGTTCAATAAAATATGTTAGTGAGCGCAGTGGGACAGTCTATGTTGGGAGCTTGTGCAGAAATGCATCATGCCCTCACAATTATAGAACTCAGCAGTCATTTCCTGCAGATTTGCTGCTTTTGTTGTATGAAATTATCATGGAGCACTTGCTGTTGAGGAAACTGTGTGCCGGGTGGGTGCTGAAGCAACTGACATCAGAACACAAAGCAAAGAGCATGGTCAACATTGATATTTCTGCAGCAGCACCATTATGACAGCGAGGACTTATCCAGGTGATGAAACACATTACCAAGCAGTAATCAATACATTAGTATCTTAGTGGATGTCCCTGCTATACAAAATTTAAGCAACCATATCTACTGATGATGGTCTTACTGCACGATAATGCTCGGCTACACACAGCTTATACACAACAGATCTGCAGAAGTTCAGCTATAGCCTGAATCTCACTCCCAGTGATTTCAATCTGCTCTTACACCTCAAGAAATTCCTTTCTGCTTGGCATCAGCATTTTCAGAATGACAGAAAGGCAGTTTGTTTGTCACACAATTTTTTAATCCCAGGGTTTTTCTCTGATAAAGGGATACACAAGTTGGTCCCAAATATTATGACAAATGTCAGAATTCTGATTATAAACATGTTGAAAAATAGCTCAACACACTTTATATCTGCTCCAATAAATGCTTGAATTAAATTATGTTTTGTTTCTGTAAATGTTCTGGGAAACTTACTTTAAGGACATGCCTCATATAAATGCAAAAGTTTTATATCCCTTAATGTAACCTTGAATATGTTGAATTTTAGTCACTTCCATAGATTAAATTAATTCATCCAATATTAATATAACAATTAATAGTTGCAACAAATCTTCACTTATCTTTTGGAATCCTTGAATACCTCCAATTGACTCTCTCACCAAATTTGTTTTGATTCCAATAGTTAGCAATGCATTAGTACACAATCCACCTAGTAGCAGTAACCATACCATAACAATGTAAATAAACAACATAAAAAACCACACCAAAACTGAGATTCCAAAACATAAGTGAAGATTTGTTGCAACTATTAATTTTTATATTAATATTTGTGTTACTTCACTGTTACTAGCTTCTTTTTACATTTATAATTCATCCAAGCTTCATTTTTCCAATCATTCCTCACTCCTTCCTAAAGTTTGCCTAAAAGAAAAGATTTAAGGTATTAAACTTATATACATCGCTTACCAAGCATTTCCTCTGCAAAAATATTTGCAAGTTTTGCATCACCCAACATTACTGGACAGATCGGATGGTCATCACCTGAAATTGTGAAACCGGCTTTTTTCATAGAATCACGGAACCTCTTTGTATTCAATCGTATTCTCTCGGGCAACTCATTGCTTTTCATAACAATGTCAAAAGCCTGTAAAATTTAAAAATAAAAGCAAACTATGTAAATAGTATATTATCTTATACATTAAATGTAATAATTAACTTGCATAAGAATGAAACATCACTAACTGCATATAAAATGTATTGGCTGCAAATAGTAAATCTAAATTTTACTTTATTTTAGAGCATACAGAATATAAATATATTTTTATTAGTGAATGCTGTGATTTGTTTTGTCATTCATTGAAAATTACATACAAATTTCAGTAACGGTGCATACTTTCTAAAACTTCTGTTACACTGCATCAAATAGTTTATGGCAATACAATAATATATATACACTACTTAATGATACCATTAAGGAGATTGGGGGTGGGGACAAAATAAACTAAGGCAAGCATTTGTAATGTAATCATTGCAAAATCACAAAATGGTTCAATTTGTGCAATAAATTATTCTAACATTATGTACACTAACCATGAATTATATATAGAAACTTACTAAGAAACTACATATTACACTATAATTCATGATTATTTTATTTCTTTTTTACTTTCTGTACTACACACATAATAAGTGTGTTCTATCCAAAAATTTAATATTAAGATTTTCCAAAAATATATTTTTTTGAGGCTCCACCAAATAAATTAACATTTTAGAAAACATGTATTTGTATGCATGCAGAATGCAATATAATTCAAAATAGAAAAATCTGATGTGTTCTATTCACATGACTTTCTCTAGCTGTTGCACAAACAAACTTTTCATATAAAAGATTATTTTTATCTACATTATGCTAATCAAGACAAATATTACCAGAACTTGTCTTATTACTTGGTTTTTTGTAAGCAGAAGCAATAAGGGAATATACGAGGCTAAAGCGATAGTCAAATCTTTTAAAAGCAGTTGCTAAGTGAAACGATTGAAATTTGGCTCTCTTATGTTGTTAGAAGTAAATAAAAGAGAGGCAAAAGGAAAGGTGTCTTCCTGTTTGAGAAATGTGTGCCTAATACTCAGAATTTGATAGTAAAATAATTCTTCTTGCTTCCCTATATTTAGAGACTACATCGTCTTGTTTTTTGAGGAATTTACATACAGTTAGGTAATCAATGTTCATTAAGTCATCTTTACTGCATAAAAAGCATTTTGGGGAAGACATTAATCCAATCTTGAACAAATGAACACTCAGACAAAAACGTTCAAGTAGTTTAAAATGGAAACAAATAACTCTGAATGAACTGAAAGGAAAAAAAAAATGTATATAACAAATTGTGCGTTTTAATGAGATTATATTTTTTGTGTAGTAAGTTTTTGTTTATCTCATATGGTTTACCAGTTATACAAAATTTATTCAGAATGAAGAGGTTTTCAGAGGCCATTCTCAGAAAATTCTACATATACATTTTGTTTGTCATGAAAATCACTTGATTATATGACATTTTAATCAAAATCATTAGAGCGATTTTTGAGAAAATCAAAAGTTTAGAAAAATGTTCCAATGTTAGGGTGGGAGAATGTTCTTGCAAATCTTCATGTCATATCCATGGAATATACTGAACCTATTCGTTTTTGAGACCCCCCTACGCACACGCGCATGCACACACACACAAACAATGCTTTTTTGAATTAATGGGATCTCAAAACACGTATTTCTAGTGAAATCTTGGTATCAAATTTTTATGTGGAATACAATACCTTCTCTATCCACTATGTACATATAGATATGTGCTAGAGAATGTAAAAATCAAATAAATACAAAATTTGGAATTAAGTTCAGTATCCTCCCAAGATGCAAAACTAAGATAATTCAAGAAATTTCCCTCATCCCAAATAATTAGTGTGGCATCAGCAGTTTTGATATATCCATTATTACTGATTTGATATTTTTACTACTTCCATTTCTAAGCGCTGTTGCTATACAGTTCTTTCCCAAATGTCATGGAAAGGCTGGAATTTTAAGCTGAGCATGCTTTTAAACATGTATCCATTTAGTTTCCTTTATCCCCGGTAATTACATAAAATGTGTCCAGAAACTTTTTCCTGCAATGACTTCACTTTATTAACATGAAATATGTTGAAAGTACACTGATATAGGAATAGTTTGTAGAAACCACATAAAACTAAACAATAGGGAAGAAAAAGCCATGTGAATGCAACTCAACAGGTTTTTTTTTTTCTTTTGTTTTATCATCATCATAGCTCTTAATTGTCTATTTTTTTTTTTTTTTTTTTCGCTCTGTTTTACAGAATATTATTTTGAATATTATATAGTCAACATTATGAAGGGTTATATCATGTTACCGTCTCCTCCTCTTTGGCCAACTGCTATTTGTTAAGCTTTATAACCAAAATGAATTTCAAGATTTTGTTTTTGATTAATGCTGGGGGAGGATGATGCTTTATTAACCTGATATATTTGGCAAAGGAATGATTTACTGGCTGGCCCCATAGCTCAGTAGGTAGAGCACTTGTCTGCTGTACAAAGGAATGCAGGTCAATTCCCAGCTGGGGTAGGGGGGAGTAGTGATTTCTCTAGCCCAGATTAATCCTTCAGAGTCTGAAAGTATGAATGTGTGCATGATCTAATGATGGAAATTAAAGAAAAATAGAAGCCTAACAACACAAATACATACATCATTGCCCATTGGCAATTAATCCACAGAGAAATGCCACCAATAGGACCATGCAATTAAATGGAATAAAAAGATAATATAATCATTATCTTTCTACAGGACAACCTTGTTTTCTTAAGTTCACTGATTAGCCAGTGCAGTTGTTTAAGGACAATTTATTGGGAAATCAATAACTAATAAAAGACTTGAATACAATTTTAAAATGATTGATTGTTTTTTTTTTTCTACATTGATATGGAAACAATAAGTTATTCGGTATTACACTTTGCAAGCATCATTGGTCTGAAATTTGTTCCAGGTATAATGCTACCTTTCTTTAAAACTTCAATTGGATAGTGCTTTTTGGAATATAACAATATAAATAAACTGTGGAATAATAAGGGCTTATGCCCTCCTTCCAATCTGCAGCCCGGCTTTAATTCTCAGTAGGGACATACTGCTTAGGTGGATATTTGTCCATAGTTTTCCTAATCTTGACCTTTAGCATACAATTTGCAAGTTATTAGGTATATTAATGAAAGTGTAATTATTTACTTACCATTACATGTTAAGAGGTTGAAAAATTCTCTATTATCACAATCTGGTTATAGAGCATAAATGATTGCATCCTATGGGTGATGCTAGGACAGAAGTTTAATTGCAATAGTGTTAGAATAATATATATTATTGAAAACATCTTAAGGGTAATTTCTTCTGACCAAAGTTTACATTTAAACTTAACATAGGATGCATCTCATATGATCTCCAAGAGTTTCAGGGAAAACCCATTCTTCTAAGTTTGGTTGGACCCATTTATTAATTGGAGACACCCTGTGGGTAGTGCCTCCAAGTAAAGTGATGAGGATGGACATGGCATGAGAGGACCTACAGCTGTAATCTCAGATTCTGAACCACATTGGGCCTTGGGGATACTTTAAATATGTCAGTCTTAGGTGAAGACTGGATAGGATTGACTTAAAATCACCTTCCCAGACCAGAAACAAACCATGAATTCTTAGTATGGGAATTGTGAACAAAACCACTAAGCTATCCCAATGCTCATATATGGAATGTTTAAGATTTTATAAACAAGCACCTTGTAGATATGTAATAGGTAAATCAGGCAAATCTGATTATAATAGTGTGCTTATTTAAGATGAACTATGTTTAGTAAATTTCTCACCTTTAAAGCTGTAGCAACCACAGGAGGAGGCAGGCTGTTGGAAAAGAGATAAGGACGACCTTTTTGACGAAGTAATTGAATGATTTCTTTTGGACCTGTTGTATATCCTCCAGAGGCTCCTCCCATAGCTTTTCCCAAAGTTGAATTTATGATGTCTACTTCACCTAATACACCATGATATTCTTCTGTACCTCTGTAAAAGAAAGTGCTCTCTCTTTATTAACAACTTAAACATTAGGTATGTTGAGATGTGTTTTCTTGTCTAAGTATTTGGGTTTAATCTCTTCCAGGAAGATGAAATTTTAGTATTCCTATATAAAGCTAGATGTCACCTCTACAGGGATGTAAAAGTTACCTTGCAATGTTAAATTTCCCTAGAAACCGATGCTTATATATCCTAGTAGTTGCTAGCATAAGAAACACCTAAAATAGCTTTCAATCGCTAAAAATTATATGAATTATTACTTCTGAGATGTAAGTTGAGGTGGGAGGGGTATACCTATATATTATTGAATTTTGATTTAATTGTGTGTTTATTATAATATTGCAAAATACTTTTTTTTTCATGTGTTTTAACTGTGTACCTACACATTTGTTAAATATTGATGAAGGCTGAAACTCTGTGGAAACACTGCTGGCAAAAAATTATTATGAAAAATGTTAGTATGTATGATACATTATAGTTTGTTTTTTTTTGTTTTTTTTTGAAATATTTGAGGTACATAAATAAGGCTAGTTACCTAACAATTTGGCTACTCTTGTTAAAAGCTTGTTTAGTAACATAGGATATAACTAGCAAAAAATAAAAGAAAAAATGCTGCACAGTTTAACTCTAAGCAATTGTCACATTAACCTGTGCCAGTGACTAACATCTACCAGCTATGATGCAGCCATGTGTTGTATAATGGCATTTTGGAAGACATAAGGTTTAAAATGAAATAACTAATTTCTTGGATACAAAGAAAGCATATATTAAAGTCTTAGTAAGTTTTTTTTTTTGTCAAAGATAAAATGCCTCTCTTACAAGTATAATTTCATAAACTCTGCTATAAAATTAAGTGATCAAATTTTAAAGTTAGAAAACTTATTTTAATTTACCTGATATCCTGTGAAATGGATACAAATAGCATTTTAACTCTGGAGTCTCCTGTTTCTGTCTAGAAAGTCAGTGTGAATGTTACTCAATTTTGGTTTTTTATTTACCTGTTTTATTTAAATATATATTTGGTTTAATTAATTGTTTCTTCCACACTAGTTATATATACAACAGAAGTTGGACAGGTAGAGTCAGACTGAAAAATTTGATACCATAGCTGAGAATTGAACCACGGATATCCATCTCATGGTTCAAATCCTGGCATTAAATCTTTCAGTATAACTCTACCTATCTATATATTTATTTATTGCATCCAATAGTTCATCTACATGATACTGGACAAGTTAAAGTAGGTATATGCAAGTATACAGCATAAACATATGTACAACACTAGATAATATCAACAAGGGATATAGCTGCAAACATATATTCGCAACAAAATTTCAATTTACAACCATGTGTGTCACAGTTTTGTATTCTTTCTTAAATTTATTTGGGTTTGAAATATTACGCATTGAGGAAGATGATTATATAGTTTTAGTCCATTGTATCTTCTAGAGCACTTATCAAACAATTTAGTTCTGTGACTGTTAATAGGCAGCTTATTTCTTCTTGTTTCATAGAATTGAATTTCTGCACTTGTCCAGGTTTATTTAAATTATTTTTCATATAAATTATTAAAGTATGCTTTTTATATGTATGGGAGTGGCAAAATTTTTAAGTTCTTAAATAGCAGTCTACAGTTTTCTCCTAGTGAACATTTAATGATGATTCTTATAGTCCTATTTTTTGTAGTTTAAATACATTTATACCAATTATGGAATTTCCCCATTGTGTTACACTATACAACAGATGTGAATGGAAGTATGCAAAATAGCATGCTTTAAGCATTTCAAATGTTATCCTAGCTCTCAGCTGATAAAGAAGAAAGCAAATCTTACCGAGTTTCAGGAACAATTTTTCAGTGGGAGTATCTCAACAGTTATCAATCAACTCATACTCCTAAGAATTTTGTGTTGTCTACATGTCTAACTGAATATTTCTAATTTTGACTAGAGGATGTAGAGGTTTTTTTCCCATTTTTATATTAAAAGTTCAGTGAAACTTCTAGTTTTGTTCATCATAGCTTGTTGGCTTGAAATAAATTCAATATTAGATTTACTGTTAAGTTTATGTTTTTTCCCAAGGTATTCTTATCTTTTCCTTATACAAATAGGTTTGTGTCATTGACAAAAAGGGCAACAATATTGGGCATGTATTTAAATAATAAAGAATATCATTTATATAATATGCACACACCTTTTCTTGGGCACTAGTTTTACGGGGAAGGAAAGAAGAGCTCACTCGGCTGCTTGTCTTTCCACCAAAGAAAGTCAACCTCAGCCATTATGATGAATAGGTTATCTAGTTTGTCATGAAAAAGTTGAATTATTAAATGAAAACAGCACAGGTACATATGTGTGAATTCTGGGATCTACAGACAGAATAAAACCTTTGCATTAAGGCCACTATATATCAGGATGTATAACGTAATTCATGTCTCAATGTTGATGCTCTTCTCTATTTCTAAATTGTGCTGTGGGAATTTACCATCTTTCAGCAATTTGTTTTATTAGGTAGCATAATGGATTAGGCAGAGTATGCTGCACAATGTTTAAGAATGAAATTTTGTATTTTTAAGTTTTTGATTATTTCTAATAATTCCTTTTCAGTGACTGGATCTACAAAAAAGCTATTTAATGATATTTTCTGGATTGCAGCATTTACAGCATTTGGTTTAGAGAAACTCTCATCATTTTCAGCAAAAAAATCTGTTAAACACATTTACAATTTCCTTAGGAGTGTTTATAATGTAGTTTATAGTATTGTTGCATTTCCATTAAATATGTTTTATCACATGACAGTTTCTTGTTACTTTCCATTTTTATTGTTTTCCATATGGCTTATTGCTTAATAAAAGAACTGTTGATCCCCGTGGTGTTGTGTATTTTTAATTTTTGTATATTTATTAACTGTAGTAAGTAGGGGATGTGTTGTCTTCCACCAAAAAATTCAGTACTCAGATCATGATGGAAATAGACATTTTGAGACTCATTGAATGCAAAAGAATCCTTTTTATAAAATAATTTTTGTGATTGGGTGAAAGTGTGTGTGTGGGAGAGAGAGGGAACAGGAAGAAGAGTAATAGAGAAGGAGGGTGCATATGTGTGAGAGAGAGAGACCAAGAGAGAGAGAGAGAGAGAGAGAGAGAGAGAGAGAGAGAGAGAGAGAGAGAGAGAGAGAAATCACTCAAAAATCTCAAGGATGTCTGTGAATACTAAATTAGTTTCTGAATCTTGCAAAGGCATGACATGAACATTTTCAAAACAATCTCCTATCCCAAACTTCATTTACATGTAAATTTATTTATTTATTTTCTCAAAAAGTACTAATAGTTTTGATTAAAACACATTAATATGCTTAAGATATGTGCATGGCAATAAAATGTATATCTTGAATTTTCTATGAATAGCCTGTGAAGCCCTCTTTATTGTAAATTAATTTTGTATAATTTGTAAATCGAAGTAGATAAAAATTTCTTCCACAAAAAGAGTGTATCTCATTAACACACTTTTATGTGGCATTATTTCCGTATTACTCTTTATTATTGGTTTAAATTGTGTGTGCTTGTGTGTGCATGAGAAAGAAAGAAAGAAAGAGAGAGAGAGAGAGAGAAAGAGAGAGAGAGAAAGAGAGAGAGAGAGAGAGAGAGAGAGAGAGAGAGAGAGAGAGAGAACAACACAATATATTTCAAACATGAAGGGTTAGATAAATACCTAATTTGATATTTAAGTTCAATTCCTTACACAAATATGACAATGATTTTCAAATAATTAAATAATTGCACCTTCCCCCCCCCAAGTTATGTTTTACATGCAAAATGTTTCTCTTATTTTGGATTTTCTCAAAATTGCTTCCAATATATTTCTTTGTAATTTAAAAGCTACAAATTAAAATATTAACATGACCAAATATATATCTTTATCTTTTTGAGAATAGTCTACAAAGTTCTTTCATTTAGAATACTTATTGTATAGTTTTATATAATTGAAAAACAATAAGGGATAAGATTTCCTATGTAGATAATATAGATCTTTATAAGAAAACATGAAAAAGGTACATTTTTTTGTAGCATCAGCTTTCCAAAATGTCTGTTGGTATTGGTTTGAATCTTTCCCCACACTGTTTTTTATAATTGTTTGTTTCTCATGATGTCATAGATAATATGAAACTTCAAGACAAACATATATCAACCCACATTTAAACATTTGACCCTTGTCTCAGTTTCCTGTAACAGTCTTGTATCTACAATTAAATATGTTAGCAGTCATTTGTGTTGATTAATAGTGCATAGAAAATATGCTTTTTCATGATAATTTATATAAGCCATAAGAAGAATAAGCCATATAGAAACAAACAACAGTGATGTGAATGTAGCACACCAGGTTTAATTACATATTTCTTTATGATAATGCAATTCCAACAGAAAAAATCTTGCATGCCTTTTTTTTTTTTTTTTTTTTTTTTGTCATTATGTTATTTATTAATTGTTTGGATGCTCCTTTCCTGCATTTTGAAGGAGTATAACAACTTTATATTCTGTAGCCATAATAAAAACTGAGTAATTTGCTAAAAGCAAAAATACTTTTAGAAAAAGTAAATTTTATTATTTGAACTTTATATAAGGAAGATCATTATTATTCTGAGCAAAAATCAAATTATTAAATTAGTCTACAGTTGAACAACAGGGGTGAATAATTAAAGACCATGTTTTGTAATCCTATCCAATTGCAATTACCAATAGAGTTAAAAATCAAGGAAACCTAATCTCTCTTTTTCTTAAACAAAAATGTTATTCCATACCTGCCTGTCTTACCAAAAAAGCCTGTAGCATGAGCTTCATCAATAAACACCAAAGCACCATTTTCATTGGCAATTTTGCAGACATGGGACAAGGGTGCCACATTTCCATCCATGGAGAAAACACCATCAGTTACTATTAGTTTGATTCGTGAATCTTTTGCTTCTTTTAGTTGTGTCTCCAGATCTGTAATAATATTTTTTCTGACAGCATTAATTACTTATTCATGGTTCATATTTAGTTAAAAAGTCAGAAAAACTGCTTGAAATATGTTGAAAAGTAGGGAAATAGCTAATTTTCAGAAAAATTCCAGAAAATTTTCACCTGACTTCTCTTAAGTGTATTTCCACTGGAAAGTTTTTGTTTGGAACTTGTGTTATGCACATGTTCCAATTAGTTTTCAACAACAACAGCAATAATTTTGCGATGTATAGTACTGTAGCAGACTTGATTCATACTTGTTTCGTGTTCCTAGTATATAATGAAAACATGTTCTGAGCATATTGCTTGTTCCTCCTTGGTGCATGATAATTAAATGAAGATTTGGAACTTGCACTTTTATAATTCAACCTCATCTCACATTGCTTATTGCTATTTTCAAAATGCTTTATTAGGATTTTAATAGCTTTTGAGCAAAATTCATGTTTGGGGTTTTAGCAGTGTGGACTACAGGGACCATAATAAAAGGCCATGTTTAAGTACTCTTTTGGAAGTTTGAGAGCCCAATAAGGGAAAATTAGGGGAGAAAATAAATTTATATGCGTAACCTCAAATTCCAGTTTCGGACAATTTGCAAACAGTTCCCGACCAGCTATGTTTAACCATCATAGAGTTTGTATACATGTATAAGGAACAAGTTCTATACCACATTACCAAATGGAATGACTTTAGGGCAGGCATTGACTGCGTAGGCAACACGGACAGGGCAGAGAGGAAGCCAGTACATATCGGTACGCGTACTGTAGTGACAATACCGCATATGCAGTTGTCATTTGTTCAGTGGTAGCTATGTGTCAAAGTCTAAGACGTAATAAAGAATGTTATTCTCAGTTTTCTAAGCTCTGTAGATACAATTTCATTTCACAATAAGCAGTATATTTTGTTTATTTAATAAAGTCCATTTCTGTTTGCAGCTATTTATATCAAATTAATAATATTGAACACCCTAACATGTAATTTAATATATTAAGGTACAAAATCTCCAGCTACTGTACCTGCCATATCCCTATGCTTATAACGGTATTTTTGAGCTTTACATAGACGTATTCCATCAATAATAGAAGCATGATTAAGTTCATCTGAGAAAACAGCATCTTTTGGGGTAAGCAGGGCTTCAAAAAGTCCTGCATTAGCATCAAAACAGCTTGGATAGAGAATGGCATCCTCTCGACCATGAAACTCAGCAATTTTTTGTTCCAATTCCTGAAAATATTAAATATTTCAAGTTAAACTTTACACAAAGCTTCTAAAAATAAGAAGACTTTAAAAAAAAAAAAATCCAGTAAAACGCTTGCAAAATATCTTAATAATGAGTGGTTCAAAAGCCAAAGTTGCCTGAACAACTTCTTGTGAAAATGAAATGCTGAATGCAAACTTGTACAGCATTTTAAATTGTGCTCCTATTATGTGCTTCCAAAGAGTGCTGTGAGACAGCAAATTGAAAATCATTATGTTCCTCTAGTTCTTTATGATGTGGATTTTCTCCCAAATAGTGTTCATTAATTCTAATTCAGAACAATTTCTAATTTAAATACACATCACAGCTACTAATTTCTGCACATACCACATAGTTGGAGACTGGTGATAATAAAGCATATACCTTTGAAATCTGTCCAGGTAAAATTACTTTTCTGTGATGTTTTAATTCAAACTCAGAAGAATAATTTCTTATTCAAATACACATCACAGTTCTTTATATCAATTACATCAGACAGGAATACCTCTACTTATATTTGTTTACTGTGAGGACTATTGGGGTTCTTAAGGGGAATAAATATGTCTGGCATATACAGAAAAGCTCATGGAAGAATCTATTACACAGCAATGTAATTTTGAAGTTTGTGGGTTAGGCTACAACTCTTTGAATGCTATTTATTTCAGTGAATTGAGTGACACTGAACTATTCAATTCACTGTACTGATTAGGACTCAGACCACAGATTTTCTTCATTCTCTGCCAGTGTTCCACCCCAATAGATCATTTTGTGAGCCACAGCCATGCATTTAATTTTTCAATGCATATTCAGCTTTCCAGCTTCAGCCTAGTCCTTCACATGTGAAAGATCACTATAAAAATTCAAAGCAGTTCTAATTGTAAAGCTGATAACCTACAGCCTGACAGCCTGAATGTACCAAACACACTGTTGATGCAGGTGTGCAGGAAGTGTGCATTGTTAGAGAGGTGAACACATGTGGATAGCTCCCCTGCATTGTCGCAGGTGTCTACATCTTAGTCATCACAAATGCAATAATAGCCTAAGGAAAGCTCAAGAAAAAAAACAAAAAAAACTTGTGTGCGTCTTCCCACAACTGTGGAAATTTCCTGCTGCATTATAATCAAAGCTGGCAGGGCCGTAGGGAGTGCAACAGAGACTTTGGAAAGTGCTGCTGGACAAAAGAGGCAGCTTAAGCAGTCAAAACTTAGTATACGAGTGTCAAAGTGATGAAAAATAAAATTGTTTTGCAGAAATTCAAGATATTTATTACTCTGTTTTCAGGAGTGAGATAAACTTCACAATGGAGGAGATGATGAAAACATTAAATCAAGGACTTTGGCAGTTTACAATTATGCCCTTTGGCATCTGTAACTTGCCAGTCACCTTCCAACACTTTATAGAGTCGGTAGTGAAGAGATGCCTGCCTGCTATATCTGACATCATTGTTGACAGCAACATCAAAGAGCATATCGAAAATATTACATAGATTTTAAGTGACTAAGCGGCTAACCTGAGCTGAACACGAAGTGCCAACTCTTTTGCAAGGAGGTCATCTACTTGGGCCATATAGTCTCACTAATAAGGGTAGCCATGACCTGGAGAAAGCTCTTTAAATGATAGGTTGGCTTCATCTGAAAGATAAACAAGAGTTGCAAAGTTTCCTGAACATATGCAGCTGCTACTGTTGGTTTGTCAGAGGTTTCTCCAACATTGGGTAACCTCTTCCTTAACTAACAGAACAGCACTGGCCTTACATGTATCAGAAAAAGCAGAGGAACATTCCAGGCATTTAAGTCTGCAGCACATCTGTCCTAGGATTTCCAAAACTGGACCGTCAGTTTACTATGGACACTGATGCCAGTGAAAATGGATTGAAGGCATTCTATCCCATAACCAGGATGGCCAGGAGTGGTAATATTACAGTTAGATGCTCATTAGGATGGATAAAACATACTACATTGTCTGGCAGTAGTAGTAATAAAGACAGTGGAACATTTCCACAAGTACCTATTAGCTATTCCATCCAAGGACTGACCACTTTGTCCTCACCTGGCCATTAGGCTTTAAGAACCTGAGGACCAGATGTCCCAGTGTATCTAGAGGCTTAACATCAGAAAACAAAGAGCCACTCCAGTGCAGATACCATGTCATGAAGAGTGTACTCAAAGAAGTGCAACCACTGCACTAAGGTGAGAAGGAGATTGCCACAAATGTCCACGTGATTTCAGCCGTGGGTGCAGATGGATGGAATAGTATATGTCTAAAGAGGGAATGCTGGCAGACTGAGAAAAGGAGACAGGGATTAGCCCAAGTTGGGAAGACATCACACCCAGGAGTAGTGTGTTGAACTCCTACTGGTGCAATGGCACACACTGAAAACTAAGGAAGGTGTGTTGTTTAGAGTTTGGGAGTGACCTGAAAGGAAGACCCTTAGAGAGCAGTTGATCCTCCCTTGGAATAAGATGACTTAAGTCCTAGAGGAAGTACATATAGCAACTTTGGAAGGACATATTGGACCCAACCAAACAAGTAACAAGCTACGCAAAAGTGCAATTGGTTGAAGCTAAAGGCAAATACTGAGAGATGGTGCCACCAATGTCATGTGTGTGCAGTAAGTCATGACCAACAGTCACATGCAGCATATAACTTGGAAACAACCTTCAAAAGCATTGCCATTGATATATCTGGACCATTATCTGTGTCCAACAGGGCTAACATGTACCTGTTGGTGACTTTGAATTTCTTCAAGTTCCATTTCTAACCAGCAGGCCAAAACTGCCTCATAGAAAAGTTGTTCTACTTGCTTTAGAGAACCGGTGGAACTACACAGTGATCAGGGCACTAACTTTGAGTCTAACATGATGAAGGAAGGGCTAAAGTCCCTTGGAGTGCACAAAATGCACACAACACTTGCAGTCAGGCAGCATGTATATTAAGACTCTATAAAAATACTAGAGGAATGTCATGGAAACCAGAAGACCAAGATGAAAAAAATGGCTCTTTTCTTGCTGGCTTACCACTCTTCAACACATGACCAGGTTGTTAATAGACAGGTTGGTCTTTATCAGGAAGTTACATTCACCATGCAATTTAATGTTTGGAAGTTCTCCCTTGGGGGAGAACAGTCAGCAATTGCTATACGGAGAATCTTCTAAACCCACTTCACAACATATACAAGATAGCCCATCAATACATACAGGTAGTGGGCAACTGCATGAAGACTCATTATGACCAGGAGACCAACAGCGAAGGTTTCCAGCAGAGTGACATGGTGAGGCTGTACTGCCCTACCAACATTAGAACATTACCCCAAGTTTCAGCAACCATAGTAAGGCCTGTCCTTGTAGTGAAGAGGATTAATAATGTAATCTACCTTTGCCCCAAGGTGGTGGTACATATAAAATATACAACAGTGCTGGTCAATATGACCAGTCCTGAGGAGTGAGCAATATAACTACATTGCCGAATGCACATGAAGGTTGCTCTTCTATCTTGCCCCAAATTGTTGCAGGTGTACATCAAATGTACTTATGTAGCCTACATCATCATTAAAGAGGTAAACACATGCAAGGATGGCTATTTTATATAGCCCTTCTGTATTGCCTATCCCTTAGGAAATGAATGTGTCCAATAATGGCTCAAGGGAAAAAAAAATCCTGATTGTGCCTTCCCACAAGGAGGGAAGCCTTATGGGGGAGGGGGCTATATAAGGAGAGCTTCAGGGCCACAGGAAGTCAATTGTGACAGACTCTTTGGAGACTTGGATTAGAGAAGGAGCCAAAACATTTGACAGCTTACTTAACATTGAGGCAATGAAAAATAAAATTGCTTTGCAGCAGTTAAAATAAAGACATTTGTTATAATATTTCCATTGTGGAAATCAAAAGTATTTCAGGAGTTTGAAAACAATAGCTGTTTTCTCTTGCATTGTGTGGTTGACTGAAATATCAGCAGCTATGTATAGTCCTGTGCAGGTTTTCAGATTGGCAAGAATTTGACATAAAATATATAAAAAATAAAAGAATGAGTCAGTTTTTGTAACACAAACATCACTTATTTTTACTTACTGGGGACCGGTTTCGGGTAACAGTTGTTCCCATTTTCAACCCTTAATTCCGACTAAATCTTTCTTCGTTGGCAACAACGATGGGGGTGGTGGTGTATTAATTGTGTAGGCTCTGTTGCTCCCATCGTTGTCGCCAACGAAATAAGATTTAGTCGGAATTAAGGGTTGAAAATGTGAACAATTGTTACCCGAAACCGGTCCCCAGTAAGTAAAAATAAGTGACGTTTGTGTTACAAAACCGACTCATTCTTTTATTTTTTATTTAATAAGATCACTGTCACAAGCTTCTATGCATATTTGCAAGTTTTGAATAAAATATATACTTTGAAATATGCAAATATTCCACGTTTAAGACACGGATGGTAGGAAGAGAGATAAATCATTTAAAGTTTGCTTCAACGTAAAATATTTTATATTAAATTCTTAGTAACAAATCTGCACTAGCTAGTTTCAAAAGTTATAAATAATATAGACACTCTTCAAATACAATGTTATAAATAGTATCATGCTACCTATTTTAGCAGAGGTTAACATGTTAACCTTAAAACCATGTGACTCAGATTCAATTTCCATTTGAGGAGGAGGAAATTTTTGTTTATTTAAAGGTATTTCACATCCTTTCTGTAGGCCAGAAGTATGAATAAATAAGATCCAAATGTTAAATGTTGACATTATTATGATCAGCAATTAGTACAACTCAAGTCAAAATCCTAATGTGATTCAATTAAAGGTGACATAAATTGAATAATATATAATTATAGTTTCCATTTTATCATAGTCAATTCATGGATGCATCACAGTTTAGTTCATGTTCGTTATAAAAAAGACTACAAATTTGCTTATTTTATGATTCGTACTTAAATATTAGATTAAATGAAGAAGTTTATATGTATCTATGATATGTTTGATTATTTTAACAGTATCCAAAAAAATCTAATGTTTGATGGTTTATATTTATTCACCTTATGTATGTCTTGTGTACCACATATGAAGCGTACAGAACTCAGTCCTGCTCCATACTTCTGCAGTGCAGAATCTGCAGCTGCAATGATATCAGGATGACCCTGGAAATGTGAAGCATTATAAAAATGATATAACTGTATAGGTATATATAATTATAGTTTCTTATTTTACATCTCAATACAGAGAAGAATTGGATTGATAAGACTAGCTCTAAGAACTGAAACAGAACTGATGTAAACTGGATTACTATTACGATTTTATTTAATGATCTCTCAAGATCTTATAAATCCAGCACTCAGCTAACTGCATCACCCAGTACAACCAACAAACTGTTTTGAAATGAATTATTATGTATGAAGATATTAGTTCATTATATAACAATGAAGATCAATCTTTAGAGTGGTTACCTCATTAGGGCATTTTATATGATGCATATACAATGAATATATCATAGGGACAATGTCAATGTTCACCACAGTTTAGGGGCAGCACTAACATCAATCCAAGAATAATTGATAAGCAGCTAAATAGTCTGAATAAAGGCAATGAACCTACTTTAATTACCTTCCAAAGAATGGAAGTAACTGACATAAAATTAGGGACTACATTTATTGAAGAACTAGTTCGTAACTGCCAGTATCTTCAGATGTTTCGGCATTCATTCACAGATTAGGTCTCAGGTTATTAACCCTGTGATATGCAGGAAACTCAGGACTACTGATTAGGATGAATATGAAAAGACCCTTCCTCATTATCATGAATACCAAAGAATGTTAATTTGGTATTGGATGTGGAGTTGCCACTGACCAGCTGCAGCAGTCCATTCTCCTGTCCTGTACCAAAATTGTCAGGTCAAGATTGCTTGCTTGCCATGATTAATTCCTTGGTGACCTAGAGAGCTTAGCATATTTAGGAAAACAGCAAGGAGACATTTCAAACTTCGAAGTAGAGCTAGCATGTGGGCTCTTTACCTCTAACCAATTATAACAAAGGTGTTCCTAAAATCAAAAGACATTCATGGCAGATGACTAATATGATGCTAATGATGTAGCAGTTGAGTGACCTTAAGTGCTCATCTTTTAATTCATGGCTAAAAATGCTAATAAGAAAATTAGCACCATTAAACTGCCTGATGGCAGTTACACTTTGCCTGGACTGGAAATTTTTTTTTTTTTTTTTTTTTTTTGGTAGTGTTTAACGCCCGCTTTAACTACTAATGGCACCGCAGGCGGTGACACTGATGATACATGAATGATGATGGAGCACCGGTGGAATGCGATGGCGGGGGAAACCGGAGCACCCGGAGAAAACCCGCCCCAGCGCCGTTTTGTCCACCACAAATCTCACATGCGGTCGCTTGGGATCGAACAGGACTGGAAATGCTAATGCATTTAGCTAATATCTATTTTCCAGATTCAACAGTAGTAATCAATCAATCAATCAATTTGATGCAAATCACTCTGTATCGCATGTGTTATGATAGCACTGGAACCTGATCGGAGGTTTGATTATGATAACCAAAGTCCAATGGACTATCTACTCATTTGAACCATTTAAATTAGCAGTACCTGATTTAAACTTTTCTGCACTGCTACAACAGGAACTGATTCCAGTTAGTCTCTGCTCTGCAGAATTTGCAGAGACTGTATAGCATTTGGCCATGTTCCATTGAAGGAGGCAATCTTGGATGACTTTTATACCCAAACCTCTGCATCCCAGCTATGCTGAGGCAAAGACATTTTGTCCAATAAGTCTCTCTTCCTTTTTTCTTAAAGGATTAGAGAGACTAGTCAATACACTTAAAGGACAAAGTACTCGAAAATGTCCCTACACAAAAACTAATTTGCATATTAGTCTGGGAAATTGATGGAAACAGTGCTTCACATGTAGTACCTGCTCTAAAAGAGTTGCTGGCATCCAAAGAGGTGAGTTTCTTGATACAGAAGATGCTTTGATAAGACTTACTGTGAAGTAATAACGAAAGATTTTCAAGAAAGGGTGGTAATGCAATTGTAGATGGATACATTTTATGTTATCAATTGGGAGCTAACTCTGAGCTTGGTCTAGCTGCTGCCAGGGGTAACTGCATGAAGGAGTCCTCTCACCCGTGGTTTTCAACCTGGCAGAGGATGGACTACTACATCAACTCAATGATGCCGATTTTCTTACCAGTGGATTTGCAGAATATGTTGTTGTTATTATCAAAGGGAAATTATCTAACACTATTGTTGAGATGCTTCAATCCACATTCAGGAATTTTGAGACATGGTGAGATGGAGTCAAACTTTCTGTCAATCCAAGTAAAACAGTGGCAATAGTCCTCACCAGAATTAGGATAACTGGGACCTTAAAGGAACCTACTCTATATAGTAAACTATAACCTATTCATCCAAAGTCAAATATCTGGTCTTCCTTTAGACAAGAAACTGACTTGGAAAAGCCATTTAGGTCATTTAGTTGTCAAAGCTTTAAGGGTCTTTTGGACCTCAGAAATCTATTTGGCAAGAGATGGAGGCCAAAACCCAAAGAGATATATTGGATATACACCACAATGGTTAGACCCCTCTTCTCTTATTCTGTATTGTATTGGTAGCCAAGAGTTAAATTAAGACTGTGCAAAAGTGAACTTAGGAGTTATACCATTACAGGAGCACTGAGAGCAACTACCACTGCATCTATGGAAATGCTATTGGAACTTTCCCCTTAATTTCAGGGTCAAGGTGCTTTTTATAAGTGAAGGCATCAAATTTATGTTCCCCTCAATGGGTACTTATCTCAAACTACCCTAGGACAAAATATTGTTAAGGTTGCTCAGTATGAGGAATGAAGCCAAGCAGTTTGACAAAACTTTCACTGTTTCTTATCCTAAGCATAGTAATTGGAAAGGACAGGTTAAACCTGATGAAAATGAAGGTACAATCTGGTGAACTGATGTTCTAAAACTAGATTTGGAACAGGGGTTGAACTCTATGTAATGGTACCAAGCTATTGTTTAGCTTGGGCGAATGTCATGGGCTTTCAGGCAGAGGTATTTGCTATTTTAGCTAGTACTTAAGAAAGTGTAAGAAGATGCTATACTAATAGAGGGATTGTTACACTCTTAGACAGTCAGGTAGGCCTGGATAACCACTCAGTTAAGTCCAAGTCGGTCTTAGAATGCTGACAATCGCTCATGACACTAGCCAAATTTTATTCAGCTGAAGTCGATACTGGGGCATGTGGGGATTCTGGGAACTGAAAGGGCACATTAAGCTGCTAAGAGGGGAGCTGAGAAATCGTTTATTGGACCCAAACTAATGTTCGGGTTATTATCAATATTCATTAAACTATTAGGGATTTAGAGAACACAAGAAATACTGAAACTCATGTGTAGGGCTCAGGCACTCCAAAACTTTCCTAGAGAGATTGGACAAAAGCAGGTTGTGAGAACTGCAGGGATAAGTTCTCATGTGCAACAGGTATCTTTACAGGACCTTAGAAAGCACCTGCACAGAATGGGATAGCAAGTAAATCCAACCTGCAGACAATGCCAATAGATAGATGAGACAGCTATGCATCTATTGTGTGGGTGCCCAGCACTTGCTCACCAATGAATCCTTATTTTTGGGAGTCAATTTCCAAATTTGGAGTTTTCAAATATTCAGATCCTGCTTCATTTCATTATATTACACTTCTGTATCAATGAAAATAAAATTGTGGACACACAATAGGTCTGCAAAAGTTGCAGTAAAGGGCAGGGTAGCCCCCCCCCCCCCCCTGCTGCTCCTTTATATTCACACTCATAATATTATATTCCTCTCCTTTCAAGTTTATCATCATCTGCTCTCTTTCCTGTGTTTCCTTTCCTAAACGATAAGAGCCATAGCAGCATTTCAACATCTCCTTCAAAATTCGGAAGAAACTTATGGTATATCAACTGTGTACCTTCCAGATGAAGATGTGATAATAATGCGCAAACAGGGCAGCATGAAAAATGCTCTCCAATTTATGTGACCTCACATTCCATGTTGTGCTATGAGAATAATGTGCTTGACTCCATCTGCATCTCTCTCTCTGTCCCCTCCTCTCTCTCTCTCTACCTTTTCTAATAGTGCCTTTTTATTATTATTATTATTATTATTATTATTATTATTATTATTATTATTATTCTGGATTTATTACACTATGTCCTCTACCTTACATAAGCACAGAGAAAAGAAAATGGCACAATGAAACTATTATTTACTTACTGAAAGACCAAGATAATTATTTGAGCAAAAATTAAGTATTACATCCTTCCTTCCTTCTACTGTTATGGAATTTGATTGTTTTGATGTAATTATTCTTTCTCCTTTCCATGTGCCTGCATTCTTAATATTCTGTAGTTCCTCTCCAATTATTTCCTTTAGTATAGCCTGTGAATGTGTTGTATGGCGAAAGAGCAGCTGGACTTCTTGGAGCTGCTTTTTCAACACTGTACAAATAAAACAGAATGATAATTTAGGTTGTATATAATGTAGAAATTCTAAATATTTGCTTTTAAAATAGGATCTTACAATTGTGGATAAAATTACTTCCAAAAAGCTATACACTTCAATATTTTTAAAATAAACATGCCTGAAAATTTTAATTCGTTTGCAAGTCAAAAATACATTAAGATTCATGCTGATTTTGAAGATCTCATTGAATGTTAAATCAATGAGAATCTACCACAATCAAATTGATACTTGTACCTACTCATCAGAAGACATGCTCATAATATACACAATTAGATTGGGGGAGTCCAAGATGGCATATATTTATTCTATTTTATTTTTTAATAGTCTATAACATCAGTTCCTATTATAAGGTGGTTATGCTGATGATACATGAAATGATAAATAGGAAGGAAATGTTCCAGTCTAAAGTTTAGGTCAACATTTAAATTATAAGGAAAGCCTGGGAAATACAACAGACCTGGTGGGATTTTGACTGCAAACCTCCTGTTCACGAGTCTGTGTATTAACAATCTCAGTTACCCACATCGGTCCCAAGGATGTTGAAGCCCCAATGTATGCTAGGGTGAGCAGAAAGAGCTAAATGACTTGTTTCATTTTCCCTATCGACAGCATTTGACGGCAGAAGTTTCAATGCTTACTACTGGAAGCAAAAGCTTTCTTACTATGCTGCTTTGCATCAACATAAAATCTGTCATGTCACAGACTCCAATTGTGAAATCTGTTATACAACACTAGCCACTGTTTTAGATGTATTTGTGTACACAGCCACATTTGTGTTGTGAAGCATGTAAGCTATTAGGTAGGATAATACAAACACTTTACTTCAACCCACCTTGTTCTGTAGAATGAGTACTGTGCAATGCAAGTGTGGAATGGTTAGTTTCTCATTGTATACCATACTTATTAGTTGAACAATTTGTGTGATTTAAGTTAATTTTGGCAAATGGAGGAGATTCATAAAGTCAGGTTTCAATGTTACATTCATGCAATGCTCCTGTTATAATAATGCACCTGCAATCCTTGTTCCTATCCTCAAAATGTTTATTTTGGTATTGTCTTTTTACTGTACAATTTTCTGCATAATGTTTTTCTGAATCTTATATTTCAATATTTGATATTTAACTATTTTCTTCACAATAACACTAATCTAGTTCTATTTCAGGATTAAGCAAATGATAATTAGTATCAAAGAATGCTTCCTTTTTATAATTATTCCAAGAATTATATATAATTGTTATAATAACAGTAATGTTAATTAAAGGATTGTGTGAATTTTCTTCTGTATGTTAAAACCCCTTTCAAACCTGCAGGTTATAAGACAGGCACAGAAAATGGAAAATGACAAATTTATAGTAAGGTCAAATAATAAAGTTAGAGCTGCTTGGCAAATAGTAAACAAAGAAATTGGGAAAAGTACTAACAAAGAGGCAATACAGGAAAGAAAGAGCGCAAAAGGGAACGTAACAGAACCCCAATTAATTGAAAAAAAAGTGACCCTTCCCCATAGATTGTAACACTGTTTTTCCCTATGTAAAGTTTCCACCTTCAGGTGACCAAACTTTCATTCCTCCCAGCCGGTATCAGTTACCTATTTGACTGTCTTGCAAACAAACAGGGAGATAGAGCTAATGATATTATAATCGCTTACCGTTTCTGCGTATTTCAACACGACTGGTATGTAGGGAAAAATTGGCTTATGCTGTAGTTCTCAGCATCTTATTCGATATTGGGCGTGAAAGGCTGCTCAATTTTCTAGACCCCTTTTGCTCAGGCTTGAGTTTCTTTTACGGGCCGTAAATCTACGACACAGAACCACTGACTTTACTTTCCTTCCGAAGGAGGCCATGCTAAGGAATTTTACGCGCAAAAAAAAAAAATCCGTCCGTTTGAACCCGCAAACTCGGAGAACGACTTTTTGCTTATTAGCGAAGGCGGGCCATTTTATTGGGAAGTGTAAAACGAACGTCGCTCACGCCACTTCCCCACTGACCGATTTTAACTTGAAATAGCCCCGTTGAGTTCTGTAACTCTGCTTCAAAACCAATATAATAATGTAGTGAGAAATGTCGTTCCAATAATTACGTATATAACATGAAACTGAATCTGCAATAGTAAATGGCGTTTCAATATATTTAAACAATTGTGTCATAATGCAGGAAGGGATATCTGCACACATCAAATACGGGGCTGTTGGGTCCCTGGCCTGAGAGCTTCTTTCATCAGCGACATGTAGACGAAGGCTTTGTTATGCCGTGATCAAACACGATAATAAGACGATAGTGTAGCATAAAATACAAGGTGTACGTTGTAATGATACGCTTCGGCAGTTCGGCCATATTTTAGGCGATGTAAAGCTAGAATTATGCTCAGGAAAGCTGGTCACGCTTATGAGGATGGGACAAGATTTAATCTGTACCAACATAAACAGCTCCGTTCCATTATGGACTTTTTCTAAAATGCTTTCTATTTTCTATAGCCCCGTATGTACAAGGTGCATAGAGAAGTACCTATTGTATTCCACCCAAAAATTCGATGTCGAGATTCCACTGGAAATACATGTTTTGAGACCTCCTGAATAAAAAGAAAAAAGCATTTCTGGAAAAAAGTCCGTGTGTTTCTGTGCGTCTCTGTGTGTGTTTGTGGACAGCATAGCTCAAAAACGAAAAGACGGTTAAATACCAAACTTAGTATTTAAGTTTGGTATCTTCCAAGGATGCGACACGAAGATTTTCAAGAAAATCCCCCCACCTCTAATTACCCTTTATATGGAAACATTTTCGAAAATGTTGTTTTTCTTAAAAAATAGATCTAACAATTTTGATTAAAATACCACATATTAAAGCCATTTCTATCACAAATAAAATGTATATTTTGAATTTTCTGGGAATAGCTTCTAAAGACCTGTTTATTCTGGACACATTTTGCTTAATTTGGCATAACTAGTTAACCTAAGAGATAGACAAAACCTTACTATACAACAAATGTAGATCTTGTTAAAATAATCACGTTATCTCATATACATTTTTTTCGTAGAGCTTACCGTTTTCGGAGTATTCTTTGTTACTAGTTTCAATTGTGAAGTACTTATTATTTTCTCAGACGGAAGTGTCCGTTTTTACTTTCTCCATACGCACTATGTACATAGTGTATAGAGAAAGTATTGCACCAAAAAATTCGATACCGAGATTTCACCGGAAATATGTTTTAGGGTCCCCAATATCCAAAAAAAGCATTTTCACAAAAAGGTCCATGTGTGTGTGTGTGTGTGTCCGTGTGTCTGTGAACACGATAACTCAAAAACGAAAAGTCGGTAAAATACCAAACTTGGTATTTAAGTTTAGTATCTTCCAGGGATGCGACACGAAGATTTTGAGAAAAATCCCCCCCACCCCAAACTACCCTTTACATGGAACTTTTTTCGAAAATTTTGATTTTCTCAAAAATGGCTCTAACGATTTTGATTAAAATTTTGGATATTAAACATATTTACCTGACAAATGAAATGTATATCTTGAATTTTCTGGGAATAGCCTCTGAAGAATAGTTTATTCTGGATGAATTTTACTAAATTTTGAATAACTGCTAAATCGTAAGAGATGGACAAAAACTTACTACACAAAAAATGTAGAGCACATTAAAACACACAATTTATGTTATATACATTTCTTTCGTGGAGTTCGTCGTTTTTGTGACATTCCTTATTTTTGGTTTCTGCTATGAAAAACGTATACTTTTCTCATACCGGAACTTAACTCCTATCCATAAAAACAAAGGAACTTCATTGACATAGCAACCAGCTTTTGACTATCACTTTAACCTACGGTTGTCTCTTATTTCGCTTCTACTTACAAGGATGCGAGTAATAAGACTATTTCTGCTAATTTTTTCTGATTAGCATAAAGTAAATAGAAGTATAAGCTTTTTAAGAATTATTTGTTGCAGGGATATGGAGAAAGTCATGTGAATGGTACACATCAGATTTTTCTTTTATTCTACTCCTGGCCAAGCAAAGAAGCGATCTGCAATGACAATCGCATAACGATAGCTTTTAAAACATTTGACTATCACTTTAGCTTAGTGCATTCCCTTAGTTCCATTCTACTTATAAGGAACTAAGTAATACAATTCTGCTAATGTTTATTTCGATTAGCATGGTGTTGAAAGAAGAATTATTTTCGTAGGAAGTTTGTTTGTAGATTAGCTGGAGAAAGTCATGTGAGTGTAACAAATCAGTTGTTTTTTTGTATTCACGGGGTCCAAAACATGTATTTCCGCTGAAATCACGGTATCGAATTTTTTGGATGCAATACAGTACCTTCTTTACACACTATGTACATAGTATGTGTTGGGAAAGTAAAAATATTTTTGTTAAGGGAACCCTAAAACGTGAATTTCCAGTGAAATCTCGGTATCGAACTTTTTGGTGGAATGCAATGCCTTCTCTACATATGTACTAGATGTGTACTAAGTAGAGAAAGTAACAAACTGTCTTATAAATAATTTTATACACACTAGTAAATGATATAATGTAGGGAAACTCATATGAATTTAACGCATCAGATCTTCTGGTCTTATCAACCCCGAACTCGGGCCGAGGCGGACGAGCTTTGTGAATTGGAGTCCAAGTCCAGTGCGGTGCAATGCAATGACTCCTTTGACAGTCCTTCCCTGCGTTTACAACTACTAGATACGATAATCTACTAAAATCACATATCTGTCTGACCAATACACTAATTTTCTGCTCTGTTTCCTCTAGTGTCTGGCATAAAAGGTAGCTTGACGTCTGGTTGTTCATATCGGATGATGAATGTAATCATTAAAATGATGCTCAAACGATCTCGGGATCCACAGAGCTCAGGTTACTCGACATTCGTCTTCTCAGGTTAAGGGAACCCTACCCCCCTCCAAAACACATTATATGGGTAACTCACCCTAAGCGAGATTTGAACTCGCGACTTCTTGAATGTGAAGCAGGCACGCTACCCCCACACTACAGAGACCGGCTTTTTACAATCATTGTTAATAATAATAATAATAATAATAATAATAATAGATGGCAGGAACCTTGGTTAAAGCATAGGTACTAAACACTGGTTGCCACAACTACAGGTAATCTGGGTAATTGGTGGCTGAAAATAACATATTAATTCATACTATTGAGTGGACATTTACAAGTTGTCTATATTTCAAAAAATTGCAGATTTATAAGCGTTCCTTCAACTTCAGTTACTTTTTTCATTGTATCGATCATAGAGTAACATTTGTACTTATATCGATAAATGAGCAAGTTATAAACTGTTACGTGAAAATATTTGGGCGTAACGTCTGTAGAATATAACATTTATTAACAAATTAAACATTTTTGTTTTACTAGACGCGTCAATCACAAACGCAATAGAGTTGTTACACATTAATAATCTAATATGAAAGACTAGCCCTTTGTGTAATTGAAACATAGCAGTAAAATTAAAATTACACACTACATATAATTTATACGTACAACTTCTCAGAATTATTTCAGATATAAAATAAACTACATGCAGCTACCAGAATTACTAAGTTCGCCACTTATGCACTTAATTTCCACGACGAGAAACCAAATAACCATTTTCAAGTGACAGCTTAAATCCTCACACACACACACACACACACACACACACACACACCGCTTAATTAGATAAAAATAGTAGATAATATTGCCTAACCACTTTCTGTAGAAAATGCAGTATCTATCCCACTTTCACATGGAGTTCATGTTTAGATAAAGTTGGTTGCTTTACACCAAGTTTTGCTAGGAAATCCTGAAAACAGTAACCTTTTTGTTTTTTGAGAGCGATAACCTTTATTTAATCTGCTCCGAAATTTTTGGGACAATCGCCTCTACCTGCCTTACTACGATGTATCTGAACAAGGAGTTGTTGATAATAACGCTTAGCCGAGGGAGAGAACAAATAAGACAGAGGCGTGCTCCCATTCCAAAAAAGTGCAAGAAGTACTAGAGAAAATCTAATTTCATTTCAAATTATTTCACTTAATTTATGAATATAAAATATGAATATGTGTATGCATATATATGTATGTGTATATTAATTTCAACACATATTAATTTATATTCATCATTTGACTTAATACAAACTGTTTATAAAAAAAAGCACTCTATATAGTTACATCACTAAAATGTGTCTTTTCTTGCAAATTAAGTAGTAATCTGTTGACGATAAGAGGTAGGTATACGCTTTTTACTTTCTCTACACGTACTATGTACATAGTGTATAGAGAAGGTATTGTAATGCACCCAAAAAATCGATACCGAGATTTCACCGGAAGTACATGTTTTGAGACCCCGGAACCCCCCCCCCCAAAGCATTCTTAGAAAAATGTCCGCGCGCGCGCGCGCGTATGAGTGTGTACAGCATATCTCAAAAACGAAAAGACCGTTAAAACTAAACTTGGTATTTAGGTTTGGTATCTTTCAAGGATGCGACACGATTTTCAAGAAAATCCCCCCAACCCCAACTACCCTTTACTTGGAACTTTTTTCGAACATTTTGATTTTTTCTTAAAAATGGCTAACGATTTTTATTAAAATATCGTATATCAACGATATTTACCTAGCAAATGAAATGTACATCTTGAATTTTCTGGGAGTAGCCTCTGAAGACTACTTTATTCTGGTTGAATTGTTTGGACTTTTGCATAACTGTTAAACCGTAAGAGATGGCCAAAAGCTTATCACACAAAACATGTAGATAAACAGGTGAGCAAAATATTTGCCTAATTCTTTATATTTATATACAAATAATTCATCATAATATAAATTAAACATTTTACTAATCACATTAAAACACACAATTTATGTTTTAAACATATCTTTTGTGGAGTTGATCGTTTTTGAGATATTCCTTGTTTTTGGTTTCAGCTTTAAAAAAAACAATACTTTTTTCATACAGGAATCTGTGAACTCCTATCCATACAAACTAAGGAACTTCAATCACATACCAGCTTTTGACTATCACTTTAACCTATGGTACTTCCTTATTTCACTTCTACTTGCAAGGAAGCAAGTAATAAGACTATTTTTTGCTAATTTTTTCTCGATTAGCATGAAGTAAATAGAAACGTAAGCTTTTCAACAATAATTTGTTGCAGATATGTAGAGAAAGTCATGTGAATGGTACACATAAGATTTTTACTTTCTCTATATGTACTATATACGTACATAGTGTATAGAGAAGGTATTGTATTGCACCCAAAATTCGATACCGAGATTTCACCGGAAATATATGTTTTAAGACCCCCTGAATCCAAAAAAAAGCATTTTTAGAAAAATGTCCGTGTGGTGTCTATATGTGTGCGTCTGCGTGTGTGTGTGGGGGGGGGGCAGCATAGCTCAAAAGCGAAAAGACCGTTAAATACCAAACTTGGTATTTAAGTTTGGTATCGTCCAAGGATGCGACACGAAGATTTAAAAAAAAAATCCCCCCACCCCAAACTACCCTTTACATGGAAAAATTTCGAACATTTTGATTTTCTTAAGTGTCTAACGATTTTGATTAAAACATCGTATATTAAAGATATTTACCTGACAAATAGAAGGTATATCTTGAATTTTCTGGGAATAGCCCCTGAAGACCACTTTATTCTGGATGAATTTTACGGAATTTAGCATATCTGCTAAACCGTAGGAGATGGACGAAAACTTAAAACACACAATTTATGTTATATAATTTTTTTTGTTGGAGTTGATCATTTTTGAGATATTCCTTGTTTTTGGTTTCAGCTTTGAAAAACATACTTTTCTCATACAGGAATTTGTTAACTCCTGTCCATACCAATAAAGGAAATTCAGTCACATAGCAACAAGCTTTTGACTATCACTTTAACCTATGGTACTCCCTTATTTCGCAGCTACTAACAGGGAAGTAAGTAATAAGACTATTTCTGCTAATTTTTTCTCGATTAGATGAAGTAAATAGAATAATTTGTTGCAGAGTTGTAGAGAAAGTCGTGTGAATGGAACACATATTTTTTATATTTGGAATCATCTTTAGATACTGGGCAGACAGTTTAAAACATAAAGCGAATGCCAAGATGCACTGGAAGTTGCCCCATCCTGCATAAAGGTATTTAACAAAAAACTAAGTTTATATACACACCTCAAACTAATCACGACAATACGAAGAAACGAGAGTAGGTACTATGTAGAAACAAGGTTATGTCTATTTATATTTACAATAATGTTGATTTACTAATGGGATACTTCTGTTAGCGCTTGCATATTAGGATGAAATAGCTGATTATAGTTCGAAGCAAATAGACTCACCTTGAAAAGATAGTGTTCTGAAAGCCATTCCAGCAGTTGCATCAAGGAAATGCGACTGATCCCGATCTTATGGGTAGGTAGTGTTTTCCCCTGTCGACCCTGACAATCAAGCAAACCGGTCTGGCTAGTGGTAGGAAGGGGGCCTTGATTGAGCTGGGTTATTAGATGATTATGTTACGAGCTACAAGTCATCCTTACGCTATTCAACCGCCAGCTCTATGAAAACCATTAGAAATGCTAATGTTTCTGAATGTCTTACATGTTAATGTTACTTCATATATTTTCTTACTATTTTTTTCCAGGAGTAGGTACTATGGGCTTCACAGCAATAAAACCCACAGAAGAAGTGGGCGGATCCAAGGCTACCACAACTACTACACTATCAGGCATGCCCAAGGTCGTCCAAATGTGCATTTCGTGTATGTATGTGTGAATTGCTTGGCTTGATATATGAATAGGCTTCCTATAAAACAAGATCCTTCCAAACAACATTTTTGTCAAAGAAGTACCCGATTTATTACTTTCTCTACACGCACTATGTACATAGTGTATAGAGAAGGTATTGTAATGCACCTAACAATTCGATACCGAGATTTCACCAGAAATGTTTTGGGTCCCCCTGAATAAAAAAAAAATATCATTTTTACAAAAAGGTCCTGTGTGTGTGTGTGTGTGTGTTTGGACATCATAGCTTAAAAACGAAAATACCGCTAAATACCAAACTTGGTATTTAAGTTTTTTAAATTCCAAGGATGTGACACGAATATTTTCAAGAATATTGCCCCACCCCCAACTACTCTTTACAAGGAACTTTTTTCGAAAATTTTGATTTTCTTAAAAATGGCTCTAACGATTTTGATTAAAATGTCAAATATTAAAGATATTTACCTGACAAATAGAATGTATATCTTGAATTTTCTGGGAATAGCCTTTGAAGACTACTTTATTCTGGGTGAATTTTACGGAATTTTGCATAACTGCTAAACCGTAAGAGATGGACAAAAACTTATCACAAAAAAAAGTAGAGCACATTAAAACACACAATTTACGTCATGTGTATATTTTTTTCGTCGAGTTGATCGTTTTTGACATATTCCTTGTTTTTTGTTTCAGTTATACTTTTCTCATTCAAATATCTGTCCATACAAATAAAAGAGCTTCAGTCACACAGCAACCACCTTATGGTTATCAGTTTAGCCTATAGAACTCCCTTATTTCCCTTCTACTTAAAAGGAAGCAAGTAATACGACTATTTCTGCTATCTTTTTCTCGATTAAAACGAAGTAAATAGAAGCATAAGCTTTTTAACAATAATTTGTTGCAGAGATGTAGAGAAAGTCGTGTGAATGAAACACGTCAGATTTTTTTTTTTTTTTTTTTTATAGTATGTCATCGTCATTGAGAAATGTTAAAATCTGTAAAAATCTGATGTGTTCCATTCACATGATCTTCTCTATACTCTGTAACAATTTACTGTTAAATAGCTTATTCTTCTATTTACTCTTGCTAATCCAGATAAATGTTAGCAGAAATTGCCTTATTACTTGTTTCCTTGTTACTAGAAGGGAAATAGGGGAATACACTACGCTAAAGCGATAATATGTAAGCCATACATATAACGTGCTCACTTAATGCTGTGCATCTTTTGGAAAGCTGAAAAAGAGCTCATTATAAGAGCAGTAAATAAATATTGTAACTTGTACAGTGTAGTTACACTGTTAGGTAGAACATCAGCTCAGCAGCTAAAACACACAATTAATAAGCTGTATATTATGAGGTGCGTAACTTCAACAATACCGCTGTTTACTCCGTCCCAATATGGCAGAATTCGCGCATTCGAGTTTCCTCTCTGTATGTTCTCTATTCTGTGGCACGACACTGATGGTGCGTGGAATAAAGATGGAACACCGGGGTAAACCGGAGAACCCGGAGAAAACCTGCCCTGCACCGGTTTGTCCACCACAAATCTCTCATGCGGTCGCTTGGGATCGAACCCGGGCCTTATAGGTGAGAGTGATCTAACCACTTAGCCACGGCGCGGCCTACTAATTATTATTATTATTATTATTATTATTATTATTATTATATGGTGTTTCTCCTGGTATGATAGAGTAGAAACGAAAGGACTGTAAAGTTGAAGTTACAGGCAACCGAATGCATGGATGAAAACAATAACAACACACAAATGCTGTTTCCGTTCCTACTATTTAAATTTACTGTACTCTGATAATATGAAATAATGGCATTATAATTGAAATCATAATTAATGCTCCGAGTGGGGGGACAAAACGGAAGGACACTACTGAGCGAGGTCACTCACACACTTGAGCCTCCTCTCCGCAAGGGGATGTTCAGGTAAGGTGAACGTATGGCGACACTGTTGAGTCAGCAGGTCCGAATTCGTCTTTCGACAAAAGCGTAACACTTGTCTGCATCTCAATCTGCACATATCCAGCTGAACTTATTGAAGATAAAACTAGCATCCCTAGACTGCACATTAGCACCGCAATGAACTTTTATTCTTGAGCCGTACCAGATGTTACTTCCTAGGTGCACTTCCTCGATTATTCCTAGTTTCCAGGATAAAGGAGGTTCAGCAGAAGAGGTCTTTTCGTTTTCTTATCATAATATACAGTTAGACAAACCTCCAACATCAAATTCTTTAAAAACAGATGTGCAGTCCTGGCTGCAAAACTACATCACTTTGATGAGCACAGCACTATGACAAAATTGTATAGTATTTTAGCCAATAAACCAGCTGAAAAAGTCTGATGTGCTCCTATCAAATGACTTTCTCTAGCTGTTTTGCAAACAAACTTGTCTTACAGAAGATTATTCTTTTATCTACGTCATGCTAATTGAGATAAACATTAACAAAAATTATTGTATTATTTGCTTATTGTAAGTATAAGGGAAATAAGGGAATACACTAGGATAAAGCGATAGTCAATTCCTTTAAAGTCGGTTCCGTTCTCTTTGCTTGCCAGGAGTAAACAAAATACAGACGAAAGGAAGATGACTTTTCCGTTTAAAAGAAATTACTTAGTTCAAAAATGAAACCAATAACACGGATATCTCTATAAAACGTGTATGATATAAATTGTGTGTTTTAATGAGAACTACAATTTTTGTGCAGTAAGTTTTTATTTATTTCTTACG
Organism: Hymenopus coronatus; assembly: GCA_030762935.1. Taxonomy (NCBI): domain Eukaryota; kingdom Metazoa; phylum Arthropoda; class Insecta; order Mantodea; family Hymenopodidae; genus Hymenopus; species Hymenopus coronatus. Next base: position 61,997,265 of record CM060886.1, read on the forward strand.
GTTTACCAGTTACGCAAATCTCAGCAGAACAGGTCTTCAGAAGCTATTTCCAGAAAATTGAAGATCAAAATTTTATTTATGATGTAAATATCTTTAATATACGGTATTTTAATCAAAATCGTTAGACATGAATGAGAAAAATAAAAATTTCAATATGTGGCGTAGTTGGGGGGTATTGAAAACCGTCGTGTCGCATCCTTGGAAGATATCTACTTACTTAAATACCAAATTTGATATTTACGGCCTTTTAGTTTTTGAGCTATGCTGTTCACACACACATACACACATCCACAATCGCGGACCTTTTTCTAAATTTTTTTTTTTTGGACTCAGGGGATCTCAAAACATATATTTCCGACGAAAGTTCTACTTGGAAATATTATTTACATACTAGAGAAGGTAAAAAATAGTTGATTGACCAATTATTGGCTGAGCATCATCACACAGCTTTAAGACTCCCTCCATACCATCCAGACCCGAACCCCATTGAATTAATATGGTAAGGCATCTTATAATTTAAACGTTATTTCTCTAGCAGATACCTGTTGTATCTGCTCTTATAATTTAAACGTTATTTCTCTAGCAGATACCTATTGTAAATGCTCTTATAATTTAAACGTTATTTCTCTAGCAGATACCTATTGTATCTGCTCTTATAATTTAAACGTTATTTCTCTAGCAGATACCTATTGTAAATGCTCTTATAATTTAAACTTTATTTCTCTATTGTATCTGCTACAGAAATAACGTTTAAATTATAATATGTTGAAACCCTATGCAGGCAAACATTTCAGGAAATCGGACAAACAGAATGGCAATAGGCATATCATCATGTCGAAAAAATTGAATATAATTACTGGGACAAAGATAACATTGTGGAAGAAATGATTGAGAGGATTATTATTCAAGACAATGGAATGGAGACCAGCGACAAGGATAATAAAAACGACAGAAGAAGAAGATGATGATGAGGAGGAGGATGAAATGTCGAGAATAGAAGTAATCTAAGAAAATTAAGTGTAGTATAAGTAGGAACCAAGGTTGAGGATGAATACGTGTGGCTGACAATACTGGAAGTGTGATAATTTGCTTTGTAGTGACTGTACTACTGCAGCGCATAACCATGAGATTAACGTCACACATGACTGTCGTTCTTGCTTCCAGTAAAGGTGACTAACCTCTCATTTAAAACTTTCATTCATCAAGAACTAACGCGTGACCTATACCTTCGTTTTACCTCTTTCAATAAGCGCCTCACCATCTCCGTGATAAGCAAGAGGAAAAAACACGAAGGCCGCTTAGCCAGTTCCCCACCTACCGGGTTTAACTTGAAATAGACCGTTGAGTTCTGCAACTCTTTTAACGTACGAAGGAATATCTTACATGCCAAATATGGAGCATTTGAGCCACCTGGTATTTTAACACACAAAACGATATCTGCAGACGTAAAATACGGCGCTGTTGAGCGACCTGCCAATATTCGGTTTACTATAATGTACTTTATAAAGTCTAGTAATTATATCATTTAAAATGTACTTTTAATTTTTTACTTTCTCTACTACTCTAATAAGTAGAAATTGTATGTACTCCACCTTAAAATTGTATGTCTAAGCTTCACTGGGAATATACGTTTGTAAGTCTCCTAAATCCCCTTCCTCGAAAGAGCATGGTTAGAAAAAAACCCATTATATCTGCATATATATGGTAACAACATATACAAGAATTTCTCCTCCTCTTAGGAATTTTTTAAGATTAGGATCACATCTATCATCCTGGTTAATGTGTATGAGTGTGTGTGTGTGTGTGTGTGAGAGAGAGAGAGAGAGAGAGAGAGAGAGAGAGAGAGAGAGAGGGGGGGGGGAGACTGTGAAGCCCATAACTCAGAAACGAAAAGCCGGTCAAAAACCAAACTCCGTATTTAAGGATGCGGTTCGAAGATTTCCAAGAAAATTGTATACTCCAAACCACTGTTTACAATATTTTTAACATTCCTGTTTTTTCAAAGTGGCTCTAACAAGTTTGATTAAAATGCCATACGTTTACGACATTTTTATGTCAAGTGAAGTGCATATCTTAAATGTTTTGGGACAGCCTCTTCATTCTCGATTAGATAGGTAGGCAGGCAGCAGGAGGGGGCACTCAACCGCTTTTGTTTTTTTTTTTTTGTTTTTTTTTTAATACAGTTCCAGAGTCTGATCGGGACTCCGGTGCTGTGTACCCTACCTTTTATTTACCTAATTTGTTTACTTTGATTACTGTATGATTACTGAATTTCTGTTTTATTTTTTACACACACATACACAAACATATAAAACCCATGCCCAAGGCGGGACTCGAACCCACGTTGAGGTTACTGTAAAGTCTCTCGGGTGAGAGGGATGAGGCAAATTAGACGCCGGGTGGCCGGAGCCAGGGACGACGGAACAGAAACGACAGTATTCTGATAGTTACCAAATTGAGACTCCCCGACAGTCGGATAATCAGACCGAGTACCACACCCCTTACAGGATGTAACACCTCCAAAGGACGGTCCTATGCATCCAAAACCAGCTGAAGGCCAGCGATGGTGAGAATTCTAGAGAGCACCCTTTTTCCTGGCCATCCGCACCGAAGCACATTCCCAACACTTCTATCCCTGAAAGAATCCAGAGGGGCGAAGGATGAATCAAATGATAACGGAACGATATGAAATAAGAGGAAATTCGGGGAGGGGTGATGAAATAAGCAACTCTAGCATTGGCTTTGCGATCAGGGAGACCCTCCGTAGAACCCCTTGTTAGAACGGACAATGGAGTCTCAATTTTAAAACCAGTCATGTCAGTTGTTAATTTCATCAGATCCACTGGGCTGAATCACCGACAATTCCGTGAGTTTATTGAAGAGATTGGAGAAAATGACATCATATTATACTGCCGAACGCTGTCTTGGTTGCGGAAAAGTCCTTCGGCGCATTTTTTAACTTCGAGAAGAGATCGAAATGTTGTTGAATGAAAAGCATCTGCCTCTTACCGAATTACCAAATAGCGAATGTCTATGCCGATTTGACAAAACATATGAACGAACTGAATTTCAGATCAGGCTTCTCCCTGATTTATACAGTAATATCAAATCGTTCCGGCAGAAAATAATACTGTTTGAATCACAATTACGTAAAACATGTTTCACAATTTTAAACCATGTGAAATATTCAGTCACACTACTGAGACTGAGTTTCCCTTCGATTTTACAATGAAGATTTGAATGCTTTGAAGTTAAATTTTGATGCTCATTTCTCAGACTTTGATATCATTGCGAATGAAATAAGATTTTTCAAAATCTTTTGATTTGACATTAAAACCCTTGCCCCGGAACTATAAATTAGGAATTATCGAATTACAATGCAGTAATATAATTAAGGGCAAGTATCAAAACTTATCTGTGTTGGAATTTTATGAGTCTTCGACTGGCACAATTTGATAATTTGCACAAATTTGCTCGTGGGCTCTTTTCTGTTTTTGGTAATACTTACTGGAGAAAACATTCTCCAAAATGAAGTACACAAAGCATATTTACAGATCTCAGCTAACCAGTGAGCATCTTAAATCTCTTTTAATAACTGGTGCAAGTAAAATTGGTCCACGACTACAAACTATTATCATTGGAAAATCAAAGTAGCATATTCTTAGTAGTATTTTTTATTAATGGTCACTGCTGTTTCATTCGCGTTAATTTAGCTTTTTCGTTCCTGAGGGATTTTCAGGATTTTTTGATAGTGTTTAACGCCTGCTTTTACTACCATGGCACCGCAGGCGGTTCTTCAGGATTAAAATACTATGTGTGATTTAGGATATATGCATTCAAACACTGGGATACGTACATATACGATGCTCTTTATCCCAACATAGCTGCCGAGGACGAAACCACGGGATGTTCATTAGTTTATAATGTTGTGGGATTCATTCAATCATTTGTTAGTAACTATACTTGTGTATTAAACTTGTCATTAAGCTTTACCTAGCAAGTAAATAAATGTCACTTGTCATTCTGTGTTTCTTTATCCAACCTATCACAACAATAAGCCATTAGCTTTCGCGGGCCGGATTTAGCCCGCGGGCTATAGTTTGGAGCTACAGGCTTTGAGCTTTGTTGACCTCCGTGGTGTAGTGGTTACCATGCTCATATACCCAAAGTCGCGGGTCAAACCTGGCGGAGGACGTTGGAATTTTTCGGGCGTAAAATATCCTTACCATGGCTTCCTTCGGGACGTAAGTGAAGCCGTTGGTCCCTGTGGTAGATTTACGGCACGTAAAAGAACCTGAGGCCTGATAAAGAGGCCTCTGAGCAAAAGTAAGCGGTCTTTCACGTCCAATTTAGAATGGGACGATGTAGTTAAAGAGCGTCCTAGTCATTTCATTTCTTTGTTTTTTTCTACTCAACACATCCCTCACAAATCTCTTCTAGTAATAAAAAACTAAGTAATAAAATTATTTCTGGTAGTGTTCATCTTGATTATAATTAAATAGAAAAATAAGCTTTTAAAAATAGAAATGGTTACAATAGGTAGAGAAAGTCATCTGGATGTAACACTCAGATTTTTACTTTCTCTAGCCCATAGGTACAATGCACATAATGAACAGAGAAGTTATATTCCAACCAAAAATTTGATGTTGAAATTTCACCGGAAATATGTTTTGAGATCCTCTGAGTCCGATAAAAGCATTATTATTTTCTCCATCCCCGTATGTACAATGTACGTAGTGGATAGGCGAGGTATTGTATTCCACGCAAAAATTCAATGTCGAGATTTCACCCTAAATAATGTTTTGGGATCCTCTGAATCCGAAAAAAAAAGCATTTTTAGAAACAGGTGTATGTGTGTCTGGGGACGGCATAACTCAAAAACTAAAATACCCTTAAATATCAAACTTGGTGCTTGGTATCTTCCAAGGATGTGACATGAAGATTTTCAAGAAAAAGACCCCCTCCCCCACAAACTACCCTTTACATGGAAATATTTTCGAAAAGTTTGATTTTCTCAAAAATGGCTCTAAAGATTTTGATTAAAATACCGTATAGATATTAAAGATATTTACATCCCAAATAAAATACATATCGTAAATTTTCTGGGAATAGCCTCTGAAGACCCCTTTATTCTGGATGAATTTTACTAAATTTTACTTAACTGAAACCGTAAGAGATAGAAAAAAACTTGTCAAAACGCACAATTTAGGACCTTTACATCTCTGACGTGGAGGTAACCGTTTTCAAGATAATCCTTACTATTGTGTTTTTTTTTTTTTTTGGTAGTGTTTAATGCTGCCCATTTTCACTACTTATGGCACCGTATGCGATATTATTGGTTTCAATTGTGAAGTACTTATAATTTTCTCCGACAGCAAGTGTCCGTTTTTACTTTCTCTACATGTACTATGTATATAATGTATAGAGAAGGTATTGTAATGCCCCCAAAAATTCGATACCAAGAATACACCGGAAATACAGGTTTTGGATCCTTCTGACTCCCAAAAATGTATTTTTAGAAAAAGGTAGTGTGCATGTGTGTGACTGTGGACAGCATAGCTCAAAACGAAAATACAATTAAGTAACAAACTTAGTATTTAAGTTTGGTATCTTGCAAGAATGCAACACGAAGATTTTCAAGAAAATCCCCCCACCCCAAACTACCTTTAACATGGAAGTTCTTTTCAAAAATTTTGATTTACTCAAAAATGGCTCTAACAATTTTGATTAAAATATATATATTAAAGATATTTACCCGACAAATATGTATATCTTGATTTTTTTTTAGGAATAGCCTCTGAAGACTACTTTATTCTGATGAATTTTACGAAATTTGGCATAACTACTACTAAACCGTAAGAGATGGACAAAAACTTGCTGCAAAACATGTAGAGCACATTAAAACACACATATATAAACATTTTTTTTGGTAGAGTTGATCGTTTTTGAGGTATTCCTTGTTTTTGGTTTCACCTTTAAAAAATCTGATGTGTTCCATTCACATGACTTTCTGTACTTCTCTGCAACAAAGTATTGTAGAAAAAGCTTGTGCTTCTATTTACTTCAAGCTAATCGAGTAAAAATTAGCAGAAATAGTCTTATTATTTGCTTCCTTGTAAGTAGGAGAGAAATAAGGGAGTACCACAGGTTAAAGCGATAGTCTAAAGTTGGTTGCTATGTTATTGAAGTTCCTTTATTTGTGTGGACAGGAGTTGAGAAACTCCTGTATGAGAGTTTCTTAAAGCTGAAAGAAAAAACAATGAATATCTAAAAACAATCAACTCCACAAAAAAGTATATAACATAAATTGTGTGTTTTAAGGTGATCTACATTTTTTTGTGGTAAGTTTTTATCTATCTCTTACAGTTTATAAGTTATGCAAAATACCGTAAAATTCACTCAGAATAAAGTAGTCTTCAGAGGCTATTCCCAGAAAATTCAAAATATACATTGTATTTGTCAGGTAAATATCTTTAATATATGATATTTTAATCAAAATCGTTAGAGCCATTTTTTAGAAAACCAAAATTTTCAAAATTGTTTCCATGTAAAGGGTAGTTTGGAGTGGGGGGATCTTTCTCAAAATCTTTGTGTCGTATCCCTGGAATATTCTAAACTTAAATACCAGGTTTGGTGTCTTACGACTTTTCGTTTTTGAGTTATCGTGTTCACAGACACACGGACACACTGACAGATGGACACACACACGGACCTTTTTCTGAAAATATTTTTTTTTATACAGGGAACCCTAAAGCATATATTTCCGGTGAAATCTCGGTATCGAATTTTTTGCTGGGGTGCAATACCTTCTCTATACACTAAGTACATAGTACGTGTTGAGAAAGTAAAAACTTATTCTTTTCTCATACAGGAATTTGCCAACCTGTCCATACAAACAAAGGAACTTCAGTCACCTAGCAACCAGCTTTTGACCAGCACTTTAAACCTATGGTACTCCCTTATTTCGCTTCTACCTATAAGGAAGCAAGTAATAAGACTATTTCTGCTAATTTGTTCTCGATTAGCATGAAGTAAATAGAAGCATTAGTTTTTAACAATAGTTTGTTGCAGAGATGTAGAGAAAGTCATGTGAATGGAACACATCAGATTTTCTTTTTCCTACTTCTTGCCAAGCAAAAAAGCGACTAACAATGACAGTCGCATAACGACAGTTTTTAAAAATTCGACTATCGCTTTAGCCTATTGTATTGCCTTAGTTCATTTCTACTTATAAGGAACTAAGTAATAAGAACATTCGGCTAATGTTTATCTCGATTAGCATGGTGTGGGGAGAAGAATAATCTTTTCTAAGAAGTTTATTTGTAGAATAGCTAGAGAAAGTCATGTGAGTGTAACTTCAGATTTTTAGGAAAAGATCCGTGCGCGTGCGCGCGCGTTTGTGTGTGTGTGTGTGTGTGTGTGTGTGTGTGTGTATGCCTGTGGACAGCATTGCTCAAAAACGAAAAGACCAAATTTTGTATTTTAGTATCTTCCAAGGATGCGACACGAAGATTTTCAAGAAATTTCTCCCACCCCAAACTACTCTTTACACGGAACAATTTTTGAAAATTGCGTTTTTCTCAAAAACGGTTCTAAAAATGTTGTTTAAAATACCGTATATTAAAGATATTTACTCCACAAATAAACTGTATATTTTGAATTTTCCGGGAATAGCCTTTGAAGTGCTCTTTATTCTGAATGAGTTTTATAGATTTTTGCATAATATTTAAACCACCACTACACAAAAATTGTAGATCTCGTAAAACACATAATTTAGGTCATGTTTTTTTATGCAGAGTTGATCGTTTTTCAGATATGCCTTATTATTGGTTTCAATTTTAAACTATTTTAACTTTTCTCAACAGGGAAGTGATGTTTCGTTTTATCTCTCTTGTTTTACTGTAGGCCATGCAAAGCGAGCCGAACTTCAGTTATTTCACATAGGATCAGCTTTCAGAAGATTTGACTATCCCTTTAGCCTAGTGTATTCCCTTATATCACGTCTACTTACAAGGAAGCAAGTAATAAGACAATTTCTGCTAATGTTTACCTTGGTTAGCATGTCGTAGTTAAAAGAATAATCTTTTGTAAGGAAAGTTGTTTGTGTAAAGCTAGAGAAAGGCATGTGAATCAGATTTTTAGTATACCTTTGGCCACATAAAATGAACGGAAATCTTGGTAAGGAACTCTAGTCAAAACCTCGGTAACTGCTAATATTATTGCCACTGTACGTGCACAATACAATTCTGCACAACTTCCGGAGATAACGACCTTTGAAATACACGTGACTTCAAAGGACTTTAAAAAATCAGCATAATCCTCTGATACTGCAAACACCTGATCATTTACTGCCTGACCTACCACTTAAAGAATAAAATGAAAACCTCGCATAGACTTATGAATTTAACCACAGAACATTCTCAGGCTTATCTTTGGTTAAGAAACTGAACACAGGTGTCTTGCTGTTTTTTTTTTTTTTTTGTTTTTTTTTTTGCTTTTTTGTTTTGTTTTGTTTATTTGTTTTGTGTGTTTTTAATGTTCTATTGTATGCACAACTACAATGCATTCAGTACATTTATCCTATAAAAAAAATCTGATGTGTTCCTTTAACATGACTTTCACTACATCTCTGTAACAAATTATCCTTAGTAAGCTTATTCTTCTATTTCATACTAAAACAGCAGAAACGGTCTCATTATATACTTCTTTGTAAGTAGAAGGGAAATAAAGATATAGTCAAATGTGGTTGCTATGTGATTGAAACCCATTTCTTTGCGTGGCCAAGAGTTGACAAGTTCCCGTATGAGAAAAGTATTTTAAAACTGAAGTCAATATCAAGGAATATCTTGAAAGCGGCCAACTTCACGAAAAAAAATGTACATGTCATAAATTGTGTGTTTTATCGAGATCTACATCTTTAGTGTAATAAGTTTTTGTCTATCTCTTAGGGTTTACCAGTTATGCAAATTCAATAAAAATCATCCAGAATAAAGAGGTCTTTAGAGGCTATTCCCAGAAAATTCAAGATATACATTTTATTTATCATGTAAATATTTTAAATATAATTGATTTTAATCAAAATTGTTAGAGCCATTTTTGAGGAAATCAACATTTTCGAATTTTGTTTTCCATGTAAAGGGTAGTACGGTTTGGGGGGATTTTCTTCGTTTCGCATCTTTAGAAGATCCCAACTTAAATACAAAATTTGGTATTTAACGATCTTTTCGTCTTGAGCTATGCTGTCCACAGACACACGCACACTCACACACGGACCTTTTTCTAAAACTGTTTTGGGGGGGGATTCAGGTGGACCCAAAATATGTATTTCCGGTGAAGTCTCGGTATCGAATTTTTGGGTGCATTACAATACCTTCTCTATACACTATGTACATAGTACTTATACATGTAGAGAAAGTAATAAAAGCATCTCGGCATTAACCTCTCATCTATAGTCATGCGCTATTCTCAGTTTATCTTTTAGTAAAGGAGATAATCGTTTCACATCACATGCATCAGCTAACATATGTTTTAAATGAATCATCAGCTGTTTTCTTGCGAAGGCATACGCCGCACCATATGCTTCAAGCTGGTGTGACTCAGATAGCTTCAAATGTACATTGAGTAATATTTCAAAAATCTTGATTTCTCTCCCCAGGTGTTTTACCTCCCTTTAATATATCTCATCTATACAAGACCATGTCTGAAATTAATGTTCATGTGGTTTTAAAACGGAGTTGCGAAACATTATTCTATTCTCCAGGAAGCTCACTGGAAACACATCGGATTAGAAAACACACCTACTCCTATGCTTAGGAATATACATCAGTTTACATTGACAAATGAATACCTACCAGAATTTAGAATTTGTGAACGTGAAAAATTATAATACAATGCTGAGAAAATAAATTGTCAGATATACTCGTACTTACATAATTTGTTCCTTATTTTTTCTCTCTTCATCACTCACTAACCCACTATCAATTACTTCTCTTTTAAATCTTTTAAAATACTGCTTCCATTTCTATTTTTAACACTTTCCTTTCATTAAATACTAAACATTCCTCCTTCTGTGGTGTAATGGTTATTACCATGCTAACTTCATATACCCAGGGTCGCGGGTTCAAACCCGGTAGAGAACGATGGATTTTTTCGGGTGTAAAAATCCTTAGCATAGCTTCCTCCGGAAGGGAAGTAAAGCCGTTGGTCCCGTTTCGTACGTGGATTTAGGGCACGTAAAAGAACCTCAAACCTGATAGAGAGGCTTCTGAGCATAATTAAGCGGTCTTTCACGCCCAATTTAGATTGGAACGCTGAGAACCACAGTAGTTAAAGAGCGTCCATAAATAACACGCTATTTTTTCCTCCTTCCTTTTAATATTGGATACCCTTTCCCTCACTTAACAATCACTTTTCACTTCACTGCCTATCACCCACTCAACTATCCCAATCTCCATTTTCTCTTCTTTAACTCTTCTCTGGACTATTATATAACTACCAATAACTACATCTATACCTCCCTGTCGTCACTATTTCCACTCCTATCATACTCCTTCCTCACCACCATGGCTGCAAATTCTGCAATGACAGTCCTGTTCGCTACACCAGCACCTTCTTCTCTATCATCTACGTTCATCTCCTTCCCCATTCACTTCAAAACTGTAAATCCAATAATAGCAGCCTATTTACTACACCGGCACCTTTTTCTCCCTCGTGTCCGTTCTTCATCTACTTCCTCGCCCACCATTAAACTGCCAGTTCAGCTATGGCAATCCTAATCACTACAGCGTTTTTCCATTCTCTCCATTCTTCGTCTTGCAGAGAATGTCTATATTCAGGTAATCAAAAATTGTATTTAATTCACATAACCAACTTACTTCTTTGACCATTTATTTATATAATTCTAAACAAATTCTAAAATTATTTCTTAGATTTTGATTTTAGAGAAAAAAAAAAACAAACAAATCAAAACACTCCTTTCCTATCTTTTAAAACATTATCCCAAGATACGAGACAGCACATTACGCTCGGCGGCTACAAGGCTATCCTCGAGGCGTTAATGGTAGCACTGAGGATGGTGGCGGCCAAGACATCAGCTGCACCGACCTACGACAGGGCCAAAGGAACAATCCAGAGACAAGGACAATCTTGGAGATGTGTGTGCTAAGGGTGTATAACCAGGACATCTAGTGACTGTCCACGACAAAGCCATCTAGCAGGCGAACGGCAATGGAGGAGTATGACGGGGCCGCCATCGCCAACACCTCAAGTGGCGCTGCCTGCCCTAGGCAGACGAGGGGAGGACAGCCTCATTGTAGACGTCTGGGTCCAAGGGAAGCTTCGCCGGATACTAGTAGATACTGGTACTGCCGTGACTGTAATCAGACCTGGCGTGGCGAAGGGCTTCCCGACACTACACCCAGTCGGCCGTATCAGCTAATAATGAGTCGGACATCCTACTTGTGGAAAAAGAGGTCATGCTGGAGTTGAATTTGGGACGGAACATTGTGAACTTTTGGGTATTTGTTGCAAAGGTGGCCGAAGATGTGATACTGGAACTGAATGCCCTCAAGACCTAAGAGACGACGGTCAATATCGGCTGGAAGATCTTTCGACTCGACTGAGGCGAGATGTTCTGGTGCCCCAAGAACATCCGGGATATACAGGATGATCCTGAGGGGTGATATAGTTGTGCCCACAAGTATCGAGATGATGATGAAGGCGCATCAGGAGGCCAACGGTCAAAGATTGTATTGGACCAAAAAAAGCCCTATGAACGGTACTTCTTTTTTGTAGTGTTTAACGCCCGCTTTTACTGCAATGGCACCGCAGGCGATGACACTGGTGATACATGAAGATGGGGTCCCGGTGGAATGTGATGGCGGGGAAAACCGGAGAACCCGGAGGAAACCCGCCCCTGCGCCGCTTTGTCCACCACAAATCTCACATGTGGTCGCTTGGGATCGAACCTGGGCCGTCTAGGTAAGAGGCCAATGGTCTGACCACTCAGCCACGGCGCAGTCCTATGAACGGTACTGCTGATGAGTCTATGGGCGGACGCTGAGAGGTGGTGCCGCTAATGTCATGTGTGTGTGTGTGTGTGTGTGTGGCAAGTCGTGGCCCACAGACCAGGAGCTGAGGTTGCATGCAACAATAGGAGCACCGTTAGAACGCATAGCTATTGATGTAGCAAGACCATTTCCTATGTCAGACAGGGCAACAATTATTTGCGGTCGTTGTGGATTACTTCACCAAGGGACTGGAGGCCAAGACCATCCCGAACTGCCTAATAGTGCGGCTTTGGGGTACCGTTGGAGTTACACAGAGATCAGGGCGCCAACTTTGAGTCCAACATGAAGAGAGAAACACTGGAGAGACTTGGAGTGTAGAAGACGCGCACAACACTTCTCCATTCACAGTCAGATGGCTTGGTTGAGTGGTACATAAGTCATGCAGCAGTGACCTGATTACTCAGGTATGCCAATCATCTCAGAGAACAACTTCGAGGGGGTTTTCCATTAGGCCAATACCAGTTATATACAGCGGTCCCCTTGCAAGGATGGAAGTGGATATACCACTTACGCGCATCAACCTGATAGGTGGATGACTATCGAAGACCTCAGTGGGGGTGACACTTGCTCTGCTATTACTAAGTTCTCTGGGGGTATTCAGGCGTCTCACAACGCCGCCCAGGCGTACCCAATCCCCCATGGGTTTCGAGAACTATTTTCCCGCCGATTGTAACCTAATTCGAACAGCTCCCTTGCGAGAGGGTTGAGATGTTCAGCCCGACGTAATTCTAGTAATGTCAGAAGTACCGGTGCTCGTGGTCCGCAGCGTTCGCATCAGAGCAACTGAGAGGTCGTAACCTCCCCCTTACATCAAGACTCTAGAAAAACATTTGAGGAAGCTGTGTCCAATCATAAGAGAGACTGGGATTTGAGGGTGCCAATTTTCTTGCTGGCCTACCGCTCATTAACCCACTACCGGTTGACACCAGTTAGTTTGGTCTTTGGAAGGGAGCTGGATCTACTATGTGACCTGATGTTTGGGAGTCCTCCTGCCAGCAGTCGACTACATTACAAGCATGAGATGGCACGTCAACACACCCAGAAAGCGAACGATCGGATGAAGAACCGCTACGACCGCCAGACCAATAGCCCAGTTTACAGCAGTGTAATTTGGTGTGACCATAGCGTCTTACCCGTACAAGAGACGCTGCATCAAGCTTTAGCAACCATGGCGAGAACCACACCTTATGGTAAAGAGGATAAATGACATCGTCTACCACATCCAGAGGCTACCCCGAAGTAAAAGACCTGCGGTCGTAATCGCCACACGTGAATGAGCGGCTTGCTTCTGAAGTAAACTGATAGTTGACGTGCATTGTTGCATCTGAGTGAGTGGACATCGGTGAGTTCTTTAATATTGAAGCCGCGAATTGTTACACCTGCGTGAGTTTGTGATACTTGGTGGTTTACACTTGCTTCTGGAAGTTTCGTGTTGCCTCATCGACAGGCATAAATGGAGAGAAGAACCCCGAAAAAAAAAGCTTAGCTTCAACTAGGAATTCACAGCTTGCAACAATTGAGTCAGTTTCGACTGGAATTTCTGAGCGTGCACCAGTAGCCGCCGCCGCCGCCGTAGCCAGCGTCAAAAGGAAATTATATGACATAATTGTTGCCTAAGCATCAAGAAAGTCATTTATTTGAAAACAGAATTTTATTTGTAATCAGTGGAAGAAATAAAGAGGTGTTGTTTGAGTAATAAAGAGAATTTCGTTGCAATATATCGTGTATTCAACTATGATTCTGTATTAATATGTTTTAATATATTGGCATAAAACATACATTTTTAACATTTTACACATGCATCATTTTCAGCTTCTGTGATTTAAAAATTTTGATGGGAAACATTCACCTGACGTTCTAAACCTGTTCTGCAAACATTATTCTTACAAAAGATTATTATTTTAATTACACCATGCGAATCAAGATAAACATTAGTAGAAATTGTATTATTACTTGCTTCCTTATGCGCAGAAGGGAAATAAGGGGATACACTATGCTAAAGCGACTGTCAAATCTTTTTAAAATTGGTCACTGTGTGAAACTATTAAAATGTGGTTCTCTTTACCTTCCCAGGAGTAAAATAAAAGCGAGCTCAAACGAAAGGTGACTTCCCATTTGAGAAAAGTTTGACTGTTTAAAATTGAAACCAATAACATGGAATATCTCGAATACGGTTAACTATACAGAAAAAAAAAAACGTATTTAACATAAATGACGTGTTTTATCTTTAATTTTCTGAAGTAAGTTTTTTTTGTTTTATTTCTTATGGTTTACCAGCTATACAAAGGTAGTCCAGAATGAAGATTTCTTTAAGGGTGATTTCAAAACATTCAAGATATGCATCTTAAAATGTGTTATTTTAATAAAATCGTTAGAGACGTTTATGAGAAATCCAAAACAACAAAAAAAAAAAAAAGCTGAATGTTAAGGGAATTTTGGATAGGGAGGAGTTTCCTGAAAATCTTCCTGTCACATCTTTGGAAAATCTGAACTTAAATACAAATTTGATATTTAACAGACTTTTCGTTTTTGAGTTATATTGTCCACACACTCGCATATAAAATATGCACAAACATACACGCGCGCGCACGGATGCAAGTTTTCCTAAAACATCTTGTTTTAGGTTCAGGGAATTTCAAAATATGTATTTGCCGTGAAATCTCCGTATCGAATTTTTTGGTGAAATACAATATCTTCTCTACTTACTATGTACTACATTGTACATACGTTGTCCAAAAAGTAAAAATGCATCCTTCGTTGTAATGTCTTACTTTTTATACAGAATTTCAGAAAATTTTAAATAGAAACTAAGGTTTAAAAGTATAGTTTTAACATACTTATTAAGTACGTCAGATTTGTGTTTTTTATAACTTAGTATCTAAACCATATGCACAAAACTTTGTAGCAATTCTTTCGATACTTCTTAATATACTGCAACAAAATCCTTCTTTATTACTCCAACATACAATGCTTAATATCATTCACTAATTGCAAATGAAAATATGTTTTCACAAATAAAGTCTATAGTCCATAACTATATCTACTAAATGTCTGTAGTCTATAATTTTGCAGTATAGGCTTATTTCGATGTTGCTACGGCTACTACTGCACGCTAAGAATTTCCGGTCGAAACTGACTCAGCTGCTGCACGCAATGCTTTACCAGTTGAAACTAGACTCTGTGCAACACTATATGAGCAGTTCGCCGGCCGAGGACAGCCCGGAGGTGTGCTTGACGTATAACCGTTCTTGCTAGAGCTTAACCACCTCCTGACGGGAATATAAGGTTTGCAGGATGACGGGTGTAAATGAGGTTGGGTAGTAAAGAAGGTAGCAAATTTGTTCCTCATCGGTTGCCAGTCATGGTGCAATAATCCTTGCGAAGCGCTGATGTAAGCTTGTTTTAAAATGTCTTATTTTGATGTCCAAGCAACTCTTGGAAGAATTTAGAGGGTTTAGCTGTAGCAGCTGTTGGAGTGCTCCTTGGTTACCGCAGATGCCCGCAAGCTGTGCAGGGAAGCCGGTGTCGTCTGAAGCGGCGGCTTCTGGAATCGTAGCCCCCAAGAGACCTAACGAGGGCACTCCGGTGTAAGGGCAAATTGAATTTGACTGAGCGGCGCCTAATCTCGTCCTTTACACATGGTAGACCCGAGGCTGCGTACAGGAGTCACACGGGAAAATACAAGGATCAGAATAAATGTTCCGGAGACCGGAGGCCGGAGGCACTTATTCTGCACCTTTTGAAGCAGTAGCAGACTTGAGTTCGCTGCCATGCCCCAGATCTCGCAGGCGTATATTAATATTTATGAGAGCCCTCAAAAGACGCAAGTGAATCGGCATCGTGGACTTCAGCATGGGGTACAAGGATGCCGCAGCCACAATGCCTCGACATCTCAGTTTCTTAATGTGTTCCCAAAAGTAGCTTCACTCCTTAGTACACGATGGTGTTCGACCATCCAGTCCTTCGTCTGAGGTACGTGAATGTGGGGAAGTTTGCGGGAAAGCAAGCCGGTGGTGAAGAGAATGGTATGGATTTTCTCCGGGTTGATGACAACCGCCAACGCTCGCACCACTCTTAGAGGAGGCGGAGGTATCTCTAGATGGGGTTGAAGTCTCTGCGTGGGGTTCTGTTTGTATAGAATAACAGCACGTCGTTGCTCCGTTGGTGGGTCGTCCACGTAGATGCTGAATAGCGTGGGGGTAGTGCTTAGCCTTCGGGGACCCCGCCTCTTATTGGCCTTTGTGTAGATTTGTGTCTCGCAACTGAAACAACAAAAGACCTGTGTTTGAAGTATGTGTGTAATAATGTATAATGTGGGTTAGAAGATCCAGACGGATGAGCTTCAGTTGTAGACTCGCATGTCAGGCCATAGAGAACGCCTTTTCCACGCCCTGTGACACTGACTCAGTATGAGCCTTGTCCTAGTAACACGCAGTATTTGCTGCGATGTATGGTCTGGATGGCTTGAATGTCGCCCAAAAGAGGGGACAAGCTGGCTAGCAGTAGCCTCTCGAAGACTTTCGAGAGAACGGATGGGAGACTGATAGAGCAGTAGTTTAAGGGTGAACTGGATCTTCCCCGACTTCAAGATGCGGATCATCCGAGTCTCTCTCCACTCGCGGGGAAACTCGCACATGTTGAAGAACTTGGCGAGAAAGAGTACAGCCTTGAAAGGAAGGCAATGAAGCATAAGGAGGGGGGGGGATTGAGCCCATCAGACCCCGCTGCCTTTTTGGGATTGAGACGCCGGAATTCCCCTTGAGGTTCACTTGATCTGATGACAGGAAACCGATCCACCTCGTCATGGGGACGTCGGAGATATTGACACACCTCCCGCCGAGCGCAATCGTAAAACTCTACATCCGGAGATTATCTCGCGCCCTCGAAGCCCTTTCGAGATATTCATCGAAAACATCTGCTTTGGCTTGGAGATCACATGCCAGGCCTTGAGTTACTTGGAGTGGGGAGGTAGGTTGATCTCCGCGGTGCTTTGACAATGTTGCACATGTCGCCATCCTCGAGCCTCATGCAGGCTACCCTCTCCTCCTACGCTCGAATCTTGTATTGCGTAGATGGGTATGGACCTCTCGGCTTAATCGCCTCATAAGCGCTCGATTACACCGCGTGCGGTAACGCCGGTAAACCCAAGAACGGCAGATTAGCAGAAGGAGTTCGAGGGACGTCCAGGTAAAGGGGAGCTGGGGTATAAACGATGAAATTGTGGACTGTTGCACCATGATGGATGTAAAGGATGAGACCGCAACCTCCAGGGACGGAATGTCTGTAATCCTAGGATTTGGATGAATGGACTCATTGAGGCAGACCCTGACGCATTCCTAGTCAACGTCACGTCATGATTGGCATAGTACCATATGTCATGACTGGCAACTGGTGTGTTAACCTCTGCTAACACGGGATTGTGATCGGAATGAAATACGTTGATCGAAGTGAGCGACATATGAAAGGGGAATTGCTTGATTATCGCGAAGTCGATAATCTACCATGCGTATGATTTCATTACCTCGAGCGTACACCCGGGACGCAATACCAACGCGGATGTTTGGCATTGAAATCTATGGCCAAAATTACATGAGGATGTAGGGCGAGGATGGAAAGGTACGAACTGCCTTCGGGGTGGGTGGTTTATAGACACCAGTAGAACTTCCATACCGCTAAGGTCATCACAGACAGCCGTGGCTTCTATGGGAGCTGGATAGGTTGATAGACTACCTTGTTCCTTACAAAGATCTTTGTGCCATCTCCTCGGCGGCTCACGCCATCCAGCCTGAGGCAGTTGTAGCCCGGAAGGCGGAAAGGGGTATCTGGATAAAGATCGTCACCTTTTATACCTGTCGATGAGACGGTAAGAAACTTCCAGGAGTAATATCATGCAAATCACTGCAGATGTCACAAAAGCACGCAAGTACAAACATGCACGACATCGATTCCAAAGAACTTGCTTGCGTCACATGTATCCATTCACGAGTTAACAATATAGGCAACAATTATCTATTACTTCTGATGCCACTCACACATATGCGGTGATTACGGCTGCAAGGCATAATCACAATGCATACATAAATATTTTACTGTAAGACAGATATATAATTTATTTCATCAATGTATGTTTCTCTGCCCCATTCTCTCTTAACTCTCTTGTATAATAATAAAGCACATTTATCTCTTAAGCTACCTATTATTTCTTGTCTCTCTATATGGTCTATTCCAGCTTTCATTAAATTGTATAGTTTTTGTATCCCAATTGCGTGTTGATTGGCTAGCTTGCCCAGTCCAACTTCTTTTACACTTTCCTTTAACTGGGACATCCAATTTCTTCCCCAGTTTGCTGATTCTTGTGCCCTAAAACTTTGACAGTATTTCCTTCTTCTAATACTTGGATCCTGTTCCAATATGTCAGTATCCGTTTGACTGCTGATCCTTTTTTCCCAGTTTTTCCCAATTCAACTAATGCTACCCTACATATTCCCACTCTTTTTCAGTCCCTCAAATCTCTATTGCATGATCACTGTTGATTCCCTGTTACTGCATATAATCTCTCTAGCCAGTTTACTTTTCATTTTACTGCAAGAAAGTGTAGGAAAGTAACAATACACTGCCACAACTTCGGGGGGGGGGATGAAATGGAGTTTTATTTATGGACGCTCGATTCCCTGTTGCTGCATATAATCTCTCTAGCCAGTTTACTTTTCATTTTACTGCAAGAAAGTGTAGGAAAGTAACAATACACTGCCACAACTTCGGGGGGGGGGGATGAAATGGAGTTTTATTTATGGACGCTCGATTCCCTGTTGCTGCATATAATCTCTCTAGCCAGTTTACTTTTCATTTTACTGCAAGAAAGTGTAGGAAAGTAACAATACACTGCCACAACTTCGGGGGGGGGGGATGAAATGGAGTTTTATTTATGGACGCTCTTTAACTGCTGTTTCTCAGTGTCCCACTCTGTATTGGGCGTGAAAGATCTTTAATTTTGCTCAGAGGCCTCTTTTATCAGTTTTGAGGTTCTTTTATGTGCCGCAAATCTATAATAGGGGATCACCGACTTTACTTCCCTTCCGAAGGAACATGCTAAGGATTTTTACGCCCGAAAAAAATTCACCTTCCTTCGGCGAGTTTGAACCCTCGACCTTGGATATATGAAGTTAACAATTACACCCGCAGGGCGAACACGACTTCGGGTAAGAGTCCTTCAAGCTATCATATAATCCATTCAATTACATTTGGAAAGCAAACAATTGTGCAAGAAAAAAATCCCATAGGATTGCACTTGTTTAGTTAAAATGTCAAATATGTTATTTTGCACATTTCTGCCCCCCCCCCCCTCAATTTTAGCTCTTACATTTTCTATCCAAAAACGAATCAACCTGCTGGATGTGTTGGGCTTTAAGCGACACCAGGGTTCCTTGCTTCAACTACTGAAGCGTAATTTTGTAGTCTAAGCTTGGCCAACTCGTCATATATGTCCACAAGATGGCACGTACGTCGCTTTGTTTAAGTATGTGTTGCAATTTAAAACGCAGCTGACTTACAGCCAGCTTTGTGTTGTAGGAGGTTGATGTGTATGCGGAGCTGTCACTTCACAGCATGACCACGTTAGAATTCTTTCGCATGAAAATAACCGGGTTGAGGGCACAGCGATTAATAACTTTTGGTTGCTTTATTACAGCAATTTGAAATACATTTAAACTTAATAGACCGTTGAATAATTAAGTTTTAAAATCGTACCCTGTATTTCCTCTAGGGAAATGACAGGCAGGTTATGGAACGGTAATTAATGCGTTAACTGATCACATGGTGATGACATCATGCTCTAGTGTATTATTCATAGGTGCCAAGCGGAGCCGAAGGACATAAATAAACAGAAACCAGTGGTTATATAAGCTATTTTAACAGTGAAACAGATGACACACTGAAATTAGGTTATCAATGCAGTGCAAGGTTATATGAGCATTCATTTGTATTATGATGACAAGTACTTCGGGAGATTCCAGAACGAAAGGGAATAAACAATGGAATCGGCTCAACATGTAAACCACGATTACACGGAAATAATCAGAAGATTACCACTAAGTTTAAGGCTGTCATATGGAGTTGGCCATGTGCTAAATGATATCTGTGCATCAATGTGGTTTACCTATTTATTAGTATATTTTCATCTAGTTTTGCAGTTTAACAGTGTGTTGTCAGGTGCAGTGCTTTTAATAGGGCAAGTGGCAGACGCTCTAGCGACACCGTTTGTGGGTTTACATTCGGACAAAAACGATGGATTTTGGTTATGTAAATACGGACGAAGAAAGACATGGCATCTAATAGGTGAGTTACATTTTTGCGTTGCGACAATTTTAGGTAGATAGTTTTCAATAACTTTTCAGATATTAATAAATGTTGTAAAACAAGAATAGATTTAAAGTGATAATGTTCCTTTAGAAAATTTGGACTGTGAATCACCTGATTTTAAGGTGCCATCCAGACAATCTGAGGAGGAAACGGCGTTTCTCTGCCGATGACCGGCTGATGTCAAACTGAGCAACAGTTTCAAGAACACTGAATCTGTTGATCAGTCCCCAAATCCTCCTGTGCAGGTTTTAGATGATAACTGCACTAAAAGCAAGGTTTTGTTGCTTGGGAGTAGCCACGGTAGGGGCATAGCATCCCTGCTAAAGGAGGATTTGGGAAGCAGTTATGATGTAGTAGGCATAGTTAAACCTAGTGCTGGGCTCTCTCATGTCACTGAAGATCTGGTAAAACTGACTTCTGGTTTTACTAAGAGGGATCATGTAGTTATAGTGGGTGGGCCAGGAAATAACCTGGATAGAGATAGTAATTATTCATTTGAAAAAGATCTGTGTGACATAAGGGAATCCAGTAGCCATACCAGCGTGCAGTTTGTGGGGCTTTTCGATAGGCACGACAAGCAGCAGCTTCATAGGAGGGTGACGGAGATGAATCTGCAGCTTGAACATGCCTTGTTGAGCCCTGCTGCCTCTCACATTGATATGATACATGTTAGCGGTATAGGCCGAGATGGCTACACATCTCATGGTCTACACCTCAATTCTAGAGGCAAAAGGCAGCTTTTGCAGCTAATTGCCGACAGAATTATAGGTAGAATTCCTGTTATGATATCTGATAGGGCTGTTTTCGGTTAAAGGAAATCCCCCAGAATAGTCATGAAAGAACTCTAAAGTCAATTGAAATAAATCGAAGTTCACCAACAAAGAATTTTAGGAATACAGAAAATATCAGTAATTCTATTAAGATAAATAATAGTGGTAGCTTGTTGTGTATATTTCACCAAAATATTAGGGGTTTAAGAAACAAAGTTGATGAACTTTCTCTTAGTCTTGCTTCTGAAAAATTACAGCCTCACGTTTTATGCTTATCTGAACATCACTTAACAGAACAGGAATTCATGCCAATTTCACTGCATGGGTACTCTTTAGGAGCAGCATATTCAAGGAAAAATTTAAAAAAAGGAGGGGTTTGCATATTTGTAAGACACAATGTACCCTATAAAGTCATTAATCTAAACAAGTTTTGCTTTGAGCTAGACATAGAGATGTGCGTAGTTCAGCTAAACATAAATCAAGTAAATTTTGCAATAATAGCTGTATATCGGTCCCCACTAGGTAACTATGAGTTATTCAAAAACAGTTATATGATTCCTTAAAGTTTATGTTGAAACTGAAATGAGAAATGATAATTTGTGGTGACATAAATATTGATTATCTTATACCTAGTCTCCGAAAGGACCAACTCAATTCTATATTTTTTACATACAACATGTCACACACAGTACATTTTCCTACAAGAATTCAGGGTAGCTCCTCTTCAGTAATAGATAACATATTCATGAATATAGATAGAATTAAAACTTCAATAACCTTACCATTTGCAAATGGCCTTTCAGATCATGAGGCACAAATACTTCTCATTAAAGAGATAAACTTAAAGTTAAAACCAATCTATAAATATTGTAGAACACGAAAAGTAGATGAAAGCTCCCTCACATTGTTTAAGTATGTCCTTCACCAAGGATCATGGACTGAAATCTATGAAATAAATGGAGTAAATGACAAGTTCCACCATTTCCTACAACATTTCAACTCTCATTTTGTAGCATGCTTTCCAGTCAAATATTGTAAAATATATAATCAGAAGGAAAATAACACCTGGATTACAACAGGCATTAAAACTTCTTGCAAACATAAGCGGAAATTATACCAAGAATTGAAACATAATAAGCCCCACACTTAGAATGTCACTGCAAAAAGTACTGTAAAATTCTAAAAGAAACAATAAAAGCTGCTAAAATATTGCATTATAATAAAGAGATATTCAATTCTGATAATAAAATAAAAACTATCTGGAATATAATAACAAGGTAAACAGGTAAGAGCTCTCAAGAAAGCCGTTCAATTGTACTGAATTCCGGTAATCAAAAAATTGATGATCCTCAAAAGGTCGCAGATATTTTCAACAATTTCTTTTTGAATGTAACAGACAAATTAAAAATAAACTATGGATGTAAAGAATCAGCAATACATTTTTTGAAAACTTCTTTTGTAAACAAAGTCCCTGAATTCAAAGTAAAAATGACTACACCATTTGAAATAAAAAATATAATAAATTTGCTCAAGACAAAAAATTCCTCTGGATATGATGAAATATCAAGTAAAATCCTAAAAACATGTTCTGACCTAATATGCATTCCCCTTAGCTATTTATGTAACGAATCACTAAAGAGTGGAATATTTCCTGGCAGAATGAAGTACTCTATTGTCAAACCACTTTTTAAAAAAGGAAAACAAGATAATATATCAAATTATAGACCTATATCTCTCTTGTCTGTTTTCTCAAAAGTATTTGAGAAAGTAATGTTCAATAGGCTCTATAATTACTTGGAAAAGAACAACTTATTTGCCAAAGAACAGTTTGGCTTTAGAAAAGGAGTAGCGACAGATAATGCAACCTACAAGCTCACACATAAAGTGTTAACAGCATTAAATGAAATGGAACATGTCAGTGGAATCTTTTCGTGACCTAGCGAAGGCTTTTGACTGTGTGAATCATGAGATTCTGATAGCTAAACTAAATTTCTATGGAATAAAGAATAACAGATTGGTTCATTTCATACCTAGAGAAGAGAAAACAAAGGGTCGAAGTTAATAACTCCAATGGGTATCAAAATAGTGCCTCAGAATGGAAATCAGTAAAACATGGTGTTCCCCAGGGATCAATCTTAGGGCCTCTTTTGTTCTTGGTTTACATAAATGACCTCCCATTATACATTAACAGTCTTGCAAGTATTTATTTATTCGCAGATGACACTAATGTTCTAGTAACAACTAAAGATTTCAATGAATGTGTAGTTAAATTAAACTATGTTCTAAATTGTATGTCAAATTGGTTCAGAGCAAACAAACTCTCAGTAAACCTTGAAAAAACAAAAACAATTAAATATATAACTACTCGCTCACCACAAACGCACATAGAAATAGGAATTAATGATACATTGTTAGAACAGCTAAATGAAGTCAAGTTTTTTGGCCTTCAGGTAGATAAGCATTTGGACTGGAAGTCACATATTAGTTACATCACACCTAAACTTGGCTCAGCATGTTATGCTCTCCATGCACTGGTTAAATTTCACTCAATCGATACACTTAACTTGGTGTATTTTGCCTACTTTAACTCCATCATCGAGTATGGAAGAATATTCTGGGGTAATTCAGTAGATAGTAAATGCATATTCCGGATACAGAAGAAAGCTATATGAATAATCTGTAATGCTTATAGCAGACAGTCATGCAAAGAACTATTTCAAAAATTGGGCATCCTCACCTTACCTTGTGTTTATATATTATCCATTTTAAAATTCTATGCAGTTAATCGACTTAGTTTTATAACAAACATGGAAATTCATAACATTAATACTAGACAAAAGGGATTGATTCATCGTCCCAATGCCAATCTTCGTTGCTTTCAGAAAGGTGTATATTATGAAACAATCAAGATTTAATGCTCTCCCCAGTAATCTCAAAGAAAATGTTGGGAATTTCAGGGCTTTTAAGGCCTCTTTTAAGGAGTACCTTTGCAATAAATCATTTTATTCTATAGATGAATATTTAAGTGACTAATCTGTCTGACAATACAGTTAATAATCATTGTATTTATAAATATTACAATGTATTGCATTTTGTGTATATTAGTGTGTGTGTTTTATATTAAAATTAAACTGATTTATACTTTGACTTGCACGAATGTATCACACAAGGTCTGTAAAGCCTGATGTTTTGATATTTTACACTCTAGTACATAATTGGAAATCTTTGCATTGGAAATTCTATAACATATTTGTAAATATGTATTGTAATTTGTTGACATTTATGAAGAGTACATAATACAATAATCATGTTTTAGTTTATATAATTACTACTAGTAACTATTATATCGATAATTTGAAAACTATCATCTGACATAACATTAGTTTTACATATAATGAAATTATATTTATTTAGTTATTTATACATTTTAACACTATTTTTTGATACCCTTTGTTTTTATGTGCATGAAAAAAAAAAAAAAGTGTTCTGTTGTTTTAGCACTAGAGCGTTATACATTTTTTTTTCATAGTATATAGTATATTAACATATGTATACATGTATATGCCTTGACAAGTTCTATGTTCAGTGGCTTTCTGGCCTAAACGAACCTACAGAATGCTTTCTAATCTAATCTAATCTAGAACTAACTTTTTGCTTCTTTTTCAGGAACATTGTGTGTTCTTGCAACATTTCCATTGATCTTTTCCCCATGCATCAATTGCGAGGGCAGTCATCATTGGGCACAGCTTATATATTATGCTGCATTTGTCATTATCTTCCAAATTGGCTGGGCATCTGTACAGATTTCCCATTTATCCCTTATCCCGGATCTAACACCCAGTGAACATGAACGAACTGAATTGACAGCAATAAGGTTAGTATGAGTTAGTATTAGTCTTGAGCAATGTGGATATTGAGCATTTCATACAGTTATGAGATAGGCAGCATAACCAATAACATATACATTTTACTTTCTCTAGCATGTATGTATACTGTAGAAAAGGTATAGAAAGAAATGTGTGTTTGTGTGCATGAGCATAGCTAAAAAAACAAAAAGACACTAAGTCTATTAAATACCAAACTATCCTTTTTATGGAAGGTTGTTTAAAACATTTTGGTTTTCTCAAAAATGACTCTTAACGATTTTGAATAAAGTTCTGTATATTAAAGATATTGAGATATATAACTTGAATTTTCCATGAATAGCCTCTGAAGTCCCCTCCATTCTGGATAACATTTGCATAACTAGCAAACTAAGAAATAGACAAAAACTTACTACACAAAAAATATACATCTTGTTAAAACGCAGAATTTATGTCTTATACATTTTTGTTGTGAAGCTAACCCATTTTCAAGATATTTCTTGTAATTGGTTTTGATTCAATACTGATATTTCACCGGAAGTATGTTTCGAGAACTCTGAATTTTTAGAAAGTATGTTTGTGTCGAGGGGTAACTCAAAAATGAA
The DNA here is from genome assembly GCA_030762935.1 of Hymenopus coronatus. Taxonomy (NCBI): domain Eukaryota; kingdom Metazoa; phylum Arthropoda; class Insecta; order Mantodea; family Hymenopodidae; genus Hymenopus; species Hymenopus coronatus. The sequence continues at coordinate 62,022,929 of CM060886.1, forward strand.
AAGTTTGCTAAATACCAAACTTGGTATTTAAGTTTGTATCTCCCAAAGATGTGACACAAATATTTTCAAGAAAATCCCCTCACCTCAAACTACCTGGTGCATGTACAAAATGTTAATAGTTTTGAGTTTCTTAAAAATGGCTCTTATGATATTGATTAAAATGTCATACATTAAAGTTATTTACATGACAAATAGAATTATATATTGAATTTTCTGAGAATGGCCTCTGAAGTCCTCTTCGTTATGAATGGCTTTTGCGTAAATATCAAACTGTAAGAGATAGGCAATAACTTGCTACACAGTAAATGTAGAACTCATCAAAAGTCACAATCGATTCCTGTTGTGTACATTTTTGTTGTGGAAGTAACCTTTTTGAGATATTCTGTATTATTGGTTTCAATTTTAAAATTCTTAGCTCAATAGGTTGTCCATGTTTCTTTTGTTTTATTCTTCCCCATGCAAAGAAAGCAAATTTCAGTGATAATTGAAAAGAGACAGCTTTTAAATCATTTGATTATTGCTTTAGCATAGTGTACTTCCATAGTTTCACTTCTACTTGTAAGGAACTAAGTAATAAGACCATTTTGCTAATGCTTATCACAATTAGAATGGAGTAGAAAGAAGAATAATCTTACAGGAAATTTGTTTGTAGAACAGGTTAAGAAAGTCATGTAAATGGAACACATCAGATATTTGTTTATTATAATTTTTAAGTTTTTTTTTTTTATGATATCGTAAATATGAACAGAAGGTACAATTTCTGAACTACCATCATTTCAAGAGCAAACTTCCCAACGTGCATTAATGTAGGAAAAACAATATTGAAGAATGTAAATCATAAATATGCAGTCTACGCCACATGTGTAATGTTCACTCATTGCATGATATGTTAAAAATCCCTCTCACTTCCATATGTGATCCGGATTTGGTACTTTTGTTTTTCTCCATTATGAAAATATGAACATTATTTTATTTTTCTACAGTCACTATTAATGTCGAACAGCTTTCAGACACCATCATCACACAACTTTGCTGTCAGTCCATCTGCCAGTCAGTTAAAGTTGCTTTCAATATGTTATCATTCTTCAGTTGTTAACCACCAAGAAATTCCTTAAGTTTTTGAAACAGATGAAAGTGAGGCTGTTAGATTAGATGTTTCCACCTGAAACTTGTCCAGTTGCATCTCTGTCCTTATTGCAGCATGAGGGCGAGATTTGTCATGCAGTAGAATGATGCACTTTGAGATTAGTCCCTGCTAGCGGTTTTGAATAGTGCATCTTAAGCTTTAATGAGGTTTCACAAATACCTCTCAGCATTTGTTGTCATTCCTCTTGACATGAAGTCTATCAAAAGAATGTCTTTTTGTTTCTAGAAAACCGTGAACATGATTTTCTGTAGATGGTGGTTGTTTGAATTTTCTAGGTTTTGTCAGAGAATTTGGCTGGAGTATAGTAAGCAATTCACGTTTCATTACAAGTCACAATGTGATTCAAGAACTCGTTACCATTTGGTATAGTGTTCCAGAAATGACAAAAAATGTTCTAAATGCTTTGTTCGGTGCTTATTCGTTGACATTATTGGAACTCATTTTGTACATATTTTTTCTATTGAAGTTTGTCAGTAACAATTCGATATATTATGACCTTGAAGCAATAGGAAAATATTAATGTAGCTTGTCATTTGTGAAGCGCTGTTTTCATTAATCTTCTCTTCAACTTTTGTGTTAATCTTCCCTGATGACAGTAGGCCATCCAGATAACTGTTGCTGGATAACTAGTTATTCTGTATTGTTGCTTGTAACCATTAATGTATAACTAGTCACTTTGCACATTCATTACTTTGGTAACCCTTAATATTATTTTCTGCCCATTTCTTACCTATGTGGTACATGTAGTGTAATTAACGTACCATTAATGCTAACTTGCATAGAATGGTGTATTGTTAAAACAGCTGTAGGAACTAATGCTCGTGTACAGATATATTATACTTTATGGTCTACTATGTAAATTCATTTGTAGGTATGCTTTGATGTTTAGAAATAACAGAATATCATAAAGTAATTACTTTTAAGAAGTCAAGCACTTTTTACTTTCTCTACATTATGTACATAGTGTATACAGAAGGTATTGATTGCATCCAAAAATTTGATCCTGAGATTTCAGTGGAAATACTGGTTTTGAGACTCCCTGATTAAAAAAAAAAGTGTTTATAAAAAGGTGTTATTTCCCATCTACTTATAATAAGGAACTAAGTAGTAAGACTGCTTCTGCTAATGCTTACCTCAATTAGCTTGAAGTAGATGGAAGAATAAGCTTTTTAACAATAGTTAAGATGTAGAGAAAGTTATGTGAATGGAACAAAAAGCAGATTTTTTTAAACCTAGTAAACTATCCTGATCATCTAGCAAATGGTCTTGAGTAATTGCTGAGAGCTAAGGCATTCTGTTATAACTTTTGAATTGTTTGTTTATTCCTTCTTTTTTTGTTTTATATCTCCATTTGAATACATTTTGCATGCAGCTTTGTTTATGAAATCTGACATATGAACATTAGTAGGTTGGGGTCTCTCCTGGACTTATTTTATAGGTTGAGACAACAATCATTTGAAAATAAGTTGATGGGGTAGTGAGCTAGCCATGATATTATTCATGTTCCCAGATTAATAAAGGAATAAGTGCTTAATATTACAAAACAGACTTTGTAAATCTTGGGAAAGCGAAACTAAAAGCAGCAGATATTTTGAAAATGGTTAGTGTCACAAAAATTCTTATTTTACGTAAATTAGAAGTTATACTAAACCTATACATATATATTTTTTTGGAAAACAGTAAAACTTTTAGACATATAGGTACATCCACAAATTGGGATGTTTATTACTCTAGCTTCATGTTATACACCCGAACTTAATGGGACATGTCTATTTCCCTACACTAGATTCACTGCTGTGCTTCTCATAACTTATTGATGGATTTATCAGCACAAAACATAAATTTTGTGTGTGAAAATGTTTTCTCCAGCCTATGGTAATATATTTAATGAATTCAACCCAATTCTTAAAGGCAATTGTGTGTCTCATTGCTTCATTATTGTATCAATTCAAAAAATCCTTTCTTTATGGACATACTGTATAGTGAGGTCCATTTTAGATGGGGACATCATGGTATAATAAATTATTCATCTATAAAAATAAACACAACTTATTAAACTTTAATGTCTCAAATGAAAAGGACCTGACCATACAGTATCTCCAACCAACCAAAAGCAATTTCTTAAATTGATGGAAAATTAAAGCAATTAGTCAGACAAATGCCTTTAAGAATTGAGTTGAACTCTGCTAAATAATTGCTTTAGATTAGAAAGAAAGCTTTGATGCACAAAATTTATATCTATAGAGTGGTCCAAAAGTGGGCGTACTCCTTAATTTTTTTGTTTGATAGTAGAAGAATTTTTGTTATTTGGTACATGTTGGCAACATTGCTTGACATGTTCCAATTGTTTTTTCTGTTTGACCGTTAAGTTGATGTTCATATAACATTGAACAAAGATTGGTTGTTGCGGTTTGACTTCATGAAATACATCACACAGGTGACACTATTGAAAGTGTTAAGAGGAAATTTAAAAACCACTTTGATATTAAGAAGAAAAATGTCCATTTGCTACAGGCAGTGTGAAAGAGCTTTCCTGAGGTGGTTAACCGATAAAACGGAGGGAAACATGCCATGAAGTGAAAGCATCAGTACAACAATCTCCTTTAAAATCAACATGTGAAAGGTCTTTGAATCTTGGTATTCAACAGGCTGGCATGATGACTCACATGAAACAAGATTTGAAATTGAAGAATGAAATGCATATGAATGAACTGAGTCATGCCAACATGATGTGCGGAAAGAGGCATGCAGAACTCTCCTTATGCATTCCCAAGGAACCTGTGGTGCAGACCTCTTCACAAACAAGTGTGCTATCTACCGGAGTATATATTCTCAGAATGTTGTCATGTGGTGTAAGGAAAACCCCCAATTTTACGAAGAGCTGGAGAGAAACCCACCACATGTGATGGTGTGGATTGGACTGTGTGGAACACACATTTTTGGGCCAGGTGATGCTTTATGAGTGGCTGGTGTCACAACTGCAAAAAAATGCTTTCAAGACACTGCTGTACTGCAACAGGATGGAGCACCAGCACACTTTGTGATTCACAAGTGCAATTACATGAATAAGACCTTTCCTGGTCAGTGGATTGGAAGAGGTTCTGTATCTTCACCAGCTCCCTTTACCTGGCCTCCAAGAAGTCCCAATCTGATGAACCAGACAATGCTCTCTGGGGTTTCATGAAACAACAAGTAAGAAACACGTGATATCACTCAACGCAAGGGTTATGAGCAATTGTGGAACAAGCCTTCAACTTTGTGATTCCAGAGTATTTTCGCAAAACATCTGCGAGAACATGGCAGAGAATATTCAGCAGTGTTACGACATGGATAGTATTCATACCAATGTTTATGACTGTTAAGACTTCAAGGTAGCTGTGTATAACAAACTTTCAACCATAACTAACATAATGCTAAAAATAAAAGGGGGGGGGGCTAAATTTCTTCTGGAACATTCTGTATATTTTTTTTGTAGTGTTTAATGCCCGCTTTTACTACATGTGACACTGCAGGAGATGACACTGGTGGTACAAGGAATGAAGATGGAGCACTGGAAAATCTGATGATGGGGGAACCCGGAGAAAACCTGCCCCTATACTGCTTTGTCCGCCACAAATTTCACATGTGGTCACTTGGGATCGAACCCAGGCTGTCCAGGTGAGAGGCAAGTGGTCTAAACACTTGGCCATGGCATGACTACCCTGTATATAAATGTTGATTTTAAAAATGTTATTTATTGTGATGTATCAAACTATTTGAATCAAACTGTACTAGTTTTTTAGAAAATGAGTGTAATAGGAAATTTCCTTTGTAAAGGATTATTTGGGGTGGGAGGAAATTCTCGTAAAATTTCAGTTTGCATCCATAGTAGATAATTATAAAATTGTACCTGCATGTGAATATTAGCATGGATGGGAGTTAAATTTAGGGGATCTCAAAACATGTGGTTCCAGTAAAATATTAGTATCATATTTTTATCTTGAATTTAACACTTTCTCTACCATAAATAAGCGACAAAGATATCAATGAAATTATTAAAGTCAGTCTCACTGTTCTGCTGATTAAAGTAGTAACCAAAAGTTCTAGTATACAACTACCATTGGTGATGGATAATGCTTTAATCTCTGACCAGATAAAATAATAACTAATATTTAAACATTGGTAAGCTCTGGGGATAGTTACATAAATCCTTATTTCTGTTTAAGGTGTTGCCTAACAACAACTTCTTGAAAGCTTTTATTTATAGTAATCTAAAATTCTTTTCTTTAAAAATTATTTTCAAGAATAGGTATTTTTTTAGTAATAATATTTTTTTTTTCAATTTCAGGTACAGTTTTACAGTTTGCTCCAATATCTTGGTGTACCTGATTACATGGCTTGTCCTACATGTGACAGGTGAAGATGCTACTGCTCAAATTGGTCCAGGAGATTTACACAAATTTCAGGTATTTCTATTTCACAATTCTGAATAGTGGATAGGGTTAATTTTAGGGATATAACATCAAGGATATAGTTTATTAATCCTTGTTCTTTTCAGAATTTCTCCAATCTTGATAAGTTGCTTGTTCTGAAACCAATATTGGAAACAACTTTGCATCAAAAAAGTTGATGCCTTAGTTCTTTCTCAACAAATAGGCACGTAATTATTTAGATTGTATGGTGGGTAACTTAATAATTCTTGAAAGCTTCTTATATTTAGTTACTGTGATAAGAAAAGATCTTTACAATTCAGACTATGATCTTTCTGTCAGCGTGCTTAAGGTCCTAAGAAAGCAAACCCTATTGTAGCAGTTGGCAATAACTGCTTTTAGCATATTGGAAATAAACTGACAATTATTTTGGTCAGTGCTTCATTGCTCAACTCTTTCCCATAGATGTGTACAGATATCCTATATAAAATGGGACCAAATGATATGGATGTGGAAAGTTGAAAACTTGTACCACAATTATGGAAGCACACAACAATTTGGATACTGTATGACATACAGTATTATGTTAAGCAATATAGGCTAAACATAGAATACATTAATCAGTGGCTTCACATACTTAAGGCCAACAAACAAAACTGAAATAAGTAGTCTAATATATTGCTTTAAAACTCAAACATCTGCTGAATGTGATGGCATGTCCACAAAACTTTTAGAAAGATGTTCCACTGCAGTAGCAGATATTCTAGAGCACCTTATAAATTATTCTCTAACTGAAAGAATATTTCCTGAATGTTTAAAAAAAATCTTTAGTTAGACCAGTGTTTAAAAAAGGTAATAAACAGAATAAGTACAGACCTGTAACACTTACCTCAGCACTAAATTGAATGAGAAAATAATAACAAAACAGTTACTGCATCTTGGTTAAGCATAAACATTGCTTCTAAAGCTACAACATTATGGGGTAAGGGTAAAATATTAGAATTATTAACAACTTATCTAACGGGGAGAAAATATTGTACAGAAACTACATACAAAATTGGTAGCAGTAAGAGAAAAATGTCATCTAAATATAACCATCTAAACTTGGGAATACCACGAGGAACAGTACTTGGCCCTATACTGTATATACTCTTATGTAAATGATGTACCAAATTTTAACATGAGCAAAACGATAGCTTATTCATATGATACATCTTTGGTTTTTTGGGATATATCGGAAATTAGTCTACAAAATAATGTAACTGAACAGATAAATTCATTGGTAGCATATTTTGGGGAAAATAAGGTTAACATAGGAAAAAGTAATGTAATGTTATTTGAACTTAGAAATAGCTTCAAAATCATTAATGTGATTATCAATGAAGAAGCAATAGAGCAAATAAAATCTATAAAATTTTTGGGCCTACAGCTAGATAGTAACTTAAAATTCCATAATCAGATGAAATGTGAAAAAATCAGTTCAGCTACTTATGTAATTTGGAAGTTATCCAAATATTTGACAACAGATATTCTAAAACTCTCTTATTATGGGATGATACACAGCCACATTAATTATGGTACTGAAATTTGGGGCAGTGCTGGTATCGCTAGTGTGAACAGAATACTCATACTTCAAAAAATGAGCTTACGAAACATAAATAAGATAGGCAGTAAGAAATCATATAGAAGTATTTTTAAAACACAAAATATATTAACAGTTGTCTCCCACTATGTATATAAGGTTATTCTACTGGTTTTAGATGAAAGATATGTAACTCGAAATAACGACTACCATAGTTATGATAATAAGAAATCAGCATACTTTTTTTGGAGTAGCTACTACAAGGAAAGCCATTGAAAAGCATCCTTTTATATTCAATGGTATACTGTACAACAAACTCCCTCCACAATTAAAACAGTTAAAAAAGAATAACTTTAAACCAGCATTAAGAAATATCTAATTGAAAGATGCCTGTACAGATTAGATGAGTTATAAAAGTGTAATCAATACTATTGTAATTACTTCTGGGTTATAATGTGTATTTATAATTGAATGTGCAATTGCAGAAAGGGTCTTAAGTCAGTTTTTTTGTGAAATAGACATGTGGTTTTTCGAGTCCTTTCACATAGACACATACATATTTTGGGCAGAAAATTACCGATGTTATCAATGTTTGTAAGAATGAGAATCAAATGTGAAAATAACGTGTACTTCAGAAAGGTTCCTAAGTCACTGACTGAAGTACTTTTCTGCATTCCCACATGAGAGCACTAGCATCACTAACAAAACATAAAGCTGTAAAATGGCAGAAACCGAGACTGTGGTTAATGTTTCTCTGAAGAAAAGGAGGCAAGGCATTGTGAATAGGGAAGAATATAAAAGAAATAGTATTAAAAAAGCATGTGTACTTGGTGAAGAATACATTTCCTATAATGGGAAGACAGTACCTCGTCGGGAAATTGGCTCAAAATGCAGGTAAATAGTAAAGTGTTGCATACTGATTTCTGGTGCTGTGCTGACAAAAGTTGTTATAGGACGAGGTTTTCAAACCATGGTACGTGTACCTTCCGCTTTTGGTGTACCTTTATGTTTATATAATATACTGTTTAATTTTGAAATATTTCATAAGTACATTGCTCATTAGTATGCATGGTGACTAAAAATATTTTAAAAAAATATAAAATCAAATAAAATATCAATCCTAAGTACTATCATTCATATTACCCTCTCGTTAATGCTCAAAGCTGTACCAACAGTCTGGTATGATAACATTATTTTTAATTTACATGTGCCGTAAGAAATGTTTTGAGATGTTCACCAATGAGGATCAGGAAGAGATATCCTTAACCCTCTATAGGATGAATTCAAAAGACGAACAAGATCTTCACTTCAAAGAATGATTGAAGTAGTGGATCCTGCAACACAGAGACCTCGCAGAGAAAACCCAACTCTGAGGGACAAATCTTTTACATACCATATACTGTTGCATGATAAGAAAGTACAAGTATGCAGGGAAGCATTCTTTTCTTTATATAGTGTGTCTGATAAACGTGTAAGACGACTTCTCAAGCTACTACTCATGGGACAGTCCCCACATGATACCAGGGGCAAGCAATCCAGTGGAAATGCTATAAAGGGAGAAGAACTTTGGGTCATTAGTGAACATATTGAAATGTTTCCTGTGAAGCAAAGTAATGTATTTCATTATTCTGGCAAAGTAATCCATTATTTAAATGCTTCTTTGTCGGTAAGCAAGATGTACTCACTCTTTAAAGAGAAACATCCTAATACAAAGATAAACTATAAGTTTTATAACAAATATTTCAATGAAAATTTTGCATTACGGTTTGGTTGCCCACAAGTTGATGTGTACTGTGTGTGTGTGTGTGTGTGTGTGTGTGTGTGTGTGTGTGTGTGTGTGTGTGAAGAACTGAAGAAAAAGATCAAAAATCCCAATCTGAATGAGACAGCTAAACGAGCAACAGCTGCCGAATTAATTGTTCATAAAAGGAGAAGTAACAGATTTTACAGTGCTTTGAAACAGAGCAAGGAAATATGTATTTACAATAAAAACATTATGCCCTTAGTATTTGATTTTATGCAAAACCTACATTTGCCTGCTATACCGGTTCAAGATATATTCTATTTGCGGCAACTAATGTTTTTTCCATTCATAATTTTAAGACAGAAAAACTCATTTCTTTGTGTACCACGAGGGGCAGGGAAGAAAAGGTGCAGATGAATTGTCATCATTTCTAATTGATTATATTGATGAATTTGTCCCAAAGAATATATCAGAATTACACTTATTTTCTGATAACTGCAGTAGACAAAATAAGAACAACACCCTTATAAGGACCTGTTTGGCTTTAACTGATATGAATCGGTTTGATAAAATTCTCCACTTCTATCCACTGCAAGGACATTCATTTTTGCTGTGCGACAGGAAGTTTGGAATGATTAAACGTGCTCTGAGGAAGAGAGATAGAATTTACACAGCCTATGAGAACTGCAAGCTCATTGTTTCATCTTCAAAGACTGGTGCATTTTCATTGAAAATGGTTGAGGCATGTGATATTAAGGATTTTACAAACTGGTGGATGATAGTACCCTTAGAAACATCACATGTTCTTGGAGACAAGAAACAACGGTTCAATGTATCACACTTTAGTTATTTCAGGTACTCTTCCAAAAAGAATGGGTATGTTGTAACAAGAAACTGGATTGGTGGACTTGTTGATCATACATTTCATCTGTCTCTACCAGTTAGTGTGCCACACTTATTTCCTATTCAAAAATTGTATCCAGATGGTAAAGTTCCGATAAAGCTAAGTAAGGTAGTAGATATTAAAAAAGTCCCTGAGGAACATATTAATTTTTATGAACATATCTTGTATGGCCACTTGCTGATTTTTAAACATTTTGAAATAGAACTCTTACTGTATGTTGAGACTCGAAACATAGGGAGATCTTAAATTAATGTTTGCACTTTCATGCCTAAAGTTTTGATGTTTCATGTATAACAAATTGTTGTAACAGTTATCAAGAAGTTATGTTTAAGATGTGATGTTATACTATTCATATCTGTGGATAATAACAACATTCTTCATTCACTGAAATTAATTTATGAAGATTATTTCATTTAATACTGGTATATAATATTTTAATTTCAGAAAGGTGCCCAAGTCAGCCAACATTAAATATGTTTGTACTGTAAATTATTTTGATTACAAGCATTTGCCTATACAGGATGTATATCTAGCAATCAGAAGAGTATCCGGTATTTATTTTGTTATTCTGTATTTCTTAGTTATCCAGCTAGACAGTTTTTTTTAATTTTCCATAACTTTCCTTCAAGTAACTTAGGTACCTTTCTGCAATGACACATTCAATTATTGTACATATATAGTAATGTAAATATTTAACAAATAACAATGTATTAGACTTTAATTGACTGTTATGTATGAATTTATTTATTGTAACTCTTAGAGGATTGTTTGCATCTTTATTTGATATATCTGCTATTTTCTTAGACTTGGACTATATCAATTATGAAAAATATTTTCAGGCAACTGTCTAAACTCCCCTAGCTGGACAATATTTGATGGTCTGGGATCTTGCAATTGCAGCAGTAGGCAGATTCTTTTGTATGCTTTGCTTTCAAGATGATTAGAGGGCTGCATGCCGTTAAAGATCGGACAGGAAATGAAATGGTATCCTCACCCTCTGGTTTCACTATTCTGCCACTTCTTTAATGACTGTAATGCTATTACAAATGGATTATTTACTGTCTTAAAAATAATTGATAGATATTTCTTCAGAGGTCATATTTTATGCATTGTAAAATATAACTGCTTTTTTGTCACCAAATTCTAATATTATATTTCTAGCTAGAATGTTTTATATTTGCTGAAGATGACTGTACTAACAGAATCCTTTTAATGTAGAATACAAAAGCAAGACTTTTCTATACATTAGCACAGTCTCCATGCATTTCTTTGGCAGGACAGTTTCAACTTGTCATACTGCAAACCAAAAACTCTCCAAAGATGTTTGTCCTTCACATTCCCTCAATCAGGCCTCTCCAGCGTTCACTCTGTATGGTTATTTAAGGGAAGGAGTGTACAGCACAACCACCCAAAAGATCCAATTTCTGTTTTACCAAAATAACACCAACAACATTAAAAAGAGTGTTGCAAAACATACATTGTCCAGTGGAACTGTTTTCAAGAAAATTGTGGTCACTTCAGCACCTAGTGTATACCTTAACGTGAAAATTGTTGTGGAGCATGAGATTAAGTGTTTGGAAGAAAATAGTAGCTGCTCTGGACTGAAATGTTACAAAAGTAATTGTGCAGAATGGTTTACAGACATGTCAATGTATTTATTGTCCTCATGAGATTACAAAAATTCTTAAAAATGGGATTCAAAATTGATTTCATTTGTGTAAAGGTATGTGCACAAATATGCATATCCATACAGTTTGTAGATGTAATAAAATTTGAGAAAAAAGAAACAACTCTGATTTGGGTAACTTTACAAATACTCTGTATTAATGTATGTGTGTGAATCACAGCTTTGCACAGTATGCTTGCAATAGAATCCACAAACAGAGCTGCCAACATAGACTGTAGAATAAAGGGGATTATTGTTTATGCTCTGAATTGTTTTAACTTCAGTAATATATTTGAAGAACTTAAGAATTAAATTAGGTAAATTTAAAAGGATTCATCCAGTAGTGAAGCGCTTTGGATTCTGCCAATTTGTATTACCTCTGCACCCCTCGCTGTGGGCACAGCATTCCCCTCTGCATGTCTCATCTTTAATAGTATCTGCAAATGCAAGAATTCCTGGAGAGACTTATGTGGTCTGAAATACACTGTAATGAAAACATTCATGTGGCTCACTGTATAAATATTGCAGAAACATTTCATACAAAATAAAATCTAAAAGTCAAGAATGCAGAAGAAAAAATCAGAGAATGCAGAAATTTACTCTGCAATGATGTCTGATGTTACACTTCCTTTCCTATTTTTATTTCTTTATTTATGAGGGTGGGACACTGACAAGAGTCCTCCATTACCAGTTGTCATTGCATGGATGTGTAAGCTTAGGTTCCTTTTTCCTGGAACCTGAGGATATAAAAAATGCAAGCATCAAGGGCATGATCCTTTTATTGAAACCTTAATAATGAGAGCCTGGATTGTAAGGGCTTCATAAGCTTATGTGTAGTCTTTCTAAGATGCCAGTCATTCATTGTCAACCACACTTAATAATTACTAATCATGAAGAACAAAATACTTTAATAACTTGTAAGATTAAAATTCTACTAATATGGGACAACCTTACGAACAACCCCTCCCCCACAGAAAAAACTTATAGGCTTCAGTTTTCAAATATATACACTACATAAAACATTAAAAGTACAAACAAATAACAAATGCAAATATTTTAGTTAAAATGAGCCACTAAAGTTGTTTCTTTTTCTCCTGTATAATTTTTATTTTTCACTTTAATATTTTATGATTATCAATAAGCTGAATTTATCATAGTAGTCTGCATATCAAATTGTTACTTCTGTTTTATTTTTTGTTGCAGCACATTGTATTAATAGGCATCGGGATAGGAGCCATTACATCTGTTATATTCCATGTAGGAGTACAGGAGGGTATGGGTCATGATTCAGGCCATGTTCGAGTGACTGGTGAGCGTAAAACTGCAAGTTTTCTGTTGAAGAATGTCCGCCTTTACCAAGTGGCTGGAGTTTATATGGCCACTAGGCTATTTGTGAATCTCAGTCAAGTATACATCCCACTGTATCTACATGAGTCTCTCAACATGGGTGCAGAAAGTTTGGCTATTGTGCCTCTTGTGATGTTCATAGCAAGCTTTTCCATGTCTCTGTTGATTAAACCACTTAATAAAAAGTTTGGTCGAAAGGTGAGTATAATTACTTAACATTCCTGCCTTAAATAATACTCAGTAGTGTAAAATAGTTGATTGATAAGATATTTTCGTCATTCTATTTTACATTTTCATTGCAAATTACTGAGGTGTATTCAAAATAATTCACTCTTATCATCCTAAAAATTTTGTGATCAAATCTCAAAACTATAAAAATATTCCACACAAAAAGATTGAAAGAGTGAATCTTGATTATTTGTACCAAATTGGCAATTTGCATGAGTTCTAAAAATGAAAAGTTCATTCTCAAATTCAAATAAAGTGATATTGTGTTGTAAAATTACATTCTTTTGATTACAAGAAAAATATTTTAAAGTTTGTTTCATAGTCTCTCGAAAATGCTTGTGACACAAGCGACCAGGTTGTGATGTCATCATTCAGTATGAACTTAAATCGCCCTATAATTCTTGCATTGATAGTGGATGTATATCATGTGTAAGAGCTTTATTTTCAAACTTTTTGTGTCAGAATGATGAATGAAGGTTTTAAAAAAGCTCATTAATTTGCATGCATAGTTGCATTAATAGTAGCATAGATTTTCAGAAATAACATTTTTTTTGTGGCTGCCAAAATTCATGGATTCAAAGCATAATATTAAGTAACATACCCACTTCATTATTCAAGTTTATTAAGTTGGATCAAACATAACACTTAAAACTAGGATGCCTTTCTTGGCATTTCTTTCAGCATCAGGTTAAAATTTATTTTGGTTCGGAAATCAAAATGCTCTGCTACATGTGCAATTCAAAAACTGTACTTAACTAAACCATACAGTAAAATAAAAGGAACTAAACACTCTATTGTACATTGTTTTCTGGTATTATTTTCTCATTCCATGCACATTTTCTACCATTTTTATCCCGTTGAATACAAATTTAAATTGTTTACTTATCTCAACAAATCAATGCAATATGTGAAAGGAGAAAATATTTTCCTATATCTAATGCAATCTCTGACACAATTTGAATATATTTAACTTGTGAATGTCATTTCTCTTTAATGGTTACAGATATAGTATGACTTAAATATAAATGAGTGTTTCAGAATTTCAATTACTTGGGATTTGCCAATTTTTCTATTTGATTAACTACTGGTATCAGGGATTTCATTTGCCTAGTGTGAATATTTTGAAGATTTTAGGATTACCAATAAATAAAGGGTCAAAAGAAGACAAGACAATTTAAAAAAGCTGTTAAGTTTAACTAAGACATTTCTAGAATTTTGAATGAATGAATGGATGTTTATTTCTTAACACAAAAGTTACACAATTGGAATACATAATATGTAAATTCCTTTTTAATTATAACATTTAAGTATGGTATTTTCAACTTATATAAAACAATTATTAATACAGAAGAAACTTCTGTAAGAAATAGTAATTTGATTACTTCCTTTATCACTGGACTACAGCATTTCCAATTAGGAAAAAAAACAGTGGGTATGGGTTAATGTCAGTTTTCCTCTATTTGGTGAATGTTTAATTTATCTTGCCTCAAAATAGTTTTTAACCACTTCTCCTTTTCTTCCAAATCATGTGGAAATTCATGAAAAGAAGCATCTTTATGCTTTCCTCATTTGCTAGCACATAATAGCTTACCTTTCAGAAGCAGTTACTACAATAATTTGCTACAATATCCTAGGAAGTTTGTACAGTAGTGTTCAATGATCAAGTATGACTCTTTCAGGTTAGATATAGTGTAAATACAAATGAACAAGTTCTCCATTGTAAATGTAGATCTAGATGTGGCCTATTGAGATGAAATATGAGATGCTTGCATTTGTATTAATAATTGAAATAACCGCTAATGGTGAAACAAGAATATAATTTGAAATTTAGTGACAGTTTGGAAAATAAACATTTCCCTTAAACATAGAATATATTATCAGTTCTAGGACAAGAGTAGGTTTAGAAAATAAACTGTATAAAGATTTTAAATTTCTTTAAATAATAATATTTATTGTCCATATATTTGATATACATAAAAATTTCAGATATTGTCATGGATTCTACATTTACAGATGCTACTGTTCTGAACATACACATTATTTATAAATTGCCATAAATTACAAACTAATTATTTATACTACTATTTTCAAAATACAGTCTATAAGTTTTATAGTTCTTTATCACTCATGTGTAGTTTATATTTATATAATGTGTCACAGTTCATCTAAATTATATGTACATTTTAGAGAGCTAAGTATATTTGAGCCATATTTAAATTTCTCTCCTTTTTGCACTTTAACAAACATAGGTAATTGTTGTAAGTATTAATCCTTGGATTAATGGTCCCTTGATTTAAGACCAACCTGTGTTCTGAGTACCTGGGTATATATAGGATGGAAAGTACTATTATCATCCTTGAACAGGATGACTCTTTCATTGAATAGAACAAAACATCTTAGTGGAGTTTTGCTGTTTTAAAGTAGTTTTTTAGGTAAAGGAAAAAGTTGCTTTGTTCTGCTTTAAATGAGGATTTTAGGAAACTTAAATGCTTTTTCAAGTTTTTCTTAGAGGAGGTTGAAAGATAAATATTTTGTGCATGTTATATACATTTTGAATTAAAACAGCTCATGGTTGTATCATTATTATAAGCTTTTGAAATTTGTCTCAATTGAATCTACATCATTAACTCAAAGATTACATATGACAGCACTTTAAGATGGAAAGAAATGGACTGCATCTGTTTGTTTATTATGCTTATGGCTTGTTTTTGAAATAGCAGATTTTGGGTTACAAAATGACTCACTTTACTAATGTCAGCGATCTCAAAGTGCTACTTATATAAGGTGAAACATCTAATGTGGCTGAGGTGGTAAGAATTTGTTAAGAAAGATTTCCAAATAAACGAGCACCAAATCATAGGACATATTGTTTTTATCTCTCAAAGAGTTCTGGATACAGGAAACATAACTCCTCATAGAAGGAGTAGGTGAAAGAAATGTTGCAGAAGAAGAACTCTTTAAATTGATAGAAGAAGATTCTGAAGCAAAAACTGTGGTATAGCTTGTACTATTGGCATATACTCATGTTTTGAGAACATAAAAGAAGTTCTCATTGATTTTCTGTTCCTGTCTTGCTTTAATCAGATATTCACAGAGTTTTGTAATTCTCAAACAAAAGAAGCATATTCATGCAACTTATTTCTATCATTAACCTTTATAAATACCTGTTCCTATTAATAATTTGCATAATATTGTAAATGATTCTTCAGTTCCACATTCAATATAATATTTAGGTTATATTAAAAATTGTGTGTGGTTTTCTGTTTATTTTTACCAGAAGTGTGTATTTGTTACCATAGCAGCACAAGCTGAAGAATTAAAAGTTAACCTGTTGAATTCACTGTGTTGCAATAATGTGCAAAACAAAATAGTAATTATCTCAAGAATGGAAAACTTTATGGAAAAAAATTTGTTAAGGAAAGAGGCACAAAATAATGTGCTGCTGCATTGTTCAGAAAGAATGATCATGGTCACCTTCTGTGCCTTGAGAAAGTTTAGGGAAACGCAAATCTTCTTACCATGAAGTATCGATTTTGCTTTTGAGATTGAGGCGGACTCTTTTGTATCAAAAGTATCCACAAGGTCTTTAATTTTGTTAAAATTCGTCGCATAATATATAGCCGCATACAGCCACATTCCTCACCATATCAGCACTGGCGCTGATGGAAGAAAGACTCCTGGCAACATTTCTTTAAATATTTAAGATTTTCTTCACAGACGAAATAATGGTATTAACATCTAGAAAAAGTCCTCTAATTTCCTCTGCCACATGATGGATGCCGTGTGTCAAATACGTAATGTGAATCATGTTGGAATAAAAGCTGCCAATATGTTTGCAG
Source organism: Hymenopus coronatus (assembly GCA_030762935.1). NCBI lineage: Eukaryota > Metazoa > Arthropoda > Insecta > Mantodea > Hymenopodidae > Hymenopus > Hymenopus coronatus. Next base: position 62,039,795 of record CM060886.1, read on the forward strand.
CACTGTTAGCAAAAGTAAAAACTTATCATTCTGATTTTCTCCAGACCACAATACCTTTAGCGCATCCTTAACTACACAGGCCATTGTACTATAATTTGTCTTATCTAAACACTTGCAGAAAATGAGTTGGGATTTCCCTGGTGCAACAGGAGACATAGTACCCATCAGCCACATCCATCCTAATGTCTTCGATTTTTCTCTGGTATATTTTGTCCAAATAATTCTTATGTAACATTGAATCATCAGGAATTTTTTAGTCGCTGATGTCTTCCAGAAATTCCTTAAATTTGTTACATTTCAGGGCATGAAATGATATATTATCAGAAACAAGGGTTTCGCACAGATGGGTGTTGAAAGTGTGTTCTTTTCCAATAACCAAAGAAACAAATGGCTGAACTTTGCGTTCCTGCCTATCCACTTTATGAATGTGAGAAGCTGACGGTTTGTGCTGGAGCAAGTGAGATTTCTGTTCGTATTTCACCTGTACAATAAAATAAATCAACACTTTTGTTTTTCTAACAAGCTTGGCAAAACATCACTTTGCCGTCTATGCTAAAATTAGAATAATTTCAAATCCACTGCCATAATAAATGCAACTTAGCTTGTTTCAGCATAGTCAGCACTACTTAAAACTCAAGAAAATGATACAACCATTCACTGAGAGTTTTATGCCAATACTAAAATCTCCTAAATGTTTTCAATTGGCAGATAGAGTTCAGACACAATAAGTTATATTTCTCCACCTCTCTTCGCCACAGCTAGATTTGTAACGGTTAACTGTGTTGGAAACTGAAAAGTAATAAATTGGTGAGCCAATTAAAGAAAGGCAAAACAACAATGAATGTAAATTTAATTTCTATGAATTATCAAAGAAAGGTTTATTTTTTGTATAGGATTGTGGATTACATTGTTAGTCACTTCCAGTGTTATATTTGTCTCCTTTGTGTAGAGATCAAGTCGTCTTGCTTATCTTTCTTTTTTAAATTTTGTTCCGGGTCATTACGACTTGAGCATATTGAAGACAATTATTCACTTTCAAGAAAAAAGGATGGTTGGCAGAAATGTAAAATTCTATATCCTATTTCTTATTTTATTTGAATTTTCAGGCAGATGGGGTTTCTCTCACTTAACTAGTGCAAGAAATAAACATCTTGTGGTTTACTTTTAAAATTAAGAACTAAAAATTCAAATGTAATGTGTGAAAATCTATTAACATGCAATTAGGTAATTTTAGGTACTCTCATATCATTTAGGTTTGTTAGGTACTACAGAATTCATGAATATGTCTCTCTTGAGTATGATTTGGAAAAGTATTAGGGTATTTTTGGTTTTAGAAGTAAGGAAAAAAAATACATAAAACCTAAAAATCCAGTCCCTAAACATAAGAAATAGATGAAAACTTATTATACAAATAATGCTTATTTCATTAAAACATACAATTTACTAGGCTGATAAGTCCCGGGTCTCTCAATGAAAACAGCAATCAAAGAAATTTTTTTTTGCTTTATTTCTCAACATACTCTCCAGAAAGACTAATACATTTACCTTATCAGTGTTCTAATTTAATTAAACCATCTTTGTAGTGCGATTCATCAAGGTCCTCAAAATAGCTGTTTACCGCATCAATGACCTCCTTGTTGCTGTGAAATCTTTGTCCTCCAAAAATGTTTTGAGGTTTGGGAGCAGGTGGCCGTCACTGGGTGCTAGATCTGGCGAATAGGGTGGATGTGCAAGCAGTTCAAACTTTAATGCACCATTTTTCCCATTGCAATGACTGAATGATGGGCAAGCGCATTGTCGTGATGAAACAAGATTTTTTGTCTAATGAGGTCTTTTTCTTTTCACCTCATCTCTCAAATGTTGCAGTAAGCTTGCGCAGTAGTCACCCGTGATGCTTTTAACCTTTTTCAAGTAATCAATAAGAATAATTCCCTGAGCATCCCAGAAAACACACACCATAACTGTGTTATCTGACAAAATTGACTTTGTTTTTTTTTGGAGTTGGTTCACCTGGCATAATTCACTGTTTTGACTGTGATTTACTTTCTGGAGTGTAGTGATGTTCCAAGTTTCATCCATGGTAATAAGCTGTCTCAAAAATTCACTGGGATTTTTACGATAGAGCTCCACATTCTTAATAGAAACAGTTTTTCTTTGCAACTTTTGATCATGTGTCAACAAATGCAGCACCCATCTTGCACAGACCTTGTAAAAGCCCAAAACATTACTTAAAATATTACTTGCACATTCTTTTGATATGTTTACAGTCTCTGCTATCTCAAACAAATTTAATCTAAGGACTTCCAGTACTAAACAATGAATTTTTTCAATGATCTCTGGAGTTGTCACTTCTACAGGGTGTCCAGAGCGAGGCTCATCACTAGTGCTCGTATGTCCCATTTTAAAACTGTGCAACCCGCCTTTTGATCATTGAATAGGAAGGGGCAGAGTCTTTCAATGTACTGTCCATTTCCTCCTTGATTTTTTTGGGTGTTAAGCCTTTCAAATGGAAGTATTTAATCAATGCTTGTTCTTCCAAATCCTCCTTTTCGTGAAAAATCTGAAGTTTTCTAGTTTAAAATGTTGTCATTCGAAAACTAAACAAGCTATTGACCTATAAATATGGATACAAGCTAGCCAGAGTTAAATTATACAATGCTACATCTAACTGCCTAGTGGTGCCATATCTGTGTGAAGCCTGGGACTTATTAGCCATACCTCATATGTAATATACTTTTTTGTGGAGTTAACTATTCTCAAGATAATTCTTGTTATTGGTTTAAATTGTTCAATACTTATACTGTTCTCTGGGAGATCGTTATTCCCTTTTATATATTTGTTTTTTACCTGCACAGAGAACAATTTTTAAAAGATTGGCTATCACTTTAGCCCCATGAATTTTCTTACTCCCAAGGAATAACCTTTCTGCAAGTGTTTATCTCGATTTGCATGAAAGAGAGGAAGGATTAAGCCTTTATAAGTATAGTTGGTTGCAAAACAGGTAGAGAAAATCATGTGAGTGTAACATAATTCTCTCTACTTATACATTTTGGGTGCACAAGGAAACAAGAAGTACATCAGTAAATAAACTTTAACACAGAGGTAAGGTTATATGAACTCTAGCACAATTTTCTCCTAGCACTATTACCTCCTTCAGATTACCACATTATAGTTTTTATTCCTGAGTCTTCATTTTTACGAGGATTAGCAGTCCTTTGCAGTTATCATTGGTGAAATTTTGAACCCTACTTCACTTTGTCTTGTCTATTTCATTGTAAAATCATATAAAAGAATTCATGTGATAAGCATTAACTTTCATTTTGTGTGTCATCCAATTTGCAAGAAAATTTTTATTTATTTTCTAGTTTATGAATGCACCTATTGTATCAAATTCAGAATGGCACACTTAACACATCACAAATTATTCTATAGGAATGCTATCCAGAGGAAGCCATTTGATTGTAGAATAAGAGTGTTGATTATCAGCCAGAAAAGTTTATTTGGGGAGTAACTACAGGCAAGATTATTAGGACATTTTAGAATTGGCCCCAACATCAATACTTTTTGCATTTAATAAAACCAGTCCTTAAAGCAAGTATGCTACTCTTCCTCAGCATCAGAAACTAGGTTTTTAGAACATTTGCTGCTTCCATATGATGTTGGAAAAGTGATTCCATGCACTTCTGTATGGTGCAGGGTCCATGATGTTGACTTTTAGGGCATCAAGAGACTCGTTAGTTTTGCTGTATGGGACATTTGTTATCATTAAGAATGCATTAAGCATTAACATTGCAGCTATCAAGCGACGTTGACTTCTGCTGCAGTATGCTACCATCTAATGGCATTAATGTAAAATTATACTGAAGTTACAGAAACAATGCAATAAAACACAATTTGTCATCAAGCACAGCTTCAATCCATATATGTTTAGCCCATAAGGCAATTACATTGTATCTGTTACACATGCGCAAAGTCTCCTTAAAATGTGCTGTCAACCTTATTGCCACATTTCATCCATTTAGAAGAGTAGTGGGGTAGATTTAAATTCCAAAGGTTTAAATTGTTGCACGTTCATTATGTTTAATAGAATTTGAAGAGAATTATCCAATAAATCAACAAGGTATTAAAAGTGAGGATGTTCAAATGTTCATGTGCTTTTATACAGCAGCTGCCACTGTATTGATCATCAGTTGCAAGAGATACTTAAGATTTTGAAAACCATAGAATGCTCCATTGAGAAAGATGTTCTTATGTAAAAATAAGCACATTTTATTGTGTTACAAAAATCGACTCAAATTCTTTTATTTTTTATTTAATCACATTACTGTCACAAGCTTCTATGCATATTTGCAAGTTTTGAACATTTTATTACGTTTTGTTGTCCCATATGAAAGTGATTTCATTCACAGTACATCTAGCTAGGAAATGCCAAATAGAAGCCACAGAATGAAGTTTAAAAAACCTCAAAAACCTGTTTCAGTAAGTTTTGGTGTCAAAAGTGGAGCTAGAGTAATTAAAATTTCACTTTGTACATGTACTTGTCAAAATAAAAACAAAAAAACAAAAAACAAAAAAAAAAAAAAAAAAAAAAAAACTTAAATGTGTTTTCCTAAAAGAAGAATAAAACATATTAAATGTTTCATCATTTTTTGTACTAAAATGCTTTAAAATTTGACTCTACCAGGTTGCATTTCTTTTTGGAGGAGGCCTTGGTATTATAAGTTGCCTGTGGATAAGACTTGGGTCAGGAATTCTGTACACATCCTATGAAATATATGCTGTTGCTGTTTTACTTGGTAAGTGAATATGTAAAGACTATTCAGCTTTAAGTTGATCCTCGCCAAAATAAGACCCAAGTGACCATGCACCATTCAGCATTTGCATCAGAAATGCTGTCATATTTTCACGACCACATGGTGAGTACACGCAGCATATTGTAATGTAAAATGAAGAGAGACCTTTATTCCGATACTTTAAATGGTGACTAAAATATTTTGTTAGGTATAAAGGTGATAATATAAATACTCATAACAAAATAAATAGGTGTGCATGTAATAATTAACTCTAAAACACGAGCAAAAACATAAATAACAATTATGCGATAACTTGCGTACATTTATTCGCTCTTTGGAAGCAGCTCTATTCCCCCCCCGTATCCTTGTCTGAGGTGATCGTGCTACTGCGTTCCACTCCAAAGTTGATAACCAGTTGACAACAACGGTGTCACTTCAACTATCCATCTGCCAAAACAGCCCTTCTTTTGTTACATGTAGCTCTTTATCAACTGGGTCATTGGCGTGTCATTTTTAAAAAAGAAATTGTGCACTATTATGTGAATTGCCTTCTTCACACAATCACCACATTCTTGCATCACATATTTCTCATGGTTTCTTTTCTTCCTGGGTGTAACCACTTTCCCATTTAAGATTTTTCTTTGTGAGCTCTGTTTATATTTGTAGCCGAAACACCAGTTAACTTGGATGTTATTTCACCACTTCTTTCATGGAAAGATATTTCTCACAAAACTTACAATAAACACTAAAGCTGTTTTACCACTAGTCACTAGTTTACCATCCTTATGCTTAATGTAACTCAATGTAAATGCAAGAGGAAGCTCAGCAACCATCCTCCATGATTCTAAACAGCAACAACAAGAAGCAACCATTACTGTGTAAACAATATTGAAGAAATTGGGTGACTCATACAAATGGCATGTTGAGACTTGTAGGTCTGTTTAACAGTACAATCAGCATTAGTTTAACTCTTAGGTATTTGTATAGACTATAATATAATTTAAGAATAAAGTTATTCTGTAATATAGGTTGTTAGCATGGGGTTACATTCTTGCATGCACTACTACTGTGTTGTGCTGCGGTGCACTGTCCACATGGATCCGTTTTGACGCAGATTAACTTAAGAGTGAATAGAAAATAGTAATTCTTAATTAGAGGATCAAGAGCAATTGTTGTTCTACTATTTTGTAATGATATGAACATGTTTTTAATACATTCTTGAATTGGTACATTCCTACATGTTTAGTTACCAATTAAAGGACCACATTCTTTAACACTCAACTAGTGTAGCGAAAGATAGCAGGTGTTTCCTATAAAATTGGGAAGTAATGATATCAATTTCCTGAACTCCCAAAAGTAAACAGCAAGGGAAAAGAGTAAAAACTCCATGATATGTTCCATAAGATGTCTTGTGCAGTAATGCAATGTGCCTTTCTCAGGTCGTAAGAGTATATTTTCTTTAACCTTTGTTGCTATGCATGTTTCACAAAGCGGAGGACGATGACTTTTTTCAGGTGTAAAAATCCTTAACATGGCTTCCTTCGGAAGGGAAGTAAAACCGTTGGTCCCGTATCGTAGATTTACGGCACATAAAAGAACCTCAAGCCTTATAGAGAGGCCTCTGAGCAAAATTAACCGGTCTTTCACGCCCAATTTAGAATGGGACGCTGAGAACCACAATAGTTAAAGAGCATCCATAAATAACACACCATTTAATTTTTTTATGTTTCACAAATATGACAGCTATGCTCAATGCCCAGAAATGTTGCCACATATCTGGAATTCTCTTTGTTAAACCACTTTTGAACTAGTAAGTATGTTTTTGTTGAGAGTATTAAAATGCTCTCTATATCTGCATCATTATGAGCAATTTCTCCCATGTGTCAAGTTCTTCTATGGTTTCAAAGATGATCTATTTTCTGCCTCATGGTTCCAAAGTTATGCAGATAGTGGTGATTTTTCTATGTTTCTCTTTTGTCTTCCTTCTATAGATTTTAGTGCAGTCATCACATTTGATTTTTGTATATTCTTAGTTTGTTGCAAGGTGGACATTTTCCAAATTGCTGACATTAATAGCATTTTAATTCTATGTTGTGATTGATGAAAATCCTTTATAACCTTTTCATCACCTCAAAGTGGTATACAGATTTATTAATCTTACATTCTGTTTATACTGTGCAAATACTATATATATATCTGCAGTTGTTTTCTTCTTTTTAATGTTCTGTAGCTTTTTGCCATATTGTATTTTTGAGAAGGCACTGTTTTCTCTGTTATACTTGATTATTTTCTTGTACACTACCCTACTTAAAGGGATACTTAGTAATCTGTATATGATGAGGCTATTAAAGACACCATATTTGGGGCTTTACTAGGTTGAAACTATTGACTTTTATATTGATATGTATGTATTTTTGCTGTATATTTCAAATTAAAGGTTTTTGTTGTATGTATTTGATGATCTTCAGATCTAGGATGATAAAGTACAATATCTCTCTCAATTTCTGTGGTGAAATTCTTCTCAGGTATTTACAAGTTTATGACCTGCAAAGTGTCTCATGCTAGGTTCTTGTTTACTATAGCAAACGCATCACTTATGTATCTATACTGCATAAGAAAGAGAAAAAGAAAGATCGGTATTAGGGGCAAAGGGTATCAATGGATTGCATTTTATTTATCGAATAGAAAGCAAAAAGTTACCCTAAATACTTAAAATAATAGCAATGCATATTCTGAATGGTCTGAATTAAAGCATGGTGTCCCACAAAGCTCTATTCTGGGTCCCTTATTATTTTTAGTGTATTTAAATGATCTACCTGCAGTAATAAACAACAATGCCTATCCAGTTCTTTTTGCGGATGACACAACTATTATAATTAAAGAACACAATGTCAGTCAGTTCCCAGATTCTTCTAATAAAATCTAACACACTAAATAATTGGTTTGAAAGTAAAAATTCACATAAACTTTGAAAAAATTAACTACATTAATTCTTGCCCAAAGCAAAAAAGCATGGTGGACCTAAGGATAGAATATGAAAATAACCAGCTTGCAGAAGCCTATAATACAAAATTCCTAGGTCTTATGACCAATTGTAACATGAAGTGGAAACACCATATTGATTATATTATTCAAGCTGAGCTCTGCATGTTTTGCAATCCGATCTTTAATTCAGCTTATAAATAGTTATTGTGCATGTTTTCATTCATTGATGACCTATGGAATAATATTTTGGGGAAATTCAGTAAATGCTAAAAAAGTGTTCATTATGCAAAGTTGACTTCAAAGGATTGTTGAATTCACTTCCCTCTTGCAAATGGACAAAACAAATTTAGATCAGAATTAAAAAAATACCTTACCACTCACCCCATCTCTACAGAGGAGGATTTCGTTCAATCAGAAAATACTCATAATAATGTAGCATTGCTATCTTTGAATTTAATCCAATTATCTTACTCCTTTAGTAAAAATTAAAAGTATAAATCATATAGAGCCTGAAAAAATAATTAATCGCAAATATAATATAACATGAATATTCTAAGAATGCATGAGTATGAGTAGGTTTTTGGAAACGGACATTTAATTGTAAATTATGCAGATTGCAATGTTATGTGTGTGCATGCGTGCGTGCATGTGTCTGTCTGTCTTAAAGAACACTTCAGATGCACTAAATACAAAGAGAAAGAAGAGTCATCAGTATCAGCATCTTTTTGAAATGATAACCACATCATAGAAAATAATGTCTAACTCTTAAACATGTTTAAAACATGAACTGGACACACATCATTAAGATTACAACTGATTTATGTGGACAGAAGAATATGTCTTGTCTTTATATTTATTGTTCCTTCACGACCCCTCCTTGCACCCCACCATGCACTATTTTAACTCAATGAAATACCATTATTTAAGAATGTAACTGGCCACATTTCATTATTAAAAGCTTAAAATGAAATAGTAGCTCTGCTTTCTTTTGGGTCAAACTACCAGAATTTAACATTAGTTTGGTATTATGTAAGTAGTAAGATTCTTTTTAAAAGCATAGTCTTCAGAGTTTTCATAAAATATTTTATATTAATCTTTTAAAAGTGGACAAACTATGCTAAGTGGACTGAGAAAATAGTCCAGATCCTATTTATTTCCTTTGCAGGTGATGCCAGAATTAATGGCTTCAGCACCAGCACAAGTCCTTTGATTTGATTTATCAATCTTATGAACAATATTGCACTTTTTGTAAATTTCCATTAGTATCCAGTAAACAGTCCCATTCATCTTGCGTCATTAATTGTGCTAAATGCTTATTTACAGTAAATGGATGAAATATAATTTGCCTCTGGTTATTAAAATGATACCCAATGAGAGGGTATATGTCTTTGAAAGGAGCATATTGCCTGAAATTATGAAACCAAATTAAGGGAAGCATTATCATCATCACCAACAAATTACAGCGACTGTAACAGTAACTCATTCCACTTTTGGAATTCAAAATTTAATGTGTTGTTCTGCATCAGTTGTTTAGGTTAGACTTATAGCAATCAAGCTATTGTGATGAAACATACTGAATTCTGTATAGAATATCAAGACATTGAAAGAAACCATAAATGTAAGTTACCTATAATACTTTAAATGCATTAATCAAATCTATTACTGCCATTGCATCTATTACTGCTGTAATTCTTTTATAAAGCTAATGAGGACATAACCTTCATTTAATTAGTAAAGAGTAATCTTATTATCAATGGAGCCCTTGCATTGCTGATTCGATAGGGCTCAATTACAAACAAAATGAATGTAACATTAGGTTATACGGATAAAGAGTACTAATGCTAACATAAAATATTAAATTTATTTAATTTTCACACACATTATATCCAACATTCATACAAATTTCACAGTAATGAAATCAAATTTATGGCTAATAGGAGGTATCTGATCACATAAATTTTATACTTTTATCTCTTTAATATCCATTTCATTTTTGGGTTATTAGTTTTGAATATTTTAAGGTATCTTTGTGAAAAACATTTTAGCATATTCTGTAAAACCACCTCTTAAATTTTAGAATATAGAATGCCGGTATTACAGTAAGAAATTATGGACTACAATTAGATCAAATTGTTTTTATCTCACTGGTTTCTTAAAAACTAGCAAAATGCTCCCTTCTCCTGCTCTGTATTTTCTCTAAAAAGAATATACAGCATGCTGCCACCTTACCTATAAGTTTTTCAAGGTAACTTTAAAAATTACTATACAATGATTTTAATAATTCACACACAAGCATATTAGAGTTGTTGTTTTGTAAACAATGCTTTGTGGAAATACCTAAGGTGTGGTTTTTGACCCTAGGATATGCAGTTGACTTTTATGAGAATCATATCATTTTATCATGTGCATGACACTTTAAAATTATTAAACTAAAATGAAAATGGCTTCACAGATAATAATGTTTCTGCACATTTTTTATTTTCTGTACCATATGCATAGTAGGTAAAGAAAGAATTCATTCCTCCAAAAGTTCAATTACAAATTTCACCAGAAAAACATGTTTTGAGGATCTACTGTAAAAGAGTCTATGTGGATGGGTGGGTGTACCTTTATATCTGCAATGAAATGTGCAGTGAAACTATTTCTGCAAAAGTTTATATCTATTAACATGAACAAGAAAAATAAGTTTTCATCATTATAGTTCTTAGAACATTAAACTACAAATGACAGTGGGAGGAGATAGTTATATTAATTTAAACATCAACAATGATAAAAATTATTATGATTATTATTGTTATTAAAATCAGCTAAATGCAATAAATGTTCTATGTATTGAGAGATTTTTAGGTGCATTATAAAATATTGTTTATTTGGTTACAGGAGCAGGAGGATCTGTTATGCTTGTAACAAGCCTAGGCATTACAGCAGATCTCATTGGTCCAAATATTGAGAGTGGAGCTTTTGTATATGGAACAATGAGTTTTGCTGATAAGCTCTCCAATGGAATTGCAGTTATTGTCATACAAGATTTGTAAGTAGCTCTAAAATATTATACATATGATGAAACTTAACATTTTTCTAGTAGTTTTCTATTTTGAATGAACAATTGATGAATGAGCTGTGTTGTAACTAGAAAGTTATTTGAATGGAACACATCAGATTTTTTAAAATTTAGATACATTTAAATATTTATTTCAGTGCTAAGTATTTATCATTGAAGGACTTTGTTTGGCCCTGGCCATTTCCAGGTAGATCCCCATTTCTCATGTAACATATTTTTATTCCTAGGGATTTAATTCATTATCTTAATTTGCATTCTGTCTTCACCATTTCATTTTAATTTCCATATGAAACTCTCCTAAACTTCTTAATTAGCCTTCATAATTAAAAATCTTATTTGATCCTACTACCTTATATTTAATCAAACCATTTCTCCCTTCAACAGAATGTTGTCTATGCATTCAAATGTTATATATAATTCTTCCATGTGAATTGGCCATATAGTTTTTGATTTCAAAATCCCTAGCCCTAACCTCTGATCTCTCATTTTTATCATGGATTTTGACATACTCTTCTTTTTATTTCTTCAACTTTGTTATAAAATTGCAGTGAATTATTCTATTATATTTTAATTGTAGTTAATACCTCTGAGAAAGCAGTTTTATTCGTTTTCAGAATATAATTTAGGTGTTACACTGAAAGGCAATGGAGAAAGAAAAGATGAAGAAAAAATGGGATGAATGAAAGGGAGGAAGATGGATATATAGGGTGAGGGGGAATAAGAGGGAGAAACAAGGTTATAGACAGAGATTCTTAGCAGGGTTCTAGATTGTGTTAATTGAATTACAGAAAATAAATTTACGTGATCCCCAATCAATAAGCTAATCATTTGGTTAATCATTAAGGAACAACTTTTTCTGGTGATTTGGAGTTCCCTAGTAGCTCCAGGGTACCAGAAGACCCAGTCTTATGTGAGAAGTGCCCCAGCACCTCAGGATACACAAGACCCGTACCACTGCCCTTCATCCAGAGTCTGATGGAATGGTGAAGTGCTGCATCAGAAATATCAAGAGATCAGGGAGTATCTCTGGAAAATGGTATCCAACCATTAGTGAGATTGAAACGTGCAATGCAATGCCTCTTGATGCTGACCTGTGGCAGCAGATTATATTGAAGCACTAACAGACATGCTGGCAGACATTCTCCATTTCGGCAGGGAGCACCTGAAGTTGGCAAGTGATTGGATGAAGGTTTGTCATGGCAAAAAACATTAGATTCCAGAAAGTTGCAATGTTCCTGGTACAGCCAGGGTAAGGTAGTCAAGCATATCAATTTATGCTATGGTGGATCATCTTGATCACCTTGTGCCATATCTTAATATTACCCAGGAGCTGCTTGGGTCGAACAACTCTGAGAAGGGAACTATCTGCTGCGGCTGCTGTGATGGAGGCTTCATCACCATATTCACAAAGCAAAGAAAGCTGAAATGACAGTGAAAACAAAGTCACAATATAAATATATATACACAGTAATACTGCATCACATCGCAATAATTGGATTACTCAAGTGTAACAAACTTCCATTGAGGATTTATACTTATTACTTATTATGACTACTGCAAATAATGAGTTGATCTATTAAATGAAATACAGAGAGTTGTTTTGATGGCAGAGCTAGATATGGCCAGCCTCACAAGACCAGGACACTAGCAGCTGTCAAAAGTTGTTGCTGGGAGGATAAGTAGAATTCTGCTCTACTAGCCAAGAACAGTGATACAGGAAATGAAAATCCGTCCATGAAGAATGCCATGCACTGTTAAGGAACAACACAGGCTTGCAGCATAACAAAGAAGCACTGGACAGTAACTGACAGCTGCTTTAACGCAAATAAGAGCAAGCTCCACAAGACTCCTGGAGAAGCATGCATGACACAATGAAAGCCTGTGTGCTCACTGCTGTAAAGAAGCTCATTGCAGATTTTCAAAAGTGGAACAAGGCCATTATCCAGCATCTTTGTTTGGTAGGGGTGTCTCATTTGAGGGTGTGAATCACTGCAGGGTCAAAATGTGTGATTTTAACTACCAAAGTTTCATTCTGGAGATGGTTGTGAAGCCTCTAAACACAAAATTGTTTGCAGGTAAGCACAAATTCAACGTCTCACACAACATTGTTTGGAGAGCAAATTGGTTCTCAGGAGTTCCTGTCCTAAACCCGCTATACTATTGCTTGTTGTACATTTTGAGGCTCTAAACCTCACTGCAATATCAAGTCCTTATAGGCAGATTTTGTGAAGGCAGCAGCCTCAATTCCTCTAATGTGATTTACGAAAAATAGGAGATGGCTGGAACTTCACATACTTCATATGAATGTTTAATATACACCTATTTTAAATGGTTTTCATTTATTTCAAACTAACGATTGGTTTGTGATAAATTCACAGGTTAAGTTAGTTTGGTTCTTTATCATACCAAAATATTTAGTGCCAAATTATGCATCTCTTCTTGAAATTGATTACTTTTTCCTCAAACTTTTGTTGCTACGATGACCTAATTCTGCAGTTTGTATTTTTCTCAACTTCTATCTTACATTACATTAATTTGCATTCCATAGATGCTACACTTTTGTCTTTGGCAACAGAATGTGGAACTTGTTTACAATATTTACATTTCTTTCAGAATTCAGAGCATTAATTGCATTATGCATAATTTAAAACTAATTAATAATATAAAATGAATGTTCATAAATATACTACTTCAGTTTGTCATAAAAGTTTGATTATTACAGGTGAAGTAACAATAAATATTTTTATACATAGATAACGTACTCTTTTGAACACATGTGAAGTTAGTTGGTGGTTAATGCAGCTCAAATCTGGATCTGGTGTTGATATTGTGGATGTTAGAATTGATAACAGAACTGTTTATTTTTTATGTTAAAGATCTTAAATTTTAATTTATGTATATTTATTCTCCAGTAAATGTCCAAGTCTCTAGGTTCTCATGATGTTCTTGCATAAGAATCTGATATAATTTGGAGAGCTGTTTTTTGTAAACTGAAAGTTCTCTTTAAATCCACAGAACCTCCCTAGAAAATTATAGTATACTTCATTGCTGAGTGAAACTATACAGGGTGGGAAGTGAATAAGTGCAAATATTTGTATCACTGTTTGAGGACAATATGATGATCCAGTTTGTTCACTATTGTCAAGTCATATTAATGAGGAAAATTTCACAATGCTTTTAGGATGGCTATTATTCCGTATCTCAGAAAGTCAGTGATTATTTACACAACAGGCCCTCTGTCCTTTGACCTGCCCAACTACAGGTGATGTGATGTGAGGGAAGAATATTGATCACACTGAAACTTCAATCTATGTAACCATATATGTTTATTTACATACAAATCTGATTTGGATTCTTTATATATTTAGGGTTCAACTTAAAAATAGTGAATATCAATGATATTAAGCGTTATTTAAATTTGATTTTATTGAACAACTATACAGTTCAAACCGACAAATAAGCATCTGAATTTTTGTTCTTTAGACTACAAAATCACCCTAATTGGTGTTACAAAGGTGAGGAATTAAAAGTTAAACCTCAACACTTAAAAAAAAAAACTTTCAAATCGAAAATTAAGAGAATTTGTGTCATAGATACTTGACAGTGAACATTCGTCTTTTGGAAGATGACAATTTAGAAATTGCAAATGATACTGTCCTTCGCACCATTAGGAGATGCCCCAATTGTGGCCTAAATTACATGAATATCTGCTAATTCAATATTTGTAAAGCCATTCATTGTGTAAAGGAAAGTTTGTGACTGAATTGGTCCCTCTTTTCCTCACTGAGTCATGTGGTGTGCAAGTTTTACTAAACAAAGGAGCTGCTGTTGTGTGATATATGTAGACACAGGAGAGACATAATGCAGGGCTGTTCAAAACAAGTTAGACCCTGAAGTATAACATTTATGACTGCTGTTAGTAAGCAGACAAAATGAGATACACTTGTCTTTATGCATTTTTATCTACTAAATATCAAATTATTTGCACCTATTCACCTTTCACCCTGTATACTTTTATTCATATGCAAGTTTTGTTTCTCACTCCATCACTACTGGCTCTATCTAGAAAAACATAGAAGATTTTCACCTTTTCATTTGCTCCATGATAATCCACTGCTGTAACAGGAAGACCTGTTGGATCGGGCACAGGACACTTAGAATGGCGCCACGTCGTGGCCGAGTGGTTAGACCACTCACCTAGATGGCCCGGGTTCGATCCCAAGCGACCGCATGTGAGATTTGTGGTGGACAAAGCGGTGCTGGGGCAGGTTTTCTCCAGTTTCTCCCGCCATCGCATTCCACCGGTGCTCCATCTTCATTCATATATCATCACTGTCACCGCCTGCGGTGTCATAAGTAGTTAAAGTGGGCGTTAAACACTACCAAAAAAAAAAAAAAAAAATCACTGAATAAATAGTGGGTAGCTCCATATTTATGAAGTTGACAAGTCTATAGACAAGAATTGTGAGACAAGCACTCCAGATTTATTTGTATTAACAGCATTATTAACCAGGTGTATTTGTGTAAGATCTTTCCCTTTCAATAAGTACACAAACATTTAATCTTAAAAAGCTATTTTTTTTATATTATAAGATCAAGGGGGTGATTGTTTTTGTTTCACATTTTGATTTACTTGTGTGGTTGAAAATGTACTATTTTATTATGTTTCAGTAAATGTATAACGCAGTGTCCAGATTATTTTCGGGATGTACTAACATATGTGTGTGGTGGTGCAGCAGTGTTTGGTTTAATTGTGCTAGCCACTTTAGGTCCTTTTCAGACAGGAGCTGATGGCAAAGGTAAGCAATAATAACTTTAAAAGTTATAAATATAAAAAGGAAGCTAGTAACATTGAAGCAACACAAATATTAATATAACAATTAATAATTGTAACAATTCTCTACTTATCTTTTTGAAATCCAAGGACTAGTTTTGCAATAAAATGGTCTATTGCATCGTCAGCTCATAGCAAGAGACCATTTTATTGCGAAACTAGTCCTTGGATTTCAAAAAGATAAGTGGAAAATTGTTACAATTATTAATTGTTATATTAATACGTTTAAAAGTCCCTTATTAATCACATTAAGTAAATTTAAAACCTATTAGGAAATGCTAGTGATTATTTTATTCTCTTATTTTACCCCTGTGTGGACAAAAATCACTAAAGGAGGATGATGCAGTGCTTTCCACAAGCTTCTAAGTTATTGTAATCATTCTGTTTCATTCATCCATTGTATCTCTAAAATACTCTTCCTCCTGGTTGTTAGCAACAGTTGCTTAAATATCACAACAGCAAATGTGGTGTTTTACACATACTGTTTGAATTCATTGAGCAACCATCCTTCCCCAACACTAATGTTCCATAATATACAGTAAGTCAGCATTATTATTGCTACTAATAATAAATCTTACAAGTAATTAAGCAGAGGTATTGTGAATTCACTTTGGTACAAAAAGAATAATGAATATATTTTACTTCTAGTTTCATCCTTGGATTAGTCCTTAAAGAATTTTTCGGGTAGAAAAATGTTTTAAATTTACCCATACCTAGTACAAAACCATTTTCCGACTGAAGAGCCTGAAATTTGATACATGGAATTTTTTTCTGCCTGCTTACTTCAACTTAGTCAATACATTCAAAATGTTTTCAAAACAAATATTCAGCAAGTTGCCTTTATTTTTAAGTTCTCTCAGATAAATAGTCTGAGCCTGTTTAAGTCACTGCTTAAGCCACAAAGCTAAAATTAAAATTCTTCATTACCAACTCTGTGCAGTTTTCTCTAATTCTCAAACAGAGAAAAGAAGAAAATGAACAGCAAATTAGTAAACAAATATTATTTTAATTATGCTTTATGGTTCATATGTGTGGTAAGACATGCTGCTGCTTTTTGTTTCTTCTTAAACAGATAAGAGTGAAGAAGGTTCTTCATCAGGAATTGTTCCAAGCAGTGAGCCGGACCAAGAAATAACTTTTTCACATCCCAACATTCAAAATCAACCTATTGTTTCATAACAGCAACAACATTGACGGTGAAGATAGTAAGAGGCTGTGAGTAGAGTGTACATAATTTTAAATGCAAATGTATATTGAATTGGACTGTGGTAATTTTCTGTGTTGAATTTTGCCATATGCAATTATTGCCATCATTGGGTTTAATCAGATGTGATATGTTTTGCTACCATGGACAAGGGAACGGCAATGTTAAAGGAAAGGTTATTTTTTTATTTTTTTTTTATTATTGCTATTGGCATTTTCTTATGTGCATAATTCTTGTTTATGCATTTATTATAGCATGGTACCAATTTTGTGAGTCTTTTGCCAAACATTGTGCAAGGATATTAGTGCTGTTTGATTGGGCATATTGGCCAAAAATTTTCATGTTATTACTTCAACAAAAGTCACTAAGTGTGGGGACAGGGCTATGAGGAATGGTCATAGTCACACATATAGCTGAATGCTTCAGTGTGAATTGTCTGATCTTTCATCTAACATAATTTCTGAGCCACTTTTAATAAACTGCTTATTGCATTTACCTCATAGTTTGTGGAAGACTAACATCAATTATGTTTACCCTATCCCTACTGAGGTAGGTTTTAAGAAAGCTCGAAGATAACGGTAGAGTTGAAATAACAAAAGTTATTTACTTAATGCTGTGATATTAAATTGTCCTCTGATATGATTGAATCAGGAGCCTTTCATGGGTAATTTCTCAAGAGCAGAAATTAGTCCAGTGATATTCAACTTCAATATTTATTACTTGGATTTGGGTTATAGAATTAATACCTTGACTAAAATGTATAGATATATGATATAAATATTTGTGTTGTCTTCACTTATCTGTTATCTTTTATCCTGCTTCATATTATAAAAAAGTCTTAATATCTCTTTCTCCAATATAACATTTATGAACAGTCCATTAAGCAGTCTGTCTTTGAAGTATGTGCTTAGTATGGCCTCCTTTATAAGGGTTCCATTTCTTAGATTTACAGCTCATAAAAGAACTACAAGCCTGATAAAGAAGGCTCTGAGTAAAATTAAACAATCTTTCATGCCCATTTTACAATAGGATGCTGAGAACCACAACAGTTAAAGAGCATCCATAAACAAATCTCAATTTAATCTAATCTGATTTGAAGTGTAAGATTTTTTTTTATTTTTGTGTGTGCTGTTTCACAAAGTAATCAAATTTACACTTGTTTATTCTCCTCGGATATGAAGCAAATCAAACAGGTTATTCAAAGTAGATAGTTTTAAAGTTTAGGAAGGCTGTGATTAGTTTTGAATAAATCATTATTTATTTTATCCTAAAATATGATACTAACCTACAAATGCTCAGAATATATAGGGTCATTAAATTATAAGGTAACTCCTTTTGCAGCCTCTCTCCACTGTGCAAGAGATCCGAGAGTCGCTGGAAAAGTGATGTTGGCAAAGGTGCACTGGAATCTTTACCTTAAATAAATGCTGAAAATATTGACCATCTCTTCCCAAACAGGCAGTATAACATGTTAAAGATATTCTTGCTCATTCACCTAAGCTCAGCAGCAGAAATCCCTGTGTAATATGGAGGAAATCACAAGGATTCCTGCTGTGAAGCTTAGATAAGTGAGCGAGAATATTTTCACAAATTGTGCTGCCTATATGTGAGTAGGCTAACATTTCAAACATTTATCTAAAAATACATATTTTAATGTGCCTTTACTGGCACCACTTTCCCGGCTACTCTCAGATCTCTTGCGCAGTGGAAAGAGGTCACAACAGGGTTTACTTTGTAATTTAATGACCCTATACTTCCTCAATAACAATAATAATTTAAATTAATAAATATTTATAAGGAATAATAAAAGTTACAACAATTCACAATTAAATATAACCCATATATAAACAATGAAGGGTTAACATTCACGTAACCTGTTACACTTCTAAGTAAGTTCATCCTTCTACGACTGCCAGCACTGCCTTGTGGTACTTTTGGGAACTTGTCTCATAGTAGATTGTGCTGTGTGAACTTAGTCTCCTGTATATGATTAAAACTCATCCAAATCACCCTGATATTTTAAAAATGCTAAGGAGAAGAAATGAGAAGTGATAAAAGTGGGGGGAGCAAGGGACCAGAGTTTAAAGGCAGTTACATACAGAACACCTTGTAAACAATGGTGTAAACTTACCTTGTAAGGACATGCTGTAACAAATGCAATCAGAATTGCTCTGGAAGTAACCATCATACTCACAGCAAGTGGTACGCTGACCCCCATCTCTTATTATACAAGTGGGCTTGTCAATGACATTGTGCATCTATGCTTCAGAAATGGGGAAAGGTCATAATTGGATGGATTTTATTTTCTCTTCTATGTACAATAAAGAGGGGAAGTAAGTATTGTATTCCACCCAAAAAGTCAACATTGAGATTTCTCCAAAAATAAATGTTTTGATCTCCCTGAACTGAAAAAAAGAAAAACACCTTTTTTTCCATGATTGCTTCTACAGTGCAAGTAAATATTTTTATCATACAAATATATTTTTTTTTGCTCAGTAGGAGTTGAGAGTGCAATTCAACTTGTCTCTTCCACATATTGCCTCTCTCACATCACCAAACGAACTCTGCTGCAAACATTCGTCAATGAATGGTGCTTTTTTACTTTCTCTAGCACATATGTACAACAAAATTTGATAGAGTACATAGTAGATAGAGAAGGCGCTGTAGATAGAGAAGGTATAATTTGATATCAGGATTTCACCAGAAATATGTTTTGAGATCCCTTGAATCCAAAAAAAAGCATTTTTAGAAAAAGATCAGTATGTGTGGCTCTCACTCACTTACTCTGTCCATCCGTCCGTCCGTCCGTCCGTCTATCTGTGTGTATGTGTGTGTGTGTGCGTGCACGCGCACGTGGCCCACGTGCATGTGGACAGCATAACTCAAAATTGAAAAGCCCATTAAACACCAAACTTGGTATTTAAGTTGAGTATCTCCCAAGGATGCGACACAAAGATTTTCAAGAAAATTCCCCCACCCCAAACTATCAATTACATGGAAAAATGTTAAAAGATTTTGATCTTTCTCAAAAATGACTTAACGATTTTGAATAGAATACTCTATTAAAGATATTTACATGACAAAATGTATATCTTGAATTTCCTGGGAATAGCTTCTAAAATCTCTTCATTTTGATGACTTTTGCATAACTGCTAAACTGTAATTGATAGACAGAACTTATTTCACAAAAACTGTGAATCTCATCAAAACACACAATTTATGTTCTTTACATTTTTGTTGCTCCTGGTCAAGCAAAGAATTAAACCTCCCACATAGCAAACAGGTTTTAAAAGATTTGAAAATTGCTTTAGCCTATGGTATTCCTCATTTCTTTGTATTTACAAGGAAATATGTAATAAAATCATTTATGCAAATGTTTATCTGAATTAGCTTGAGGTAGTTATAGGAATACCCTTTTTCAAGAATAGTTTGTTATGGTAGCAAAAGACAAGTGAGTGTAACATATCAGACTTTTTAAATTTAGAATCAAAAGGAAACCTTAAAAGATAGACAAAACTTACTAAAGGAAAATTGTAAAGTTTATTAAAATACATGATTTGCATCTAGTAAGCTTTATTTTATTGTTAGCTGTTTTCAAAATATTGCATGTTAAGCATCACTTAATTACATGCCTAGAAGTTTGCAACTCTTACCTTTTTTCTCTCTTTCTTTTTCTTTCTTTCATTGCAAAAGATGGTTCTCGGGATAAGTGTTGGAATTATTATTACTCTTACATGTTGTAAGTAAACAACTTATGTTACTGTGAGTGATGTAAACATGTATAGAGGAATCAGCATTAGTATGAATACTGCAATATATGAATATATGAGAATTCATCATTGGTAGAGATAGTAATTAAATATCATCAGATATTTGTTTAATTTTTTTTCACAATGTTAATATTTGAAAAAAATAAATACAAAAGTGCCTTCATAACTGCTCTCATTTTTTTATGAGTGGTTCAGTGTTGCTGCATGCCACATGATTGATATAGTTACATCATTTTGTATACTTAATCAAATACATAAATTACTAAAAGAGCAAAAACATTTAATGCAATCATACTTACCACAGTCCAATCCTGTGTGCACAGTTTTGTAATTATGTCAGATTGTATGCTATTTTATTATATAAACTCTATGTACAATGTGTGTATATATTGATAATGACATGTATTAAAGTTAGAATTTATTTAACAAATTCAGCTCAAAGCTATAAAATTTTCAGAGATTATTGGATATATTGAGCATAAAAATTATAAGGTTTTATCAAAAATAAATTATGATGAAATCACGCACAGTAAAGCACATCTTAATGGGCTTATCTGGAAATAACTGGAATGTTCTCAATTGCTTCACTCACCTATTTTTTATCCAGAACATGTATCATAACTTAAGCTTGCACTTACATCGTCAGCTGTATAATATACCGGTTGATATGAGTGCAGGGGCACAAGTTTCACAATGTTTATTAACTTTGTTAATTGCAAACTTTGTTTGTAATTTTAAAAATCTGTTTTACAATGGAAATTTGTAAAGTTGAAGTTTACAAACAAAGTTAACTATTTACAAGTGAAGTTTTATAGAGTTTACAAGTGTTTTGTTTTACAATCAAATGGTAATTCCACACATTTGTAATTTTTGTTTGCAAATGGCTTAAGATTTGAGGGATATTTTAATATTTGTGAGAGAAAAAAATGCAGTGAAAAGATACATAAGTCCACAGCAATATATCTGAAAACTGTATAAAATGCTATTTAGTAGCAGTTCCAGTGATTCAGATAATGATGAAGTTCATGCAAGGGAAGATTGAAGACATAAACTGTATAGACTCAGAATTAATAATGACTTTACATCTCTTTATGAGCACAGTGTGAGGTTTCATAGGTGACTCCTTCTGCAATAGAATTATTATTGCAAGATATAGGATATCACATTCGGCATACAACAGGCAGAAGTGGAGCTCTAATCTCAAAACAGCAGCTGTGTGTTGCTTTGCTATAGCTGTCAATTTCATGTAGTTGTAGACAAGCATGGAGTTTCTAAGGGTTCCGTTCACAGAAGTATACATAGAGTATTCTGTGTTCATGCTTATAAGAATCTCTACAATGTACAACATAAGAATGCACCAGGCAATTCATAGGGCATCAATGCAAGACTTTGTAATTACATGTTGTTGATATGATTAAATAGCTTTATGTAGTATATTTCAGTTTAAATACACACATAAAACTTATTTAATGTGCTAGATTTTTGGAGAAAAAAAATAAGCTCTTTAGTATTTTTTATAATGCATGGTTGGTAACACTTTGGAATGTGAATATGATAGAATGTCCATAATATTTATGTTTGTAAATTGTATATTTGGATTTGCAAAGTTCCTCTATTTTACAACTTAAACTTTTATTGAGACAGCGTTTACATGCATTTGTTATCTTCCCTTGTTATTTGTAAATTTTAAATAATGTTGATGATATATATCCTGCTTAAAAAAAGTTGAGTGAAGAAATTAGGAGTTTCAAATTGACTCCAAATAAGGACATAGGTTCATCAGTATTTTAAAAAAAGCTCAAAACTTGCTACAAGAATTAATGTGCAATATTATAATGAATTATTTTTTTAAAGTCTCATATGTTCTCTGGATGTGATTCTCTGTACACTGAGGCAACTTGGGCAATGTCCCTGTGGAAACTTAAGTAAATGTTCTAAAGCACAACCATTTGTAAGAAAACAGCCTACTAATCATCATGAACTGTTGCCCAAGGTTTAGTTTATATCCTATTTATTATGTTTTACAGGTATTCATCAGAATATTCTTATATAGGAAGTTGAATGCTCTTTTAACACCTCAGATTTGCAAGATGGTGAGTGAAATGTATGAAATAGTGCTTATATGAACCTGTCTTCTACTGAATTGATACAAATGAACCAAAAAAATTTTAGACAAATTGTTATTGAATCAAATGGTTTATTTGTACATTATTTCTCTACATAGTGATTACAATGTCTATTTTCACTAACCACTCTATACTGTGTACAAACTTGTTGCTGATCTCATTTGATTTTCTTAGTGACAAATTATCATCACAGTTCATGACCACTGGTTAGAAGGTAGACACAATAAAAGCTGCACCATAAAGGTAGAGATATTTCAAATTTTTGTTGTTGTTTTTTTGTTTCTCATACTCGATAAGCTAAAATTAAATGTGTGTTTTAGAGCATCAGTATTTATCATAGTTAAATGCAGAATGTGATGAACAGTGATTAATTTTTCTATTAGTGTTTTTGTTAAGCATTTTCTGAGTGCTCTTGTATCTGTTATATGAAAATTGAAAAGTTTTAGATATTTTATATTAAAATAGTTTTCAGTGTTAAGTTTCGATTCTAGTGATTGTTTTTTCACTTACCTATGTCCTGCTTAAATTAGTACTCCCAGCCTGAAATGAGATTGTCTAATAAAAATTAGATTACAAGCTGGTTTTTACTTAGAAAACAAGGTTATATACAGCATAAGGCTTCATTGTAATCAAAGCTTTATATAAAATCATGTTAATAAGTTGTGTGGAAAATGTACTCTTACATGAATCTAAAGTTTTCTTTGCTTCCTTCCATTTATTGCCTTTTTACTGTTGATTTTAAGGATTATAAGTTTTTTCACAGGAGTTTCTCTTTCTGTAATGAAGAATTTTGATGTAATGTGCATTTAATTTTTAAAATAAAGTTATTGGTTGATGAAACACTGTATCTTAGGTGACTGACAATCTTGGAAAATATATTTTATTTCCATTAATAAACACTTTTCTTGGTATCCTTGAAAAATATTTAGGAGTCAAGGACTGCATTGTCGCTCGTACTAAACGCTTGCTTCCCCACACAAAAAAAGTTATAATTTTAAGTCATTAAATTCTACACTCTAAAACTACATTGACATTTTGATTTCTTTGTTTCATTCATTTTAATTTAGGATACACCTTTTAACACCCAAACAAGGAGGTACAAGATGTATGAAAAAGTAATTTTAATTTACATATTATTGTTCAACAATATTATTGCAAATTCAGGAAAAAGCAGCAGATTAAGTTTACTAGTTCCACAGTCATAAATATGCTTATGAAATGAGTAGAGTTATCAGAAAAGATGAATGTGTTGTTCTAAAGCATATGCAACTATACAATCCGTTATCACTGATGGATCTGTCCAATATGCTAATGGAGTTAGCAGAAGAAAATTCCGATACAGTACATGGTTAGTTATCCAGACAGTTTCATTCGTCCATGAATGAAACCTATTTTATCGTTCACATACCTTCTGATAAAAAAATTATCACGTTTCCATGGGAAATTAAAATCACATTGACTTCAATCCCATCTGAATACATCAGCTTTTCATGTGTTAAATTCAGTATTAATTGAGATCAATTTGAATATACAAGGTTCAAGAAAATATAATTCAAACTTTCATGTTAGTCGACTATGATTTTAAACATAGTTTTGTGTATTATGAGCAGGTTTTGAGGTTAGTGGCTGTTTTTGTGAAGAATACCTTGCAAGATTATGGAAAAAATAAAAATGTCTCTGTTGTATGTTTTATGACACCAGTTCCTGGCAAGCTTATTGAAGAAAACAAAATGACAAGCATAGTGCGTGCTGCAAAGAGTGCAGTAGAATATAGCAACTTTGATGTATTCAATACAATTTGAAAGCGGAGCAGTTTATATGCAACATATTTCATCCAATCCCACTTTTTATGAAGATTGGATCCAAGTTTTGGGGTGATTGAAGCCCTGTTTCCATGCAGTCTTCAGTATGGAATGTGTACTCTAATTTCAAATCCCCATCAAAACATGGTAACAATTAACTTTTATCTTATGTGTGAAAAAAAATGTATTAATTTAGTTGAAAACATTGCTTTACATTAATTAAAATGTTTGATGGACAATTATATAAAAGACAAATATTTTGAAAAATGGAAGTTGCCAAATTCTGGATATTATATAAGAAGAATGGGTGAGCATGATATAAGTAAGAAAGAAAATGCTCATCAAAATGTATCAGGATAGGAGGACAAAATTTCAAGAAATAGAAATGGATTTGATGGAACATCAACAAGAAGGTATTTTATGCATTTAGTGAAAATGAAGACTGAAAGATTCTAAATAAGAGACAGTATACTTATTAATGTGTAAAATACTAATATTATATCTAGTATTTTATACCTCAAAGAACTTCATATTATATCTATGCATGTTCAAACACGAAAGAGTATTATAATTAAGCTTTGGTACTGGTTGCATGCGGTCGATAATTCAATTGTTCACACATGGAGGTTTTGTGATGTGGCACACGTTGGGCAGGAGGGTACAGTTGTGTCACCTTACAAACCAGTTGCTATTAGGGGAACATTGCATTACCTGTGTTTATTTTGATGTGCCTTCAGAAGTATTGCGTTGAGTGACTCATTAGACATTTATTATTAGCATTTACACTAAGTATAAAGCATTTTCATTTCTTAATATACTTCTTAGCCTGTTACGTATGTTTCATAAACACATACTCTCACCATATTCAAGAATTTATCGGTTAGGTCAGATGTCTTATGATATTACTTGAGTTAAAATAATTAATATTCTAAATTCCTTAGACAGTAAGGATTGTGCTGCAATAATAAAATTGCTAATATCAAAAAAACTAAAGGACTCTTAGTGCACATTAAATATAACTTTGCAAATCTATCTAAAACCAGAACTTTTTTTGAGTCTGCAAGCGTTTTGCATAACAGACAAATTAATACAGACAGTGAAAGAAGTGTCACCAGATTCGGTTACTGCAAGAGTGAGAACAAAAGTTGAAAATTCTTTGCATAAACATAATGGGCATGCAACTATGTATAATATAAGGGACATAGTTTTGGGCAGTGAACATAAATCCACAAGAATAAACATTGATGATTTACCATATTCCAAATTTACTCCAGTTACATCATGTGACATTGAGAGAAGCTTTTCTAAATACAAAACTATCTTAACTGGCAACAAAAAGCGATTTTCACTTCAACACTAATACAACATATTGTTACTCAGTGTAACTGTTAAAGTGAACAATGCACACAGGAAACATTTGTTTGTATTTACTGCTACTATAAGTTAATCTGAGATCAATTCCAGTGTGAAGAGAAAATTATTTATTTATTTTATTGTGAGAAGAAGGATTGTTTTATTTGTGACATTTATGCTTGCATAGAACAGATTATTATGTTGCATTTACCTATGTTGAAATAACAATAGAGAAATAAATGCAAGTGCTCTGGTCTGTACGGGTGTCTCTTCCTCCCCTTATCTCATCTACTGTAAACAAACATGAAGAGCAAACAAGTACAATAGCTGTCAACTTAGCATCTTTGTAACCAGGACCAAAGCGTAGTTATAATGATTCAAAATAGCATCTATGTATGAGGCATATGCTATTTCTTGGTCGCTTGGCTCTCTAGTCTTCATTTGGTAGGTTTCAGAAGCAGAGCAAAGTGACATTAAGACATGAAGTACGCACACACCCTGATATCTAGTTGCTTTAATCTTAAGGTATCATCCTATCTGTAGATCCCAGAGTTTATGTACATGCATGTGTGTTGTGTTTTATTTAATAATCATCTGGTTCGAGAAATTGAATAACCTATTCACCCTAATGGTTACATAAAAGATAATCAGTAAACTAGGATTCCTATTAGATGCCCTAGCATACCATGATATATGTTATGAACATATGCTATTAGCATTAAAGTCAGTTGCTCAAAAGTCACTTATTAACAGTGACTGATTAAGTTGTGCAGTGAACACAGTTGTAATTATTTGAGAGCAATGTTTTTAATTCATTTAAAATCATTTCAAAAATCTTATTTTTCATGTTAATTTTTAGTACTAACAACAGCTGATTAGTAAAAATATTGCTTGGTTGCTGTCGTTTGAACTGATGAAAGATCATGGAATTATATTACCTAGACCCACCACAGGCACTAGTGTTGCTGTCGCTAATTGAAACCTCTTGTGCAGTTGCCTCTGGAGAGCAAGAACGTGATTTTCACCATATATTCAATATTCTTAAGTCTTTTAAATCAAGATGTTTTAAAGATTAATAATTAGGGTTTAGTAGTGAATATGTAACTGTACCAACTGCCAGAAAAATGATTCTAAGATCATTTTCCATCGGTAATTATTTTCGTAAGTTTCCTTGGTTATTAAGCGAATGATAATTTATTTTAGGTTCCCAATACTTAAATCAGAATTACTGAGTAAGTGGTTAGCTGCCCTGAGACATGGCAAATTTATGCCATTGAAATACCATAGACTATATTCAAAGCATTTTGCGAAAAATTGCATCCATGAGAATGAAGTAAAAATGTAGCTAATTTTATTTTTACAACTATTTTGTATATGTTCATCAGCATTAGAAGTCAGAGCTGAAATATGAAATTCAGTGTTATAATTTGTCCTAAATTAAAACAAAAAAATTACCCAAAATCTCGAATTTAGTTTCTCAAATCTGTAATTTCAGACTGAAACACAACCCCTCAGGGTGCTAAAAAGGAATTTGGATAGTTTAAGAACATAAAGTATATTAAGTAGTAATCAATTCTAATTTTTTATGAGTTATTTCAGGAAGCACAGATCATGTTAATATATCTATCTAATCTAACTCAAATATATCACAAATACTGATACGAAATGTTTACTTAACATCTTAAGTATAGTTTATTGAAAAGGAGTACAGGTACCTGATTTCATGTTTATTTTATTTTTATACTGTACATATTGTCTCTGAAAATCCAATATTGCATATCTGTTTTCCTTTTCTGTTAAATAATTTTATTTATTTGTTTTTATTTACATACCACCTTAGGTAATATTGTCGTATTACCACCTTGACCTTCTATAACACCTTAAAACTCTACTTCTCAATTAGTTTAACATGCATTCAGTATCACATTCATATTTCCAGGCTTTTGAGGGTGAGGAATAATGCTATTGAAATAAGTATTGCTTCACCAGCTTAGAATCAAACCCAGCATATTTTGCATTTTTAATTCAGCATGTCCACTTTACTACCGAGACACTCTTAACAAGCCCTCTTTATAATTCCTGTTCATTAAAGTATAAAGCAGAAAGAATATCTGGAATCGCCAAGAAGAAACTATGTAAAACAGGATTAAAGTTGAATTATGCTCTCTGTGATTCTTACATTCCATTTGTAAAACACCTAAATGCAGGTATATCATATTCAAGTTCAATGATAATGTTTTGTTTTGTTCAGTTGGGGATGAAACTCCGCCCAGGCAATAGAGTGATTTTATTCAACTCCCAACAGAACATTCAAGGTCTAATCCTTATGTATAGATGCTGAGGATCATTAAGAATGTGTTGTCGCAATTATTTCCAAACTCAGGTATCCTAATGATGAAATTATAGCTGTTTTAAATTCCATTGTTGTCCCAATAAAACCAATGTATTGCGTGCGCCTTTTGCCCTCCACTCGACTTTTTCAATTCAAGACACTTACACTGGTGTGCGTAGCCAGGCGTATAGGGGCTTGGTACCGTTAGCGCCAGGACGGAAAGAAGTGAATTAACACAAAGGCTGCTAGTAGGCAGGAACGTTCTGCTACCAACCAGTGCACTAGTGCTACCATCTAGCGGCGTTTGCTTTAGTAACCGTGTGGAATTTAAAGTTATGTTTTCGTTTCGTTTTGGTTAGCGTTCTCAGGTTGCTATGAACAAGTCTTTAGTCATATGTTATTTTGGCATCAACCAATAAAATAATTTATTTATTTTTCAAATCGGTATAACAGCAGCATTACATACACCCAACATTAAGCGACATGTGGATAAAAAGTGTTAATAAGGTACTATTTTAGAAGGTCTAATTATTTTTATATATGGCCTAAACTAATTCCGCACGGGAATTAAAATAGAAAGAATCTCTAGACAGCTGGTTTTGGTTTATCTCAAATTGGCATGATGGCTATTGCAAAATCCGATTCTGCGCCATACTTGCCAGTAGTGGTAGGATAGAATGTCTTTGCTGGTAAATGCAATGGGTTTTCAAGTATTTCCAGTTTAATATAAAAAGGACTTTACGAGAAAAAATAATTAAATGAAAAAAGTCAATTAGGAGAGAAAAGGTAATGTTGCTAGATAACGTGTGTTTACTGTGCAACATCGCGAAGTAATGCTCACTTTACAAACTACAAAAGCGCTGAAGAAATAAGTAGATAGTGCCAAGTAACGTAACCGATTAATACCTGCTAGATAACAGTAGTAGCACAGTTATTTGACTCTAAATGGCTATAGTAGTGCTATATTTTCGTTCCCCGTTCAATACTGAGGGAGCGCATCAGGTTATGCTGTTCAATGACGCAAGTTAACACCAAAATTCAACTTTATTTTATTTATTAACTCCGTTTACTTGCTTCTATAATTTAAAATGAAATAGAAGTGTACTTATTTATTTGTCTCCCCCCCCCATTCAATGTTAGGGGAATGTACCAGTTTATGGAGTCAAGTCGCAAGATAACAGTAAAATTAAAAAATATTTTTATGTATTAATTATCGTTTCCTTGCTGCTGTCGTTTAGAATAAAAAAAAATACAAACGTATCTATTTCACGTATAAAGTATATTTTTGCTGTCCCAATTGCTTAAAATTAACAGCACATTGCCCAATAATCCTTCTTGGAAACTGAAAATGGCAGAGAAGTGACGGGACCCGGACAGCATACCATTTAAAGTTAGATTTATGCAGTTGTTGGTTATTTGGGGTCATGTGGTGCATGAGCTCTTAGAGCACACACACACTATATATATATATATATATATATATATATATATATGAGTAGATAGCTTATGGCTCAACCCAAGAGGACTAGAACGTTCTAATCTTCTTGGCCCAACCTCTCCCTAGCAAAGAGTGGAAACCATAAATAACTAACAACGAAACCAACATCAAAGTCACGTGACTAGGGTAGGAAGTGCAAGATCTCCCATAAGCTATAATGGAAAGGTCTAACAAAAATATTAAAATAAGGCTTAATTTGCGTATTGATAAGTAAATTGTGTGCATGCAAGAGTTCCAATTGATACCTCAGAAATGCAGAGCACTAGATAGCGTACATTCTATGTTTAAAATTGGTGTCTGACCTGAAAACCTAATAAGGTGAAAGATGGGTTATGTTGTTATAAAAATTAATTGTTTTAGTGAAGAATCTAACTACATTTAGTGATGAAAAAGCTTTTAGTGTTTAACTATATTATGAGACTAACTAATTAGCATATTGGTGTGCTAAAGTGTGTTTCTGTTTTTTCTGTGGAAATATTCTTGGATATTGGCCAATGTGTTTCGAAAAGTTCAAGTTATTGTGGATTGCATAGTGATAACATAAAATTTGACCTTTTGTAATTTTATTAAAGACGGGGTTTATTCCATAAAGTGTGGTTGTCTCGTACATGAGATGAAAAAAGTGTAACGTAATAATCTACAAAATTCTTCAAATGATAAACCATATAAGCAAATAAACCTCGCTTATTTCTTTACAATTTTTATATGTAGAGTGGGCTAAAAGTTTGCATTTAAGTTTTGTCTTACATTTTCTACATTTAAAAGTATTAGTAGGATAACTATTTTTTCGCCTTGTCTACTATAGAGCTCTCTCTTATTATTGCCATCTGAACTAAAATTGAAAATAAATAAATTCTTTATGGAAACTGAGTTTTATATTTCACTATACTTTCGAAGTTTCACCCCAATGGTGGGGCAAAGGTTTGCATGAACTGATGAGTTTGACAAACAATGTAGACTGAGTATTATGATGGAAAATTTTAATATTTAATTCAAGAACATGTTTAACAGTAATCAGACACAAATGATCCAGCACTTTCATAACTGGTACATGCTTCGTGCCACCATTCCTTGCACATTTTACACATTATCCAGTCTTCATCTGGAGGATCAGCGTATTCAGTTTCACCCGCTGGATAAACTACGCCTTGTGCACAATTTTGCATTTTCATCCTCCTTGATGAAGAGGCAGCTGGGGCACCACTTCCAAGAGCCTTTAAAGAGGGATTTTGTGTCATTTTTTTCTTCTTTGCTTCATACTTTTCCTCCAAAATTACCTTGTATTGCGAGCCTGTAGTGATTTCAGACTTCTGACCCCTTTTCCTCCTTTGTATTGGTTTTCTCTTAAGTAGAGGTCTGATTTCAGCAGGAGATACTGCAGAAATGTTGTTTTTAGAAGAACTCTGCGGATTATTTCTTTCAGGTGTTAGGAAGTCATTGCTGGTAGAAGCTGATAAGGTGAAATTGAGATGGCTCGTAGAGGCATGACCATCAAAGTGCTCGAGGGCAGTTGTGCAGCACCAAAGGAATAGTTAAGGTCTTGGGCACAAGACAGGATAAGTTGGAGGATGAGCCATTGTTTTCGGAAGATGCCTGGTCACAGATTTGCTGGTCTGGCACATTAGACAGAGCGAAATCTTCATCTGTAGATACTCCTAGATCCATAGGGAAAATACCGCACTTCTTGAAGGCACTGACTGCCTGGCCAACAGATGCACAAATTAGATAAGCAACACCAAACAACTCTACTATCTGATATGTGTGACGATTCTTCCAGGATTGCTTATGAGCCAGTTGTTGCACACTTGCGAAAAATAAGTATTTAAAGAATTGAAGAAGCGCCTGTCCAGTGCCTGTGGAGAGCAAGTGAATGTAGTTCTGTCGACAAAATAGTATAGCATCTAATAAATGACAGGTATGGTTGTCCAAAATTAATAGAACTGGACTGTATTCTGCAGCCTGAGCATGGGTTTGAAAATGTTTGAGCCAATTGCAGAAAGTGTCACAGTTTGGATATGCAGTATAGGATGTGAACATTATTGAACTTGGAGGTGCACCATTCATAAGTTCTGCTTTCCCTCGTTTCCTTTTGAATATAAGGGCTGAAGGAATATAATTCCCTGCAGCACTAATTGCACAGATTATCATGCTTAGCTTCCTCGCTCTGCCGAACTAACCTTACCCACAGATTTCTTTCCAGTGCCGGACACCACTTTAGAAACATTGTTAGGCACCGTTGAAATTCCACTTTCATTCATATTAAAGATTCTTTTAGCAGAGAATGTGTACTGTTGCAGCAATGCGCTCAGATTACTAAAAAATATTCCCACTTGAACTCTATTAAATCCCATTATTCCTGCAAGACTGGTTTTTGTGAGGTTCTAAGAGACAGCGATGTTTCTGCATTAAGTCGTCAACAACAATTATAAACAGGAGTTGTTAAGAGTGTCTCTGTAGCAAAGCGGTCAAAATGCTGAATTAAAATGCAAAATATGCTGTGCTCGATTCTAAGCTGATGAAGGAATTCTTATTTAAATATTGTTATTCCAAGAGCCTGGAAATATGAATGCTATAGTAAATTTGTGTTAAGTTAATCGAGAAGTACATTTTAATGTATACTTCAACAATTTAAGCAGTTGTTATAGAAGGTGAAAGTGATGATACGGCCATATTACCTAAGGTGGTATGTAAATAAAAAGAAGCATAAATAAGGCGCTTTAGCAGAAAAAAACAACACATGCGATACTGGATTTTCAGAGACAGTATATACCCAGTATAAAAATAAATGAATTGGAAATTAGGTACCTGTGTTCCTCTTCAGTAAACTGTATTCAAGACGTTAAGTAAACATTTGTGGATATTTGTGTTAGATGGATAAGATAGATATTAATAATGGGCACCATAGGAGAATAAGATCTGTGCGTCCTGAAATAATTCATAAACAAATATAAGATTAGAATTAATTACTACTTAATGTAGTAAATTTTATGCAAAAATAATTAAACTCTACTAAGAATATGTGAGACTCTCACCTATTGGTACATAAACAACATTGATTTAGAGAGATGCTGTCTGACTATTTTCTTGTGCAGCACACTGCTGTAAGATTTTGCTGCATGATGACACCTGATTTTTACATAAAAGTTTACCACCAAGTTCTTAAGGTGTGGTTTTCGGGGTACTGAAAGCCTTTTCAGCGTACTGAACATACAGCAAAAAGCATGCTCTGCCCTCCAGTTGAGAATGCGCGAGAGGTTTCAATTTGTGACAGCAACACTAGTGCCGGCGGTGTGTCTAGGTAATTAGTTCCAAGGTCTTTGCACTAACACAACATAATTAGCAAGCCTGCAGCAAGCCTCCATAAAACCTTTGCGCCATATAGCAGTTACCAACATAATCCTCACCAAGCAGAAAATACCTACATGCGAACTTTTACCGCACTCTTCTCTAGGCTATTATTCATCGCTCCTACGTCTACCCAACATTAATCCTGAAAGAGCTAACCTAATTTCCTTTCTATTTATGGTATTTTTAATTGCAGAGTAGTTTAAGAACACAAGTGATCAAAGTAATAAGTTTACGCAATAAATGCATTAAAAGATACTATCTTGAAGCGAATTAGTATTATTTGTGTGTTTTTCGCACGTGCAGATGCGTATGTGTTATAAATATACTGAATTCCATCTGTTTCCTATGAGGAAACTATATCTCAGATAAATCAGAAGTCACTTTATAAGTAATTTAGTGATAAATGCAAATTAGCAACATAATTTATCTTTGTGATTCTGAAATTACTCTTGTTAACATCTTGATATTTAAAATCTTCGTGGGTTACTATTAAAATTAATCGAACATTTCCATATGGATACTATACACAGAATTTCATCGTACGGTTTCAGGCTAGAATAAAAATAGACAAGAGCATGCGACATTCTGAATAGAATTGGCTAACCTAGATTTTAACCTGTGTATGTTTTTCCTAATAGAACTGTTGGAAAGAAGAGCTGAATACAGAGCAGAGATGTGAAAATTGTCAGCTTATGACCCTATTTGCTATCGTCAATTCGTCACCAATCACAGTGTTTTTGTTATGCAACAAAGCACAATATAGAGAAGTAAATATGTTATTGTTCTAAAATAAAGTGTTACACAAAACGTATCTTTACTTATATTTTTTAAATAGTTTCAATGATTTAGCTTTCAATTATAAAATTTGGTAGAATAATATACTACAAATTTTCTACTCATTGTAAGGCTTAGTTTCTATAATTAAGCTAATTGGATTCAACTTTTGGACTATCTGTTCTATAGGAATTTACAGTACTCCAGAATGTATGCCTTAACATGCGCTCTATCTATATAACTACGCTCGAAGCATGAGCTAGCTGAAGTTGATTTTTATCAGAACATGAAGACACCCTCGTCACAGTCACACTATATCCCTATATCTGTGGGTCACACTGCAATTACGGCGCTCTTAACATGTTTGAAAAAATATAGTTAAATAGAGAAATTTAATACACAAAACTACTAGCAACTAAACAGCATCCTTAATTTCCCGCTTTCAGCGTTTTCTCACTAGCCTATGAGTGAGGTGCGCTGCCATTCCTCCTTTTCGCAATACCAACTCTATACGTTCCTTAACGCAAATCATTGTGCGTTTCAGCAAAGGTTGTCTGCCTGATATTATGCAGCAAACAGACCCTCATTCAGCAACATTACCGAAAAAAAAAAACAAAAAAAAAAAACAGTGATATGCTGGGGGAATAGCATGAATAAAAGTAATCATAATCTTTATTCACCATTGTAAACAAGCAATAGGTTTCGTCAGTCAATTTTAAATAAATATTTACAAGTGATTTAGAGATACAGAATGTTTACAAATTTATGTACAAAAATAATCTAAGTAGCTGAATCAATTAAGTTTTACACACATTTAACATTAGTCTGTGATCATATTAGGCTAACAATTATTTATAAATTATGCACTAATTAGGTTTCCAAGTAATACATACTACACTTCCTTATTTATGGTCTAAGACATAGGGTAAGCACACTTTGATAATAATAATAATAATAATAATAATAATAATAATAATAATAATAATAATAATAATAACAACAATAATAATAAGAAGAAATCTATTTAGGCACTACTATATTCACATAAAATTTATATAAATTCGCTAGCTTGAATATTGTATTCTAAGCATTCTTGTACAGAATAAAATGCATTTTGTTTTAACAATGAAAGTACTGACCGCACTACTTCTGAACAACTATGTATTATAATCAGGTATTTTTCTATAAGCAAGAATGATTGTGTGACAACATTTAATTGCCTGATGCCCAACAATATACCACAAAATCAAAAATTAACTGAAAACTGACGGTTTCAAACTGGAACATTAGAGCGGAATTGCTTTGTTGAAACATGACGTTCCTGATATAAGTGTGGTGAAATGTGTTTGGTATTCCCTCCATCTCTGTGCTGAAAAGTCTTCCGAAGTCGCCGGTCTCCATGGCCGCGCTCGCCTAAGCGTCTCGCTTTGGTGTTTCGCGGCGCAGGGGATCGTGGGTTCGAGTCCCGCCTTGGACATGGATGTTATATGTTTGTGTATGTGTGTGTAAAAAGTAAAACAGAAATTCAGTAATCATACAGTAATCAAAGTAAACAAATTAGGTAAATAAAAAGTAGGGTATACAGCGCCGGAGTCCCGATCAGACTCCGGAACTGTATTTAACAAAAAAAAAGTCCTAACACGCCAACTTGAGTTCCTTAAAAGAGAGGTGCATAACTGGGTTCCTACAGTCCCAAAAGATTAGCTCAATACAGGGATTCGAAACGAAAGATGCACACCAAAGCCAATTCAAGGTCTCTGTGGCACACACTACCTTGCAAGATTTAAAGTTATTAAGACAATTCTGGAACAGTGGGATGAACTAAAAGGTCTTT